>JAQFVV010006382.1:1254200-1854200 GCA_028023455.1 Epiperipatus broadwayi
AATGAGGACTAAGTGTAGCCTCAGGAATGTCACTCATAAGGTGTTAAATTTGAAGTACTGGCAGATGAGTTGGAGTTTGGTTGGACTAGGGGTCTCAACCACCTCACTCCGGTCAGCTTTGGTATATTTTGCTTGGGCTCTGAATTTTGTTGCATGTGTGTACAAATCTGACTGTTACATTAATAACAAAAAATATAAGTAACATTGTCACTGTACAAGTGTTGGCAATTAATATATATTAAGCTAAAATCTTACCTCTCTCTTGGTGATGATTGGACCTATACACAAACAAGTTTTCATCTGAACCTATATTTATTTTAATTTAAAATAAAGCTAATAATATTTATCCCTTGAATTATGTATTAATAACTTATACCTCTCTTCAATCCATATTAAAGAAAAGGGATAATCAAAGCAATTTACATAAAATAAATAAATAAATAAAAAAGTATGACATTAACCTAAAGATAAGTTTAAAGTTCATAAAGTAAATGTCCTAGTAAAAATATAATTGTTCTTTTTAATCCATTTCAGGTTATAGACAATAAGATTTGAGTGTTTTAGAACATCTGTTAGATCACTTATATTTTCTCTCTTAATAAGACCTGCTTTGAGTTGTAGAGTTTGTTGCTTTATTTCTCACTAGGAAAGTTGATGTTTCACAACATAAGTAAATAAGTGCTAGGTTGAATTTATTTCAGTTTTGAAAATTATAGCTATAGGGGTGATGATTTTCTTCCCTTGGTGTCATTTTGCAATTAGCAATGCATGGTTGTAGACATTGATATATATATATATATATATATATATATATATATATGTCCACAGATGGCGTTCTAACAAAAACACCAATTAATCGTATGTTTTGTTTACATAAACGTCAGAGTAGTATTCACTATCTCTAACTATAATTCCACTTTCAGATCATGATTTTAAGCTATTTGCTATCATCAGTGAAAGACAGGAATTCCACTTTCAGATCATGATTTCAAGCTATTTGCTATCATCAGTGAAAGACAGGAATAAAGTTTCTTTATTCCTGTCTTTCACTGATGATAGCAAATAGTTTGAAATCATAATCTGAAAGTGGAATTATAGTTAGAGATAGTGAATACTACTCTGACGTTTATGTAAACAAAACATACGCTTGATCGGTGTTTTTGTTAGAACGCCATCTGTGGACATAAATACAAGCGTTAGCAAGTTTTTTTAACTTGCATTTTTGTTTATCATATATATATATATATCTTGATTGAATTAAAAGCAATACCTTTACTATTAGATATTCTGAATTAAAATTAATTCAGTCTCTGGCTTAAAGTTGGAAACACTTTGGAAATGTTGAATAATTTAAAATTAATTTTGGAGATTTTACTTTAGAATCCCTCAGTTGGCTATATTTGAATCTATATGCCTCTTATTTAGCTTTACTGAATATCCAAAGAGTTATTTTGATTAATATTTCACTTCAATGGTGGCTGAATTTTCTATTTATACTGCAAGTTTGATTTCTCCACTTAAAATTTATGCAGGTTGTTCAACCGATGAGATTGTTTTGTCAGATCTTTGAGAAGAAGGTTATTGGTTTTTATATTTTTCTAATTACTAAATTGAGGGTGTTCAATATAATATGATTTTTGATGACTTCAAGTATCAGGTTCATGATAATGACTTGGATTAATTATTGTGTGTGTATATATATATATATATATATATACACACACAATAATGACATATATATATATATATATATATATATATATATCTATATATATATGTCATAACAAGAACAAATTTTATTTATTATTTCTTTCCTTTAAATAATTTTTCATTTTTTGGTTGCATCTAAATCTGTTTGATCATATTTCCCTCATATTGTTATAATGTATATGAGTTACATCACAATTGATGAGATGTTTTTAACAAATATTAGTGTTTGTGTCTACATTTTACGGTTTAATTGAGATAACATATTTATTGTAAGATTACATTAGATGTTTAATTGGAGGAAACAACTGGTTGTTTCTCATCTATAGTGCTTGTGAGTAGTTTCATTTTTTATTGTAATAAATTGTAATTGATTTTCATTCTCATTAATGTCATGGTTGGTAGAGAATGTTGTTATATTGGGTCTTGGATTCGAATGTTGCAAAGGGTGTTTTTAATTGTATTGGGAAAATGTAATGCCACACTAAATTATCCCTAATTCACAATTCAACCCGGCTAGCCAAGAAAATAAACTCTAAAACACTATCAATGGTTTCACTGCTACAAACAGACTTCTCAAGTGTAAAGAACTACAAAATAATAACATATTTAAATAAACATTACCCACAATTCCACTTACTTCCCATACACCCTTAATATTAAAAGAATTTTTAAATAATGCTTCAGAATCATAAATTGTTAACAATAAAGATTCTTTAATTTTTTCTTTTTATTTCATTTCTCTCAAAGAAGACAACCTAAGATTCATCAAAATTAATAGTGTGGCCTGTATCTTTTTAATGGCTATGCAAAGCAAAACTAAAATATTTATTTCTAACCTTACTTTTATGAATCTTTATTCTTTCTTTTAAGCTCACACTACATTGACCTATGTATACTTTCTTACAAAAACAAGGGATAATATACACTACTCCAGGAATAGAATTTCTATAAAAAAAATTTCTTTGTATTATTTAATAAATTATTCAAAGTAATATCTAATTTTCCAAGCAATTTTCTGCTTTCCAAACAAATTATTGTTTTTACATATGATTTTATAAGAAGACAATTTAAATGACAAAGAAATGAAATCATATTTTTCTTTATTCTTTAAATTATTACATATATTACTATTAAATAAAATACTTTTACAAATTTATCAGAGTAGCCAACACTTAAATAATCTTTATACCATTGACCTTTTTGAAACAAAGCTACCCCACTAGAATTATTTAATCTCTTATTTTTATAACAATCATTTCTTATAACTGCTATTTTATGAGATACAGATTGTTAGCTATTAGGTTTAATTATAGATCTTAACTGTTTATTTTTAATATAATAACTACATACCAAACATATCTAATAAATAACTTTAAATATAAAGAATTCTTTTTAATCATAATTTCCATTTCCAAATTATTAATATAAATTGAACAAATTAAAGAAAAAATAATATAATCTTTTATCCATCCTTCCTTAATCTTATAAAAATTACCATTATAAGTAAAATACATAGAATCTTCTAATAATAAAAGCAAATCTTTAATAACTTTAATTTTATTTTTTGACAAAGATCCTTGTTTAACCAACATGGACAAAAGAATATCAATACTGCTTAATCTATTAACAAATTGATAAATATTCTCAATATCCAAACTACCAAATACCCAATTACTTTTCATTTTAAAATTATTAATCTTATCAAAAGCCTCAAAAAAAGAAGAAACTGTGTAATGATCAAAATCAACAAATTGTTTTAAAAAATTATTCAAGAATCTAGAAATATTCTCTACAACACTATTTCTCTACTACTATACTAAAGTGCAAAAGTAATGAAAAAAGTGATATATTAGTGAGATGTATTAATATAAAGATAAAGTAATGAACATTACTAAAGAATGATAAGATCAGCAGTTTAATATATTTTTCTATAGAAGTACCTCAATTAATTTAATTTAGAAATTATAAATTATTTTAAATGATTCCAAAGAAGCCTCAAATTTGAATGAAATCAATAAGAAAATTGCAGATATTTTTTTCAAATGTTTGCAGAAATAACAGAGACTAAAAAATGAGACAAGCAATATATTTAAAAAAGAAAAACATATTTAAAATGTTCAAAATGAACCATCTGCACCTTAATAAAATGATAAGGAAAACATTTAATAATAAGTTTAAAAACATCACTGTGAAATGACAATCTATTGAGAATGATACTTTTCCCATATGTCATAGCATTGGCCGGATGTGAACCCACAACCATCTGCAACCAACTACTTGCTTGCAAGGAGAATGTGATGACCTCTTGGCTAACAATGCTTGAATGATACTTTTTATTTTAAAAAAGTGTTATTTAACCAATTAAAAAAATATTCGGAGAAAAAAAGAGAAAATTTTATCATAGAATGTGTAGAAAAACTGTATGAAAAATAAAAAAAATAAGAGCTCAAAGTAGTTTTATAGACTTACAATAACATATTTTAAATGTCTTGTGTTTTAATTGATGTAATATATATATATATATATATATCATCTATATATATATATATATATATATATATATATATATATATATATATAAAGCAGATGAAGAAATTGAAAAATTGTTGGCAAAGTGTAAATCAAATCTAAAAAATAAAAATATAGAAGATGATTAACTAAGTAATCATGATCTTGATATAAAAACAAGGCATTAAAATTTAAGGCTTATTATTGTTATTCAGGATCTGTACTGAAATCCTTACAATTGTCTTGAGAGCACTTTGGCATAAAGCCAAACAAAAGAACCAATTGAGGAAGTGTTAAAGAGCATGATGATCATTAATATTGAAATTGTAAATTACAAAAAAGCCTCATACATGTTTCAATAAGCACTTATATTTATGTTATGATTATATCTTTTGAACACCATGACACAGATGTAGAATATTATCAAATTCTGAAGGAAAAAAGGGTCAAAATGTAACAGTAGTGATTAGGCTACATGGGAACAGAAAGAATATTGACATTTCTACACTAGTTTTAAGGGAAATATTTATGGATTAAAATGAGAAACAATGTAAATAAATATAAATAAAGATTATTTAAATCATCTAATGTTACTCATGGTATATTTGTTTTAGTGAATAATGCTTCAGAAATATAAAAATGTTATAAGAACGATTTAAAAAGCAAAGCAATATGAAAATTAAAAGCTATGTGATGAAATAAATTGATAAATAAATAGCAATAAACAAAAAAAGTGATACATAGGTGAGAGAATAAACAGATATCAAAGCCATCATTAAAAAAATTATGACAATAAATCGAGGTGAACCTACTGTTAAAAGAAATGATAAAAAATTGACAATTGGAAAGATGTATGAGTGAAATATGCAAGTATCCTGTAGTAACACAGCATAGAAAAATCTATGAATCAGAATAATTGAATTAAATTTTAAGAGACATTTATTCTATAAAGAATTAATGATTAGTGAGCTTGTATTGTTAACCAAATTTCCAAATATTTTATTTCTATTTAAAATATTTGTTTTGCACTGAAATATTTCAAATAACCTTAAAGTCTTCACGTAATGTTACATAAATAGTGTATTTACCAAACATGTAAACAATATTTTCTAATCAGGAGCCTTATAGAATTAAAGTGATAAAATTAAAGTATGTCTGAATAAAAATAAAGCCAATATGACAATTTTAAGAACAGAATGAGAGAAAACTATATCATTGCAAAAATTAAAAATAATGAATTGAGTTCTAAAAAATATTGAATATTACAGTTAATAATTTGGTTGCTCATAATTTTTTTTGTCAACCAAAAATGTCCTTCAAGATTACAAAAATGGAAAAACTATGAGTAAAATAACTATTCTATTTTTTTAAAAAAAGTATAATATATATTCATATTTATTTTAAGATAATATAATTCATAGTAAATAAATGATTTTATAACTTTAAATGTTTTTAATAAGTAAAGCATCTGTCATAAATGCATTTGCAAATGATGTTCATTTCAACATTAATTATAAAAGAAAACAAATTACTACTACACAAAGAAATGTTTTTGCTTCAAAAGTAAAGCTTTTCAATAAGTATAACTTTTCTCAAAGCACTCAATTTGATAGCCATTCAGTTATTATTTTCAACAGCAATCCTGATCATATGATTTGTCAATTATATCATTATGAAGTATAAGCAATGACACTATTCTTTTACACATTTTTTTCAGCTTATTTGTAAACTCTGTTCTTGCAAATTTTACTGTACAAATTTAATATAATATGATCAGCATATAACTTATTATTCCACTACAGAGCAATCCAATGTTCTCTATTAAAATTAGAGGAAACAATTAATATTAGCTTATTGATAGATCAAATGTTAAAAATATTTGCTTATGATCATATAATTAAATAAACATGGCAGAAGCTTTGCATGTAAAGAATCTCACAGTTTACCAATGACATTTTTTATTTAAGATCTTTTGTTTATATTTTTTGGTCTAAAAATAAATTGTGAACATCTTGACTTAATTGCCATCAATTAATGTAAAATCTTATAACAAAACATTAACAGTTGTCAAGCATTAGTAGCCAAGAGGTCAGTGCAGTTGCCTTGCAAGCAAGCAGTTGCTTGCAGACAGTTGTTGCAAGTTCACTTCCTGGCCAATGCTATAACATATGGAGGAAAAAATTAACAGTTGGACAAAATCCAATATATCCCAATATCCAAAATAATATAAAATCATTCACCATTCTAACTAAATAATGAATTTGAAAAGACAATTTGTATTTCACTTCGATGGGATTTATTCAGTTTTAAAAAGGCTAATTCTACAGCAATGAACATTTGATGAAGCAATTGTGAAATACTGTAATATCAAAGTAAATTAACCTGATGAATTATCATGGGGATAATTAAATAAGTGCAATCTCTTTGAAATAATTTTAATCTCCATGGATAATATCATATAGTAAATGAAACTTATTTTAACTACAGTGCTTTTGAAGGTATTAATTATAACTGTGAAATATAAAATTATAATAACATAATTATCAACATTTTTATAATAGTATAATGAATGTTACTATAATGTTTATAAAATATTTCATGATAGAAAACATTCCATGTATAAATTATGTGTAATAACCATCAAAGATATTCAGGCAAATATCATTTCTATTATTATGCTCCAAATGACTTGTCTATTTATGAATTATAGTTTTCTATCTTTTCCTTTTTAGCATCTGCTACATGTCATATATCATTCTTGAATTTAGAAGATCATGAAATTTTCCAAAGATATGTATATATTCTGGCAGGAATTTAAGTTGATTTCATGATTATGTTTGATAATTGTATTTACATATTGAACTATTTCCATTATCTAATAGAAGTATTAATGTCTTTAGGAAAATGTAACTTTATTTAAATATTCCAAATATATTCAACTGTTAGTAATAGTACATGGATTAGTACATGCACAATATTTTGAGAGGTATTATTCTCCTCTCTTTTTCAGGTGGGCCTGACTAGTAACAGTATTAGCAAGAGAATCAAACCTGGACTATTAGATTTTTGAATAGTGATGTAATGCTCTAATCAACTGAGCCTTTCTGTCAAAGTCAATAGTCAGTAGGAATTTCATAATCTTATCCATGAGGTTCCTTCTGATATCAATACTAGACCCTCAGAATCTTGAATATTGAGGTAATGCTTTAACAAACACTCATCCTGCCAAATATCGATAGAAATTTAATATATACATGTATAAGGTTCCTCCTGATTTCTTCACTTTTTCCTAAAAGCAAAGTTAATTATCGTTTTTCCTATATTATGTATAGTCACACTAAGTTGACTTATGAGGGTTATTCACCATTGTCATGTGAGCAGCTGCTTGAATTTTTTCTTTGTACCTTTTTCTCTCTATCCTATATTTTTTTTATTTTTCAAAGTGAACATATGTTCATTGGTACATATAAGATCTGCTGCTTTAGACACATTTTTCTCTCTCTTGTAATCATGAGTTTGTGCTCTTGCAATCACTTTTCTATAGGGAACTCATCTCACCAATATACATTTCTCCACATTTACATGGTATTTTCTAGATGCAGTTTTTGCTTTTGCAGTGTGGATTAACTCTGGCAAGCTGTTCTGATATTATTTTGATTGCAAATTTTCCTTAATTTGTCTGCAATATTTGGTATGTATAGATACACTACTGTACCAATAAATGTTCTACACGTGTGCTCTTCCGATTTGTTATCTATTTTAGACTTTCTTAATGACAGGTGATGGGTAATCATATAGATCTTTTCTTTTTTTTTTGAAAATCACTAGTTAATAAACAGAGCAAAACTCTCCATACAGTGTTGCCACCTGTGCTAAACAGAGTAATCAATGGATGCCAGAAGGCTTGTGCATAAAATCCCTATCTAATGCCTACTCATCCAATATCCCCAGACTAGTTTCTGGCTTATGATCATGTGATGCTTAATGGTTTAATCACTAGTTGCTGAACAAGTTCTTTTGCTTCATTCCATAGCAATAATATAACTCCATGTTTAGTGATCATGGTATGATTAGATGTATGTGGCATTTTTCTGTATGTGTAAGTTTTCAGTAAACTGTGGTTTTGATCATGCCATGTACAATGCCAATATTTGTTCTTTTCTAATTCTATTGTGAATTTAATTGAAGGAGATATGTTGTTGATGTATTTCCAGAAGGTTTGTAGTACAAATGTATCATCAATGTAGCAAAACCAAACTTTAGGTAGATGTGGAATAGTTTTTATGATTGTAGTTTCAAGTTCTTCCATGTAAATATTGCTAATCAGGAGTGACAATGCAGGCCCATAGACATGGCTATGGGAATACATTGTCATCCTGATTAGCCAATATTTATGTAAAAAAGAAACTTGAAACCAAAGTAATAAAGACTATTTTATATCCACCTAAAGTTTGGCTTACCTATGTTGATGAAATATTTATTGTATGGTCATGTGGAATACTACTACATATCTTCTGGAAACACATCAACAACAGAACACCTTCAATTAAATTCACAATAGTCAGAACAAAAACTAAAATTGATATTCTTATGATGTTCTTCTGACAACATGCTTACTTTTCAAGATCAAAACTATATTTTACAGAAAACCCACACATACTGAAAAATATTTGACATATACATCCAATACACATCAGAAATACAACATATGGGTTTATATTGTCACAATGTAACTGAGCAAAAGAAGTTTGTTTAAAAATCAGTAGATTTGAAAAAATAAAAGATCATATAAAACAAATTTACGGAAAATGGTTATCCATCTGTTGTAATCAAAAAAAACCTTAAATGGACAACAAGAAGAATCATAAAAAAACAATTATTGGTACTGTAGTGTATCCATAGATATGAAAAATATCAAAACAAAGTATAACATCAGATTAGCTTTTAGATTCATACAATACTATCAGAATTTCTCACTTTTACAAAGTCTAAACTTGAAATGCTGAGAAGCAACAACCACATCTATAAAACACCATGTAAAGGTGGAAAAATGCAAAGTGCCTTAATGAAAAGCAGTTGCAAGTGCACAATCTGATGATTAAAAAGAGAAAACGAGATGCGCCTGATAAAGGTAGCAGGTCATATATGTACCAATGAATAAATGATCAATTGGAAAAAAATACAAAAATATTGGATATAGAAGAAAAAGATATAAATTTAAAAAATTTTAAAAAGCTGCTCACATGACAATGATAATTAACTCTATCAGTTAACCTAATGTGATTATACATAATATGTGAAAACAAGATGGGTCAGTTTGTTAGAGTATTATCTTAATATTCCAATATTCAAGTTTTTGAGTGTCCAGATTCAATTACCATCTATGTACTCTCATTGGTCAGTAATATCAGGAAGAAGAGAAAAACAAATACACTCTTAAAACACTGTGCATATACTATCTGTGTGCTGTTACTAACTGAAGTTGAATATAATTGGAAATTTTAAATAAAGTTAATTGTTTGTAAAGAAATCAATATATAATATTAGATGATAGAAATAATGAAACTACTGTATTTATATAAAACTTAACTTTGAATTAACTTTACTAAATAAAAAATTTGCTTTAAAAGATTGATTTAAATAAATATGGGTGAATGCCTGTAATGTTAAAATATATGCACAATTATTAAGTATTGTCATGATGCAGTTTTTTTTTCTTCATCTGTCACTTTTTGTGTGTTTGGCAAGGATTCTCCCAAAGTATGCATTCCACCTGATTATTGACTTATTGATATTTTTTAAAATTCTTGTATTGTTACATTCTTTAATATGTGTTTATTAAATAACACTTTCCTATCTTTCATACCATTTTTCAACAGTGTTCATCAGTTATGAGGAATTCTCATTTGAATTAAATTATATAGAGACTATGATATTGGTGGAGATTCATATTTACATTATGCATGTACAACTTATTTTTTCTATTGTACATAATTGTTTACAAATTGCTGTACAACATCACTAGCTTTTCTTAGTAAGGGTGGCTTCCTAAACATCAAATACTTCAGGGTATCTTTCCAGAAAAAATAAAGCTAAAAAAACACTTAAATGCTAAAATAATAAGCTGCTTTTTGAAATATGTACACATTCTATTATTTATTCGAGAACTGAAATATTAAAAAAATGAAAAATATTGTTGAATGTGTATGTAAATTAAACATGATATATATATTAAGAAAGCCCTGATTACTTCTATTAGCAAAGGTCACCGATTTCAGGTTCTAGGATTCACTTACAGCTACTTTTTATCTAATTCTTAGCAAAAATTCTTATATACAAAGCTCAAGATTGATTCTAAAACAACTTTCACATTTATTAATTTAGTTATTTTTTCACTTCTTCTACATCTTTTTTTCTCAAAATATGATTTATTAACATAATATTCTTCTACATCTTTGCCTTTATTATGTTGTTAATGTAAGTAAGTAAATAAAACCATTTTTCTTTATACACTCTTAAATACAAATCTTATCTTCATTATTATTTATTAGCTAACATTTTCATAGAAACTGATAAAGACTGTTGGACAGTCAAACTGTTAGCCAATAAATTTTAATAAAGATATAACTTGCATTTAAAGGAGTATATAAAAAAAGTGGTTTTATATATTTATTTATATTAACATAAAAACGTAATGCAATCTGATAGTGCTATTTATGAAGTTTTTTAAAGTTGTGGGTGATTAGCAGGTAGATTTAACATTGTTTAGGAAGAGAATCCAATTAATTGATTCATGTAAATGGGCTTCTTATCATTTTTTAAATTCCATGTCCTTTATTTATCTGTCTTTCTGTTTTACTTATTCGCTAAATAATACCAAAAATAGGGGTCTTTTTAGTCTCAAAATCATTTATTTGTTATATTCAAATCAAAAGTTATAGCGTGGTCAGTATTAATAGACTTTAGAGTCTGTTGCCTGCAATGCTTATAAACTTGTGAATTCTCAAATAAGTTATTATTTTTTATAGTTATCTAATGAAAGTTTTTTTCTGATTCACTTTTGTTTTTTTTTTACTTTTGCATACTATTTATTAAAAATGGTTTGATCTGTTTATTTATTTATTTGCTTTTTTAAATTCTGTCTTAAGACGTATAACATATTCTTACTTTACTTATTTTTAATTTTTTTTTTTTTTAAGTGTCATAGCATCGGCCGGGACGCGAACCCGCAACCCGGGCAACTGCCTGCAAGTGCAAGGCAGTCGCGCTAACCTCTCGACCACCAATGCAAGTCTAGTTATTTTTAATTTTATTAAGGTTTAGCAAACAGAGTTTAAAAGTTCCAAAATCAATTCCCAACTGAATAATATTCAGTTCAGACTAACTAAATGGAATTGTTAAATACTCAGTTTGCCACTAGGGTTCTTAAGTATCATGTATCATGTGACTTCCCAACAATTAATCATTTGTTCTTCTGCTAAACGAAAAGTCAGAATCATCAGATATTTTACTTTCAAAGTGTATTAACTGAAAGACAGGCTTATTTATACCTGTGTCTATATATATATGTAATATTAGGGTATGAGCACAGACTTTCACCTGACCCATCACTCTCCACTCCATCTAATAATACTGATACACTTAAACACATATATGTTGAAAAGATAAATAATCACCAATATACGTATTTCATGCTAAACCAGCAATCATCAGTTGGTCCAGATTATCATCTCTACACATATATACTATAAGTGCTCAGATATATATTAAGATAGACAATCCTCATACTTTAATGGACAGGCTTCACTCTACTCCACACTTGAACTCTTCAACCGTCCATCCAATTGAAAATCTGATGATGGAATGCTCAAAGGCCACCCTGAGGCCGAGATTATTGTCACACCCATGTTGACCGAAGGTCAATCTGAACCCCACATGTACAGGACATAATCCATTAAATACATATGCAAGGATGGGAAGACATCTCTATAATGCAATAACTGAAAGACAGGCTTATTTATACCTGTGTCTATATATATGTAATATTAGGGTATGAGCACAGACTTTCACCTGACCCACCACTCTCCACTCCATCTAATAATACTGATACACTTAAACACATATATGTTGAAAAGATAAATAATCACCAATATACGTATTTCATGCTAAACCAGCAATCATCTCATACCCTAATATTACATATATATAGACACAGGTATAAATAAGCCTGTCTTTCAGTTATTACATTATAGAGATGTCTTCCCATCCTTGCATATGTATTTAATGGATTATGTCCTGTACATGTGGGGTTCAGATTGACCTTCGGTCAACATGGGTGTGACAATAATCTCGGCCTCGGGGTGGCCTTTGAGCATTCCATCATCAGATTTTCAATTGGATGTACGGTTGAAGAGTTCGAGTGTGGAGTAGATTGAAGCCTCTCCATTAAAGTATGAGGATTGTCTATCTTAATATATATCTGAGCACTTATAGTATATATGTGTAGAGATGATAATCTGGACCAACTGATGATTGCTGGTTTAGCATGAAATACGTTTATTGGTGATTATTTCAAAGTGTATCTAACTTTGTATGTTGCCCTGTTCATTTAAATATTTAGTTTGATTTTCTTTTCTTCTCTATTATTATTATTTGCCTTGTTTATAAGTAAATACAATTTGTTTGCCTTTTTTCCCCATTTAGCAATCTAATGTTCATTTTAGCACTTCTTTTTTTTTCATTAATTGATTTTTTTTAATTTTCATTTTGTGCATTGTCTATTATTTTGCACATTTCTTTGATTTTATATTCATTTGCTTCCAGATGAATACTGAATCACTTGGAGAGTGGGTCCTTTTTCCTTGTACTCTTCCCAGATTCTCCGCAATTTTTACAACTGCTTTTGAAATATTACAGATATTCTTTCAAAGATTAATTAATCTTTTACTTCCTGCACATTAAATCTAATACATAATATATATATATATACTGATTCTTCTTGGGATTGTAATAATAATTATCATCTTAATAAGTATCAATATTTGCTCATTAGAATGCATATATATTTGTATTCTGTGAATAAATTCTCATTACTAAAATAAAATTTGCTCATTCTATCATATACTTATTGTAAAACATTGAGAAATGATGTTTTCCAATTAATACAAATAATTGAGATACACAAATATAAAAGTTTCAAACATTCATTTGATACTACAGTGACCAACATCGTCTGTTGTGAAAAAATAATGTGAAACACAGAGTCAAAGAGACTTGGTACATAGTCAATAACATGAGCACTATAAATAAGAAAGAATCCTACATGTAAATTGACTCAGTTACATTCTGTAATTAGCAAAATCTCAATAAATTACGTAATTCGCTTTAAATATTTCGGCTATAATTGTGACTAGAAGCCAGGTGAAGGCATGTTAAGCATACTATCTTAAATTAATTAAGCATGCTATGTTAAAAGGAATAAATAAGATTTTCTTAGTACACACAATGAAAGTATTTATTTTTGAATTACAGTTGCTATAAGGAAAGGTACAAAATTATACTGGAATTAAAATTATTTACATTTACAATCTCAGACAATAGTTAATTAAGTTCACCAGCTCACTAGAGCAGGTGAGATTATAAGTTTGGTATGTCAACTAGTTACAAAATACTGAGAATAAAATCTACCACTTCCAATTCCATGCCTTACTTCATGAAATGTCCAATCCTTATTTATCATCAAAACTTCTCTTTCCAAGTTTAAGAGTGCTTAATTGCTTTGATAGGTAATATACTTATGAATTACTGTTGAGAAAATTAATTTTGCTTTTTTCTCATTTTAGTTACATCTCTGCAAAGAAAATAATTGTAATGGATATAATTTAAATAAAACCAAAAACTGACTAAAATCTTTGTTTTTAATCAAAAATGGAAATTATTTTGATTTTAAAAGTTTAAAAAGGAAATTTATCTAATTAATTCTTTGAATAAATATGAAATTATTTTCTGTTTATTTAGCATTATTTGATGTAAAATGGTTACTTCTTAAAGGAAATCAAAAGTTTTTGTGCATATATTACACATATGTCCAGAGGTGCCATTATTCAATTTAAACATTCCAATTTTTTTTTTAACCCTTTTTTATACCACCGAAAAATCTATTTTTTCAGTTTTTTTAACCCATCTTTTTTAGACATTTATTGGCATCTGCTTTTTAAAAACAAATAAAGAGGGGGGTGGGGCACAGTAAAATGAAATTCCGTGTACATTTGACAAATTATAAATTAAAAGATCAATGTCTTTATTTAAGGCTTATGAATATATGAAGGATTTGACCTTTTCATATATAATTAATAAGTTATATAATGAAAAGCTGTTTGGCATTGAAACAGATTTGTCATGGCTTTGAGTGCGGATTCTTATAATAGACAGCTAAACTTATATTATCCCTAAATAATTATACCATTTTATAATATTGAAACTAGTTTGCCATTTTAAGATATCCATACATAAACTTCAAGCCTCAATAACATTTTTAATTGCATCATTAATTTATAGTCTGGTAGTTTTAACTTTTTTAAAAAATATAAATGCTTCTAAATATATATTTGCACTGATTGTTCAAGTTGTTTTGTGGCTTCTATATTTTTTAATTAAAATGCATTATATGATATTGATATAAATAAACTGTCTAAACATATACTGAAAAGAACTTTTATCATATGTGATTGAAACGAATGCACAATCAGTTCAAAATACATCCTGATATTTTAAGCTAAGCAGACTTGATTTGGTTGAGCTTACTTTAAAAAACTAAGTCTAAATAATTGTACAAGTAGATTACCAGTAATCCAAAATCCCTGATTCCAGGCCTTTTTCGGATTTGTGAATTTTTCCAATTTTAGCAATAAATCTTTCCCTTTTTATTACATATACATAAATACTTTGTGCAGTTTATCACAGAGATAGAATGTCAAACTCTGGAAAATATGATCCTACAATTAAATTCTGTACTGGCACTTCCAGCGTTCAAACTTTTTATGAATTATAAAGCAATAAATCCTTATACATTATTTTTATTAAATACTTTTAGTGTTATTAGATAGAGTGGAAAGTAGTGGGTCGTGTGAAAGTCTGTGCTCATATACCCTATATATTACATATATATATATACACAGGTATATAATAAATCTGTTTCAGTTATTATATTATAGAGATGTCTGCCCATCCTTGCATATGTATAAAATGGATTATGTCCTGTACATGTGGGGTTCAGATTGATCTTAGGTCAACATGGGTGTGACAAGAATCTCGGCCTCAACGTGGCCTTTGAGCATTCCATCATCAGATTTTCAATTGGATGGACGGTTGAAGAGTTGGAGTGTGGAATAAATTGAAACCTGTCCATTAAAGTATGAGGATTGTCTATCTTAATATATATCTGAGCACTTATGGTATATATGTGTAGAGATGATAATCTGGACCAACTGATGATTGCTGGTTTAGCATAAAATACGTATATTGGTGTTTATTTATCTTTTCAACATATATGTGTTTAAGTGTATCAGTGTTATTAGATAGAGTGGAGAGTGATGGGTCGTGTGAAAGTCAGTGCTCATATACCCCATATATATAGACACAGGTATATAATAAGCCTGTGTTTCAGTTATTAAATACTTTTGTATATTATATGAATTTATTTTATTAATAGTAATATAACACTTTAAGATACAGAATTATGCTTACATTTATGTCAACTCAAAGTTTTTATACAATAGTAATTAAAACAATAAATCAAAACACTTGTGTCAAATAAAAGAACTTTTGAATTAAAGGTGTTAGGATTCACGTGAATAAAAGGGTGTTTGGAGTAAGTGAATTAAGAGGTATTTGGATTAAAGTAATATTACCTGTATTCATTCTGAACATGGACTTATCAAAATGTTGCTCATTTCAGTTCCTGTCATTTAGCTCTTAAATTTAATAATTTTGTGCAGTACAAATTCTATGATATATAAATGATTATAAACCAATTATTCTCAGATCATTGAGACAATTTTTTTGATTGTTAAAATAGAAAATCTAAATTTGAACAAAAGATTTCTAGTCATTTAATAAATTAATTATTGTTTAGTTAAACTAAAAAAAATTTTTTATTGGGGGTGGGGGGGGGGGGCTGTTTTTTTTTCCATTCAAATTCATTTGGGTTTTTTATTAGTGTTCATTAATTGTTTTTAGGGTGGAGAGGTTTATGGGCTAGTTTTATTGTTTCATATTATTACCGATATATAAAAATTTCAATTATAGAAAATATATGAAAAAGTTCTATTTGGCTGTAAATGAAGTGAAAAAGTGGGGGGTGGTGTAAGCAGCCAAAAGAATTATAGCTCTCCAAAGTGAACTGCTATAATATTTGAAAAGTACATGGAAAACATTAAATCAGCCTATACCTGATGTCTAACAATATATATATACCTGATGTCTAGCTTAAACAAATTGGCAAATTTTCATTTTAAGAGTAGGGCAATAATAAATGAGTTAAATATTATGATTAAAAATGTTTGACATTACTATGCCATCTGAAATAAAACTTTTTTTTTTATTATCGATTTACAGTCAATAAAAAATAAAAATTACCATGATCCTGCCAATTTAGACTCTTTTGAGTCACCAAACTAATATTATTTTAATCTAAATATTCATTGTATATAACTTTCGATTAAAACGTTCACTTATATATATATTTATGCTTTCACTTTTAGTCTACATTCATTTAATAATAATTTTTTAAATGTTCCAGTTCTTTGTAACTTTAATAGCTGCAGATTATAATATTTAGACCAATATATTTTATTCCACTTCTGCTCAAGGATAAAACATAATGTTAATAACCTCTATGCTTGCAATTTATATATATATGAAAAAAAGAACGAAGAAGAAATGCATCAATTATTGTTGTCAAGAGTTAACACTTCACCAACTATAAAATGATGTAAGATAATCATAAAATACTTTAAAATTTATTCAAAATGATATCTCTACACGTTGTATCATCACTTCTATTTTAACACATACACAATGTCTAGAGAATAGAAAAAAAACATATATATACACGCACACAATGTAATTGTTAAATACTAGAATAATTTGTTTAAAATGATGAGTAGTTAGTTATGGGAAGTTACAAAAATGATAGAATATTACTATAGCTTCAACTATTGCTTAATTGTCTGATCGGCCATAAAGCAGAAAACTTATACCAATGTTATTCACTGATGAAAAGTTTTAAATGTTCATCAGAAATTTTCAAGAAATTATGGTGTTTTTTTTTACAGTTTTGATATTTTTCATTTTTAATATGACTGCTTATTTAGCATCAAAAATTTGAATCCCACATATTTAGCAAAGAAATACAGCATTATGGAAAAACTAGTTTGCAATTTTTTTTATAAAACTCCTAAATTTCTACCCATTTTAAACATTCACAGAAGCATTCTCATTACAATTTTTTATCCATTTTATTAACCAGTATTTAATTATATACATATAATTATTTCATCATCATTTTCAACTATTATCAATTCACTACAACATGGTTTCTCTAAATGTAATCCAACTTCTCCAATCTTTAGTCTCATCCACTATTCATCCATTTAGCTGACATGGAAGTCTCTTTCTTTTGAAATCTCTTGGAATTCAATTGAAGACTTCAACTGAGATCTTTGATTATCTCTTCTACAAAATGTCCAGCCAAGTTCCACTTCAGTCTCTTAATTTTTTCATTGGTATCACTAATATCTGCTTGTTCTTTCACCCGTATTTTATTTTTGATCATTCCTAGCATACATCTTTCCATACTTTGTTAAAATATCTGAAGTGGCTTTTCTATTAATAATTCAAGTCTCATATTCATAAATAAGAACTGTTAAAATACATAATTACATATAGCTTAATAAAATTTTGAAATTATCCTAAAATTGTGTAAGAGGTATGTTGGTCTATGCATTATACAGATTTTGCATAATCTTTTTCTTTCTTTTTTTTCAGTGTTAATTCTTTTTTTTTTTTAATTAAACAAGCCAGAAAAAATACAACTATTTATTTATATATATATAGAAATACTATTCTAAAAGTTTTTTAAATTGTAAATTTTCTTTTAGCCAACCTATGCATTATTTATGTATAGGTCTGTCTAATGATGCCTATCCTGGATTTTCTCTGGCATCTATTAAATGTGTTAGTTGTCATTCACTTCTGAATGGAACAACTTGTTAAAAGTCATCAGTCTTCATTTCCGTGATTATGGTATACTTCCTTTGTAATAGCTCAGTAAATTTTTAGTGTAACTGTTGAATTAAAAGTACCTTTTACCAGGTCTATGTGCTATTTTTATGGACACTGATTTTATATGCTTTTATTTTAAAAATAAATTACACAGATTTATATTTAAATGCAGTGTATTGCTAATGGGATGAAACTAGTAAGAAAATATACTGAATATTATAATATTGTCTTGGTGCTATCATCAGCATTTTTCATTATTGAAATTGGTTAGTTTCTGTAACTAAATGACACTTTATTGGGATTAACATACCAAACTATAGGTGTTTTGGCAGAAGTAATTCTAATAAAATGTTATTCATTCTAAGGAAAATAAAATAAAATTATATACTCATGGCTTAAACCTTTAGTTTCAGAGTTTGTAAATAGGAAGAAATGACAAACTTCGCTGAACCCTAAATACCCCTCTTTTTTATATATATTTTATAAATTTTCTATCCCCAAACTAATGTTACTTTTTTACAATTTATTAAACTTCCGGTTTACAAGAGTCTGCAATGCTGCTTACACCCTTAATAATAATTTACTGATATTACATTTTTATACATTAAAAAAAAAAATCCATGTTTTCTATCCTCCTATGTAATAATCATCTTGAAAATCATATACTGTATAATGAGCATACAGTTAACATTATAGAGGAATCCTTTTGTCATTTTCAAAACTTCAAAGCATCTCACATCAAATATGCATCTCTTTATTCTTCAAGTCTCAGAAATATTCTGATACTTTCTGATTGCCATTTTCACTATACATTTCAGCTCTGATTCTTAATATGCATTTTATACCTGATTTTTAATACAATTTGTGTTCACTCTTTTTTTCTCTCCTAAAGTTATGTGTATATCACATAAGATCATTATTCATTTGCACTTTGGTTATTAATAGATTCATTGATAGATTTTGTGTGTACTGAGCCACCCACCTGACTCATCATTGATCTAAACATACTAAGTGATATGTTTTGTAGATTTTCATTAATTAAATCACACATGTTTATTTGTTACATTTTTTATGGGTTTTAGTGTAACTAATAAATATTTTATGTAAAATATATACCAGGTCACAGAGTTTCTTTTAATGAATATGATCCATAACAAAAAACAATGAATAGATAGATAATCCAAACAAAAAATAATGATATATCCATTGGTGATGAAAATGCTCCGATTTAGTTAAGATATATCTAATTCAGTTTTGGTTCATCTCTAATTCATAATTATCAGATTTTTTTAATAACACATCTTAAGGATGTAAGGAATTTACAGTATAGTACTAAATAATAATAATCATGAAAAAGTTTGGAAATTTATAAGAAGTTTATGTACCAGAACTGACAGCATTAAACTGTAATTGTAGTTTCTATAGTCTGCTTCTCTATCATTATCTTAAATCATTTGGAGGTCTAATTATCTTAGCCTGCTTTTAGATAGATAATCTTGCATTTAATAAAAATATCCCATGTTTAATCATCTATTTTTTTTTTCATGATCTAAAAATTCAACAGAGGTTTAGTACAGAGGGTTCACATCACTCATCAAAGTATGGAGAGATGTATGTTAGGAGTAATAAAAAAGATATCACTAATGAGATACATAAATGAGAGAACAAAAAAATATTACATCATTAAAAGAATTGAAAGATTGAAATAGAACTGACCTGGACATACTACTAGAAGAGATAATAATAATTGGATTCCAAGAGATAGTAAAAGATCTACAAAGAGATCACATGTGAAGTGAATGAATGAAGTAAGGGACTAGAATGATGTGGAGAAGTAAGGCTAGAGATTGGGAAACTGGATGTAATTTGGAGAGTCAATCATCCTGCAATGGATTGTTAATGGTTGAAAATGATTGTGATTACTTCCCTTTCTTTATCCCATTAGGAATTCAAGATTAAAACCACAATTTATTAATACTCTGAACTCAGAAAAGACACCTTTCTAAGGAGGAAATGATTATAGAAGTTCAGATCCAATCACTGAGATTAAAATACAGTACATTTAATTCCTTGCATTTTTTTCTTTTACTGATGACATAACAGGTTACCTTGGTCTAATTTATCTTCTTTCATATTATGTGCTGCAGTTTATTAATCTTTTTTATAACAATTATATTAATCTTTTTTATAACAATTAAAATTATTATTCAACTTATTAATTATCTGTAGAACAAGTTAACCTAATGCTTTCTGTTGGAACTTATTATTATATCTAGATGACTTATACAAAGATTACCATTAATTACCCTTACTATGTGCATACTCAACTCATGTGCAAAAAGATCAGAGTTTTGCTTAGAGAAGACCTTTATATAAAAGAAAATTACAAAAATAGTTTTGAAATGCAAGTATTGCACAATTCATTGGAAGGATTAGCGGTTGTAAGAAACTAATTCCAGTGATCAGAAGTGGAAGTTGGTTTTAATTTCCATATTATTCACACTTTTAAGTATGATTTTTCTGAATAATTATGCTTAATAACTTACTCTGTCAAAAATCTATTTTATATGCATTGAAGGTTATTCGATGTATAGTTTATAGAGTCCCCCTCCCCCTTCTTAGCCAAATTTTCAGCTTGGCAAACATTAAAGTATTTTGAATACAATAAAATAACTAAAGTAAATAATAAATATGACATATGAATAAAGAACGATTTATTTATAAGAATTTATTCTAAATTCTTATATCAATTCTAAAATACTGAGATTTGTATTTCCCAAATCCCAGTATTCAGGATGGGAAATTTGGATAGGATACTTGCTATCTAAGATTTTGAAATTAGAATCTCTACTTATCATTATTCTTTTTTTCTCACTTAGTAATAATGTTTAGTGAATACTTTTTTAATTGCTAATACGTTGTTCTTGCTGCTACTGTCTTTATACTGCAATTGTTATCGCATTGAATCGTGCAAGCTGATCGCCATTTTAGTGAATTGCATATCATAAGTACATATATTTTTTTTAAAAATAATTTAGTTTAAGTTTAAATTCTTGATGAAGCTAAGAAGGATTGACTCAATGAAGCCTATTATGAGAGAAACTCTAAATATCAAAAAGAATAATGTCATAAAGTAATTAAACAATTTTATAAATAATTGAATGTAATGTTGGAGCTAGTTGACCAGTTGATTTTCAATTCAATAATTTTTAATTCTAGGATCTACATCTCTGCCATTGTGCTAAACTGAATGAACATTATTAGTCTTAACAAAGAAATCATTGGACAATTGTTGCAGCAGAATATTTATGAAAGATAGGATTTCTGATGAAGATTTCAGAGCAAAGATATGACGTGTTAATAATGTTTTAATTGCTTTCTAATCCTCGTTAATCTACAGATTCTATACAGTCAGTAGAGCTGCTTTTTAGTGATAATCTGTGCATGGAACCATACATTCACACATAGGATTTGGTTTCATAGTACATAGTTAACAATAATAATCAAATGAGTTTATTTCTTGAGAATTTACAAGAAGTTCAAGTGTTAGAAATGATAGAGTTGAGCACTCCATGACCATATGCTCCAAAGTTTTCTAATGATAGAGCTGAGCATTATTAGTATAATTGGGAGCATCTTATGTGTGAAGATAACTTGTAAATTTATGGTTGTATATAGCCACAAGTGGAACAATTAAAAATTTCATAAATTTGAATTCTTAAATTTCACATATATATATCTGCCTACATTAAGTGTTATCATATTTGTACTATTATATTCATTTTTTTTTTGTCTTCTGAATTTACAGCATGTGGATGATTTGTTTATCCTTGCCATTTCAGAAGATGATTTATACAATATACTTTATGTTTTGGATTGCAACCCATAAAGATTTTGATTTAATGATTAATGTTCAACCAGTAGTGCAGTCCCTCCTTGCATGAGAATAAGTAGTGAAATTACATTACAGAAATATTATTCATTAAGTGGATAATCTCTAGTCTAATGAATGACTAATAAAAATTATTGATCTACTTCCATCAAGTGGTTTGTGTCAAAGTTGTGATGGTGATCATCAATTAAACTATAGTAATATGTTATTTACATATATTGAACAATGCTAATGTGTAAGAGAATATGATCTGGGCAAACTAATGAGTGCTGGTTCAGCATGAAATGTGCTTCTTGGGGATCATACATCTTTTTTACATGTCTTTGGTCATATGTTTATGATTATACCCCTCCACAAGATGTCAAAAGTGGGTAGAAACCAGTCCCTATCTTGTGTGAGAATGGTGTAGTGAAAATTACACTATAGAAATATTATTCATTAAAAGATATTTCAATATAGTGGCATAATTAATGCATCTAATGTACTTTTAGGTATTATTTTACTCAATTTATTGTATGGAAGCGAGCTACAGAATATCTATCAACATAAACAGTGACAACTATAAGAAGAACAATAAAATTCCAGTTTGAGGATGCTACATAAAATTGGAAAATATTATCTAAAGACTAAAAGATCAGTTCGCTGAATATGGTGCTCTAGAGTCTATTATAAAATCACATTTTTTGGATTGTATATATGAAATAGACAATAATAACAAACCTTTTAAAAACAGGATTTTATATCAAACTTTAACAAATTTTTATGGTAGAGGCAGATCTTTATTTCAAAGCCATTGTAATAAAGAAATGAAAATTTGATTTACTTCATCCAGAAAATATGACAGGATAAGAATACAATGGAGAGCTACAGTTAGACAAGGTGTTGAAGTCTTTCAGAAAGATAAGTTTCCTGCAGAAAAATTAAAAAATAGAATTACAAAATGTCAGATACTGTGGACATAGTTGCACTTGATGTGTTGGTTTACAAAGCCATTCCAAAACTCTTCTCTGGCATATTATTACTATTGCTACTGCCCTGCATTGTATAGTGCAATAGTAGGCTGACAGACTTTGAGGTTCAAAGTCCGTGAATCATGTTTTTTCTCCATCATATCTCCCAAGCAATAAACAATTTGGTTGTTATCACTTAGTACTTTTATTATTATTATTGCTGCTGCTATTATGTCTTTATTTTTTTTCTTGGAATTGAAATGATTATTTAAACATTTTATTTTTATGAATAAACAAATTTATTATCAGTTGATGTTTTTAGTTTAAATCCATTTCGGTCTCTCAAGCTCCTTAAGTATCATTGATGATTATTATAACTATCCCTTCTCACAGTTAAGCTACTGATGGAGTTCAAAGTTCAGCTCTGTTACTTTTGGTATTCAAATTTTTTTTATGAAATCCCAAGCAATATAATAATCATTTGATTATTTATTTATTACAGCATTGTGATGATAAATCTTTTTCATACTGCATTCTTCTATTTTTTTGTTGTTGTTGTTACTTATATTGGTGTCTAAATAAGTAAATATTTTTAATTAAATTGTATCATAGGTATGTGTGTATATATTTAAGATGAATATTATATAGCGTTTGTTATCCGTATAGAAGATAGCGGATATGAAAGGACTACTGTTTATATATATACATGCATATATCTTGTCTTGTTTTCAGGTCACCAGTATTTAAAAGTTTAAATTGTTTTTGCACATTGCTTGGGCGATTTGCCTCCTCTTGTATTAATCAATATTTTACTAACTGACCAGTATTGATTTTCTAAATGCTCTGACCATTATCTTGAAGTTGATTGTCCTCTGATTGAGGCCTGTGATTGATGTGCAATCACTCTTTAGAAGAGATAAAAATCATCTTCTCTTCCCAGTTCTTTTTTTTCCCCCTTGCAATAAATAGAATAGTTAGGAATCGTGTTGCATAAGTATTCTACTCACATCTGAAACAGGAATTTGTTGTCAAAAGAGTCGCCATGGTGATAAAACAGTTTAAAATAATTAGCTTCATCCATTTTTGAATGGAAACATTCATCCATAAATTGAAAATGACTGCAAGGACTCTGTAGTAAACAATTATTTTTTATTTCATTGTTTATCTAAAGAAACAAGGAAAGGAAAATCATTTTAAAAATTAAAATGACAGATGATGAATTGCGCAATATATTGTGCAATAAAAGTATTAGTATTATAGTTTATTTTAAATTTAAAATATTTTTATGTAGTCTTGCATTGGTGGTCGAGAGGTCAGCGCGACTGCCTTGCGCTTGCGGGCAGTTGCCCGGGTTGCGGGTTCGCGTCCCGGCTGATGCTATGACACTTAAAAAAAAAAAATTATGTAATATAGTACGCACATACACGTACTGAATCACATATAGAGTTTGACTTACATCTTAGGTCTAAAGGCTAGACAGACCACCGATTTTGCGCTGCTCCCTTCCCTTCTATATTTTTTTGTAAAACTGATTTTATCCCCTAATAGCTACTTTACATCTTTGTTCTATACCAAATCATTTACAATATTCATTATGTTTTGCATCATTTGGTGCAGTGGTAGACTGGCAGACTCTGGATCTCAAAGTTCATGGATCATAACAGCACATTCATTTCCAGTGCTCAAACTTCTTACGAACTCTTAAGCAAAAACCATTTATTTGGTTATTGATCTTATATGGGTCCATACTATGGTACAGTAGAAGACTCTGTGTTTCTAAAGTCCATAAGTTAGTGGCTAAGCTCTGTTATTTCTGGTGTTTGAGCCTTTTATGAATTCCAAAGCAATAAGCCATTCAATTATTTATTATTTAGTGAATTTACCTTCTAGTAATCATATTAATGATATTTCTCATCTGTCATATATTTGGTTTAAAGATTTCCTGGTAATAGAATCCAATAATTTCCGATTTTTTTTTATTACCCCTCAGCCTTTCAAAGACTTATGCATATTTTAATAATTTCGATTATTTCATATTATGATTATAATAAAACAATTCAGATCCCATCTTATGACTACCATAATTCACTTGTTCATTTTTTTTTTGTTGTTGTTGTCTGTGATATTCTCAAAGCTATTTGTTAATATATATGCAAATTACCATTTCTGTTATATTATATCCAGATTGATGGCAGGTTGCAATACTTCATTATATTTGACAATCTTAAGTCCATTATCACCCTGTGTGGTTTAGCAGCCAGGGTCTTTGCAGCTATTAGATTATCAGTTTTTCTCATCTATGCTCTCTGGTTGCTCCGATGTGCCATTATCCTTGACCAGAGAGTACATTCAGACAATCAAATGCTCTTGAACTGAATTCACACTCTCAAAACCCGAGATAACAAACTAGCCCCACCTCCATTCCTCACAGACACTTGGGCAATCCTCCAACTCCCATCCTCTCAGCCTCTGTCATAGCTCAATCATGAAGACATGCCTTTCTAAACGGCCTGGACTACACACCATTTCATCTCTCCACTTCCCATTCCCTTTTTACATGTATCCTTCCCCTCTTACCATGTTGCTCCTGAAATTTCATTTGTTTTACTGTATCTGTTGTTTTTTTTTTTTTTTATGAATAAACATCTCATCACTGAGAAAAAAAAAGAATTATAGACTATTGCTCCAGCTCTATTACTTCTGGTGCTCAAACATCTCACAAACACTCAAACAGTAATCGTTGAATTATTTTTTATTTTAAGCTATTGCCAATGTTAACATTTTACTCATTAAAAAATTGTATCTTACCTATGATCATTTCTTATTCTTTATTCCTGCTTATGAATTATTATTATATCATACTTTATGAATCATCAGGAATTAATTATTAATATATTTGATTTTTAGGTGTACTTTATAAGTCTTTATTTTAGGATGTCACATCATTTCTCTTGGCTTAATAAATCGCATAATAGTTATTTTAGGTATAGAATCTGTTTCTTGGCACTTTCTTCATATACATCTTAGTTTTATTTATATACTTAGTTATAACGTGTTCAATGAAGATTTAAATTTTTCATTTCCAAGGCGATGGAGTTCTGAAGTTATCACCAGTGGTAATTTGCTATCATCCATTAAGCATAACTAAATCAAGATTTAACCTGTAAGATGACTTTTTTTATATATGAAACCTTCAGTTTCAATAGTGTTTGTGGTAAAAAAAAAAAAAAAAAAATTTATAAAAAATTATTTTCCAAATAAACTAATGAAAATATTTTTAAAACAATGAAAATGTCATGGTGAAATTAAAATAATAAGGCTTTCATTTCTATAACATTATTAGGGAACATAATTTTTTTTTAATCTTTTTGTATTGAAAATTATATTAAGTTTCATTCTTTCTTTGTAATATAGTGTTTTCACTAAATTGTAAAAAGTCGATATCAAAATGGAAAATCTGCAAAGAAAAATATGCATGGAAAATTTGTTTAATGACATTGAGTAAACATTATATGGAACTGGTGTTTTTTTAAAATACTTTTTCTGATATGGATTCGAAACCCAAGTTTGTGGACATGGAAAGTTGATATTCTATTTAGAATGCTTCAAAATTGATATATATATATGTGTGTGCATACATATATAAAGAGTCTTAAATAGCTAGAGTTAGAACAAGAGTTTTCCCAGCATTCTTCATTAAAGAACAATGAAAGAAATTATACTGCTTATCAGGCTGGTTAACCTGATGATGACGAGTCTAAATATGGTTTGTTTCTTTATTTTACCTTTAGTTAAGACTAAATAGATATCTACTAATAATTGGATGGTATGGGTCTTGGCTGTGGGTTGATTATAAAAAAATTAAGTTAGTTTAGAAATTTCCATCTACTTGAAAGAAAAAAAAAATTAATTTCATCTGAGTTTGAATCTCAATTACTGGAAGTTGAGGAAAATATGCTAATCACTATATCTTGATTGGTTGGTTGTATATATATAATACTATAGCTTTTATCAATAAATTATTAATATTTTATAATGTGTTTGTAAATGAACTTAGTTTTTAATCTGAATTTTTATAATGTGTTACCTTTTTTGTTTGATGTGAGACCTGTGTTAATAATTTTTGATTATTTGCTTTTACTTCTTATAATATCTTGATAATCATTATATTATAAAAATGTAATATTACTTAGTTACTTAAATGTTTGAACATAGACACACCAAATATATATATATTAAGTATACATTGAGGAAATGATATATGTCAATTCAAAAATAAAAACAATTTCTCTTCAGAGACTTTGCAAAACTGAGCTGGTTAATTCTTATGTATGGGGGATTGTAATTCTGATCATAAAGATCAGAAAGCAAGATGAAATATGTTTTGCTTAATTGACTCAGCTCATGAATTGTGTTATTGGTGCGGTCATGTGTCTGGGTATAGGGCACCCATGCACATGCTCATTTTAGTCTTTGTAATGTTTTTATTGAATACAGCTCATTGTATTTCATAAACAATTTATGAAAGCATGGGTTTAGTGTTGCATATAATGCTAAGAATGTAAAAACATTGTTTACATGTATGTTTTAGAAAATCATATGTAGTTTATATGTACAATTTTGCAAAATAATTTTTAGTAAAGAGGTAAAAAGTTTGCTGCAGTTGTTGTAAATGAATGCTAAGTTGTATTTGCTTATGATGTGGTCATGTGACATTGAAACAAAATCTAGAACTCTTTTCTGATGGCACTAGAGATTTTTTTTCTTTCTACATCTTTTGGTTTAGAATTGATACAAAAACTTAAAGCTCTTCAGCTAGCTGATCTTACTATTTTATTAATTATTATTATTTTATAATAAATAATTGTTTTGTCAGTTGTTGGAAAATCGATCGTATTGTACTATAATGATTGGTGGTTTTAATAAATAACCAAATCTTTAATAGCTTGAAGAATGTGGTATTTGAGCACCAGAAGTGATGAATTGAACTTCAATTCAGGAATTGATCACATTATTATTATTTAAACCATGCAAAACAATATTTCATTTTTTTTTCCAAATTGTTATTTTTTTTCTCTTCTACTTAGGAATCTATCCAGAATTTCTACAAGTATCTTTGTCCTAACAAGTATCTTCATGTCAGATAATAACAAAACTGTAGAATAAATTATTTACCTTCTGAGGAAAATTTAATGCATCTATATATGTGTGTGAAAATTATCATGTGTAATATTTAGTGAATCCATTTGCCTTAGTCACAATCTGAAATATGATTTCAGAATGTATTTGAATTTTTTTAAATTGCATGTTAAGATAACCAACTGACTTATACCCAATCTAGCTAGTCATCCATTTACTGGTTGGTAAATAGGTAGTCAGTTAATCTGTTGAGTAATATTGATTCTTTGCCCTGCAATAACAGAGAGATTTTTGTCCACTGAGAGCTATTTAAAATGGATTTTGTTATATAATCACTTCCACTTTGAAAACCAAGAATTAGTGTAGATTGTTTTTTTTTTTCAAATTGTCCATTTTAAAATAGATATAAATGTTTGTTAGCACCTAGGTTTGAAATTGATAAATATATATATGGGAAATAGTTTGGTAGCAATTCATTATCTTAGGTTTGAAGAAGGGTCTGTTAGTGACTTTATATATATGAAATTTTAATTAGTAGGTCAAACTGCTTTCATTTTTATATACAGTATTAAATAGCTGGTAAGATAATATCTAACTGACTCCATTTTATATAGACACCAACATTCTTTTTTATTTTATGTCCCTCCATAAACAAAAGAGATCCATCTCCTTCTCCATTACCTTTAATTAAAATAGTTCTGTGAGCTCTTAATATTCTAACTTGTAATGAGATTGATGCTTTAAGAATACCAATGAAATAGGAAATAGTAATAAAAGTAAGATTTAACTTTATGACTTCGCACTTGTCACGGGTCAGCGGATAGGTCACTCATAAACTTATTTGCATTGAATCTTTTTTTTCTTTTTTTTTAACCTTGCTACTGTTAAACTAGAATATTATGATGGTTTATTATTCTCTTGACCGAAAATAAGTAATAACGGTTTTTTTGTCAAGGGTTTTAGTTATTAAAAATGATTAATTCTGACAATATAATTTGATCTACTGGAATTGTCTTCAATAAATAAATGTCTTTCTGCATTGCTATTAAAATATAACATTAATAGAATTAATTACTTGAAATATGGTTTGGAATCGTTAATTTTATTATCATTAATGATATTCATATTAACGATGTAAGAGATCATTAAAGTTTGTGATGCATCTCAGGAAATTTAAGATTGTAGAGTAAAAGTGTTAAAAGAATTAAAAAATAATCGAATTGCTTTATTGCCCCTGAGTTGATAAAAGATTCGAGCGCCGGAAGTGCCAGAACTGGAATCGATTTAAGGACCTGTGCTCCGAAACTTGACATTCTATCATTGCTTTAAACCACGCTGGCTAAAAGAGATAGCAAATTATAAGCGATGATGATCAGGCGTTGTCATACTTAATATTTATATGTGTAGCACATTAAAGCTATTCAAAGTGCTTGCTGGAAAGCAGGTTTGCTGATTGGATTGTCTGTGCAGCATTTGATTTATTTATAGAGTCACTAAAGCTATTACGATGCTTTCTTATTTTGTATTTCCGCTTCCTTTCCCAAAAATTTTTAGTTTTATTAATTTTGGGCAAATGATAAAAATTTACAAATCAAAGAGTATGAATTTGTTCTACACTAATGTTTAAATGTCATGTTCAAATTTTATTTATTTGTTTTTCAAATACAAACTGGTAAGTGTATTACATAGTGAATGTTCTTTATGGTTTAGTGCACTAATAGGGTAATGGACTGAAGGGTTAAAGATAGACAGATCACAGACCAATCTGGCACTTCTGATCACAAATGTCTTATGATATCTGGAGTGACAGATCATTCACTTATTTTTTTTTAACTTAGCAAATTGTCTTTTGATAATTACAACCTACTAGGTCAAAGGTAAATCATGACCATGAGAGTATGATCACACTATTGTCATAAAAAATGCATCTGGCTGCCATCTAGTTTTTTTTTTATTGTTGTTTATGAGAAGCACTAGACAATAATTTAATCACCCCATATTAAAAATCGGATAAATACTTATGTACTATCCATTATTAGATGACTACTTGGATTACCTATGAATTGATTACTCAAAACAAATTCTAAGTTTGCTAATTGTTTTTTCTTTTTTTAAAATAGGATCTTCTATTGACTTTTAGTCTAGGATCATATAAAAAAAAGAATAATAATATTTAGTTACTCAGGAAGTCACATGATATTCAAGCAATCAAATGACAGACTGAAAACAAGTAAATCTATTCAATTGACTAAGTAAAGATATTTTTTTAAAGTTTATCTCGACTGCAATTCATAATATAACAGAAAACATTGGAACTATTCCATAATTTCACTGAACTGAACTGGTATAAAAAAGTAAATTCAGCATTGAGTAATCATTCTGACAAATCTTTTGAATAAAATTGCAGTGTGCATAGGTTTTTTAGTTTACATCTTAAATTATTGCAAGAAAGTCTCAGAACAATGATATCCTGGTAGAATTAGAAATACTGTTTGTGTTCCTATTATTTGTAATATTTTATTTTTACCATACTTAATACAAATATATTGAAGTCAAATTAAAGAATACTAGTACTCTACATATATATATATATCTTTATGAAGACAGCCAAAACTTTTTTTGTAATAACTTAGTACAATATTATAACTTTTATAGAATAATTATTTTATACATACTGTACTTTCAAATATTTATGTTTACTGATATTTTAATTTAATTATCTTATAAATTATTAAACCCATCTTTATTATATATGTGTGTCTTATAAGAAGATGAGATATATAGGTGAAATAAAATTTATTCCATATCCAAAGATTAACTATAATAGATGTGATATTTTACAATACAATCTTGATAGATCTATTGGTCATCATTTCAATTTTTTCCAGAATTATAATATTATATGTTACAGTTAGGTCAAGGCCATTTGGATATAGTTCCTGAAGTTTCCATGCAGAAAAAGGAAATCTAAAGTTACAAGGAGTCTATTGCCATTGAAACCTGGAAGTGCAGATTGTGAACCAAGAAAAACTTCATGTGATCAAGAATGAAATGGATCACTTACATGTTAATTGAAAAGCAGAATAAACTGAAAGAATTCAGATCAGGAGAAGATACTGTTTGTTTTTGAGATCCAAAATAATGATGGAGGTATAGTTCAGTTTTCATTAGCAAGAAGAATATTGCAAAGATGTATTTATGAGTGATTGAATGGTGTCAATTCAATTTCATGGATAGAGAACTTGTTTCATATGCTCCAACAATTCAAGAATGAAGAAGACAATAAAAGTCCCAAAAGGGTAAAACAATATTTTGGTATTGAAAGGAAAGTTCTTTCTGCAATGAAAAAAAAAATGGAGCTGTTATTAAAGCAGAAATAACACCATAATATGTATAGAAGAGTTCTATTTAAAAAAATACATGTATTAATAAAGAACAAGAAAATCCCCTACAGTTATTACATCTCATTGCCCAGAATTTTAAATGCACTATGGTATGCAATTAACTGTATGAAGAAGGCAAAAGCACCAGAAATGATAGAATTATAATTGATATCTTAAAAGAAGCAAGTGAAAAAATAGAAAAATTGTTGCAAAATCACATATGAAATGTCTAAATGTTAAAGATATATCAAATTATTGAAAGAAGTAATATCGATATTTAAGAAGGTGATAAAGAAAATATGAGAAATTACAGACTATCAGTTATCATTTTTACATAATATTTTTACCAAAATAATTACAACTTGTTTATAACAAACTGGATTTTAATCATGTTAAGAACAAGTGGATTTAAAAGTAGTTTTAGCACAGTAGATCATATCCAAGTATTGAGAGAATTCATAAGAACATTTTATATGAATTGTCATTATGCTGTGGATTTGTAGATTATGAAAATCCATTTGATTCTTTAATTAAGCATTTCTATCATAATTAAAATATTGTATCATTCAAGATAACAGCAATGGTTAAAGTACATAATTATACTAAGAAAATTAATATTAAGAAGGGTATTTAATAGAGTGACTCCATATCTCCAAAACTTTTTACAGCAGTTTTGCAAGAAATATTTTGTGGATTAAGATGGGAAGTTAAGAGAATAAGATCAAATGGAAGATTAATTTAGATTTTGTAGATTATGTAGTTGTTTTGCAAATAATGCTTCAGAGCTTCAGGAAAAGTTGCAAGAGTTTTATCATGTGAAAGTAAGAAAGTAGGATTAAAGATAATTGCTAAAAAGACTAAAGTAATATTGAATGGATTTTTTCAGAAGAAGAAATGAAGATTGATAATCATGAATTAGAATGAAGTTAATAGCTACAAATATCTTAGATTATTTATATAGATGTAAATATGATGGATGGAATTGATCATTGAATTAAACATGGATGGAGAGCTTTTGGTAAAAATAACTTAATATTTAAAGAAAATATGTCTGCATTTGAGAAGATTTCTAATAAATGCATTTTACCAATGCTTATTTATGAATCTGAGACTTGAAAACTTAACAGAAGATCAGTTCAGAGACTTCAGATCATTCATTCAAATATGGAGAGATATATTCTAAGAGTAACAAGAAGAGATTGAAAATAAAATATGTGGGTGAGAGAACAAGCAGGTATCACTGATTTCATTGAAAGGAAGAGGTTGAATTGGAACTGGATTGAACATATTGCTAGAAGTTTTTTTTTTTAAGATTTAGAAAGTGACCATGTATGAGATGGATGAAGTAAGGAATTTTGTTTGGGAATTGTTGAGAAGAAAGGCTAGGTATTCAGGTGGATTAAGTTTGGAGACACATTCTTGTATTGAATCGATAATGATTGAAAATAATAATGATGATGACAACAATCATGTAAGCAGTGATGTAGAGAAATCTTTTAACGTTTTATTGCTATTTATATATTGTCTATTCTTTATAGTTAAAAGTATTTCCATTCTCCCTTCACATAAAAATCCTGTTTGAAGCTTAATTCTAATAAGAAGTTCTTGATCTTCAAGAACGGTTTTGTTCTTTTTGAAAACGATCTGCTTGAATAATCTGGAACAAATTTATTCTTGTCCTTGTTTTGAAAAAGATAAAAAAAAATGAATTATTAAAACAATCAAAGGAAAGTTTTCTTCAGAACTTATTACATTGTGTTCAACACACTTCAGTACTTCTAACAATGTGGAATAATTTGTTCATTTGAAGTTTGTTTCAATTTTCTTATGTTTATATATATCTTGGTGTGTTTAGTGATCAAGTCTTTTATGAAAGACTTTGTCAGAATATTCTTTGTTTAGAGTTTATTGAAGTCGGGAATGACTTTGTGAGTGAGAAACCTGATATAAATATTTGTGTGTGTGTGTGTGTGCATTTATATGTATTCATATATTTTAAACGTATCTTTTAAGAAAAGCGTATATTGTGGTTGATTAGTAACTTAATTAGATTGGTAGTAAGAATTTCAACTCTGCATAAGCTGGATACATTTTTTAAAACACATAGACGTATTTTTTGCTTAGTATTGCAACGCTAAACTATGATGCCAATTGGCGATTTCTATTCTTTATAGATCGGAATCATCATTAATTATTTGCCAAGAAATTAAGTACTACATTCAATATGGCAAATCTTCCCAAGCCTTTCTATTCATTTTTCTAGTTCTCAAACACTCATTATAGTTTTCTTCTTTTAGATCATAAATTATTATTTTTCTTTTATTTTTCACTCTCCACAGTTACTTTTAATACTTTCTTCATAATTCTTCTGTATTCAAATAATGGTTATATATATATATATAATAAAAGGAATAAATCTTCATCCCTGAAACTATGAATTAAAAGCATTTTAAATGCTTGCAATGTCTGAAGAGCTTATATGTATATGTAAAGTGACGTCAAATTAAGTTAAAATATTATATGTAACAAATAGTCAGACTGGATATTGATTATTGTATGCAAATATATAGAATATACAAATGTTTGCTAATTGTGAAGATATTTACCCATTATGGAAATATATGCAGTTTAGGCTAGTGCAAATAAATTAACTGTTGAAAATGGCAAGAGAAGAATATGAGCAGCAGTTTTGAGTATATGTATAATATAGAAAGCAGAGGATGATAAGAGAATAGCAGAATTAAGCCATAGAGATGATAATGAGTATCTATGGTGGGATGTATAATCGTACTCATAACAGTGTTTAATGTAAGAATAACTTTAAAGCAAGCTAGTTGTATAGATGACAATTTATACTTAATTGTTTGTAGAGAGTTAATAAACTCTGATTTGCTAAGTTTATAGTTTAAATATTGATGTGTCTTCAGTTGGTAATAATAATATTACTCATGGATATAGCAATGTTGAAAAAGGATTCCTGAAACTCTGATGTTTATAAGTATACCTTTATCAATATTTTTGGAAATTCAGAATGAAATTAATATCTTTGTAAGCTGGAATATAACATTTACTAGTTTTAAACTAATAATCAATTATATAAGGCTGGAAACAGAATCTCTCTTTCAATCACCTTGATTTAATAATTAAATAAGATTTAATATATAAACATTAATTCCAGCTGGCAGAGATATTAACTTCACTCTGAATTTTCAACAGTGTTGACAAAAGGAATGCTAATCAACATGAGAGTTCCAAGAATAGATGGATTCATTCTATTCTTGATCCTTTATTCAACATTTAGAGTGCTTTTAATTTGTAAATCTCAGTGAGGTTGATTTATTTCCTTTATTTACTATATACATTGAGCTAGCTATATTTAATTCTATATATATATTGATTTATAAACATTAAATTAGTATAGCTCAATGTATATGTAATTAATGAAATAAACCACTCTCCCCTCAGGCTATGAATGTAACATTATTGACAAAGTGTCAAGAATAGAATGGATATATAAACTTGTCCTTGCCAAAAAATTTAATCAATACACTTTTCAAAACATGGTCAGCAGGTGGAGTAGTGTATATCAAATATGGCTATGGAGTTGATATAGTTTATGTTGTAGAAATGGGATGGTTCAGGATAGAGAAGAATATAGGAAAATTTAAGGTGGTTAATGGAAAGCTAGGATAAAGTGGCTAACAGATTTCTCTGAGCATAGTGGCTGAGAGATTCCTGACTGTATATAAAGTCACAATGCATCACATCACATCAGCACCATTTGCAATATAATTTATTTCCAATAATAGTTTTTTCACTCTACTCTAGAGTTATCTGCTGAAGACTCAACTAGTCTCAGTGGACATTGAATAGTATAGTCCTATAATATTATCATCCAAAACTGGTTTCTGGCATTTGCCTTCATCAGGAAGGATTAGAAATCAAAACTATAAATAATATAGTAAGGTGAAAATACCTACTTTTGGAAGCATATGAGAATGTCATATGATGTTGGTATTAGTATTAAACTTATTTATTTACGCTTTATCATTCAAAAAATGTATGCTTTCCATTTGAAACCTTTTCCCGTTCTTAATATATAAAACAATATCAAATATTATTTACAAAATGTTTTAAAAACAATACAGTATATGTTAACATTATTGAAACAGGTTTTAAATAGCCTATTGGCAGGCAAAGTCTTCTCAAACAACTCTCATAGAAGAACCCTGAAAGAGATACCATTACTCTCCCGGACAATTGATTTTTTTTTTTCATTTTTAGTTTAGCTTCTAGCTAAGGATAAGTAAATATCTAGTTACTGACCAATATTGAATGTTAGCTGGATTAGCTATGGATGTTTAAGTTTAATTAGGATCTGAAAAAATTTTCCAAGATGTATCTGACCTACATTCAAATCCATAGTGTGTGATTGTGCAAACATGCATTAATCAAAGATTATAAAAATACTTTAAAAATTAGAACCAAGCATTGTTTAAATCGACAAAATAGCCTTGGTAAGTTTTCAATAAATGTTTGCCCTCCCCTCTTCATAAAGTAACCTCCTCTAATTAGATTTAATGAAATTGTGAAAAACTGCTCCCAAAAAGTCAAGCTAACAAAATAGGATGTCAAATTAATGAATGAGAATAAAAATCATACATTTATTGTTTATAAACTGTAATTTTTTTATAGATAAAATTATCTGCACATTGTTATCACTTTTTATTAATTATTCGGTTTATATTTCCTACCCAAAAATACATTCACTTAACGTTTACAAGTTGATGTTTACCACTGCCTAATCTGCTTCATCAAGGTTCTAACAAGCTTTAGGCTATTCAAATAAACCATTTCTAAAACAATTTTAACATTGAGTATATTATAATTAATTTAATGTATTTTTTTTTAAGTCGTAAAATATATTTATCTAAAAAAAGAAATACATGTGTATCAAATGTTATACAAATTATATGCATTTTCTTTTGAGGAAACCATATAAAATAATTAAAATATGGGCGGGGGGGGGGTTTACGTGATTTCAATAAAATTATAAATAAACAGGAATAATACAAAGAAAATGAATTCAATTTTATTACAATTCTATTTAAAGAAGTATAACTTTGGTATATCTATGATGATAGGTTTACAGGATCCCAATATATATATATGGGTTATAGAATTGTATGAGTGTATTATGAAAATGCTTATGCATTTATCTGCTATTCAATAATTTATTACAGCTTACTTATAAGATGAAAGTGCTGTAGGTAATTTTGGTTATGGTAATAGAAATGAGAGAGTCATAGACTTGTGGAGTTTGCAGAAAAAGAAAAACTTTATATTATGAATTCTTTTTTTGAGAAAAATGTTAAAAGGAAATGGACATAGAAGCATCCTAATGAAGGTACGGCAGAATTGGATTATATTTTGACTAATCGAAAATACATATTTCAAGATTGTAATGTTCTTAATAAATTTAACACAGGAAGTGATCATCGATTAGTAAGATGTAAGATACATGTTATTGCAAAACTAGAGAGACAAAAATTATTAAGAAAAACAATATTTACAGTTGATATTCCTAATTTTCAGAAACATTCTAATGAATTTAAATTAGAACTTACAAATCAGTTTCAAGTATTAGTAGATTTTCAACATGATTCAGATTTGAATGACATTAATAGGAAAATAAGTGATACACTTTTAAAAACTGCAACAAAGATAGCTGGTAGAAAAAAGCAGCAATTGACTAGTAAAATTTTTACTGAGACTAGAGAATTTATGAAGAAAAGAAGGAATATGAGAATATACAACAATGATGCATTAAAAAAGATTGAATATCTCGAATTTTGTAAAATGGTGCAGAAAAGAGTTGAAAATGATATAAGAAAGTATAATTGTGAGCTAGCAAGGAAAGCTGTAGAAGAGAATAAAAGTCTAAAGAGTGTAAAATAACATTTTGGTATTGGTAGGAAATTTATATCTGCAATAAGAAAAAAATATGGCATTATTACTAAAGAGAGAGATGACATCATAAAATGTGTAGAAGACTCTTCTATCAAGAATTATATAGTAATAAAGAACAAGTGCCTCCTATACATATTATATCTTCTGAATTGACCAGAATTTTGAATGAGGAAGTGAGACATGCAATTAAATTTATGAAGAAAGGGAAGGCTCCAGGTAATGATGGAATTGTAATTGATATATTAAAAGAAGCAGGTGAAGAAATAGAATTTTTTTTAGCAAAGTTATATACCAAATGTCTAAATGATAAAGATGTACCAGATGATTGGAAGAATGCAGTATTAATATTTAAAAAAGGTGATAAAGAAGATATTAGAAATTACAGACCTATCAGTCTTTTATCAGTTTTATACAAAATTTTTACTAAGATAATTACAACTCGTCTACAGAAAACACTGGATTTCCACCAACCAAGAGAACAAGCTGGATTTAAAAGTGGTTTTAGTACAGTAGATCATATCCAGGTATTGAGAGAAATTATAAAAAGGACAAATTAATATGAGTTGCCATTATGCTTAGGATTTGTAGACTATGAAAAGGCATTTGATTCTATAAACATTTCTTCAGCGATTAAGGCATTGGATCATCAAGGTGTAGATCCAGGATATTGTCATATTTTGAAAAATATTTATAAAAATACAACAGCAACAATTAGATTACATAATGATAGTAAGAAAATCAACATTGAAAAGGGTGTAAGACAGGGTGACTCCATATCTCCAAAACTTTTTACAGCAGTGCTGCAAGAAGTGTTTTGTGGATTAAAATGGGAAGCTAAAGGAGTGAAAGTAAATGGAGATTATTTAAGTCATTTATATTTTGCAGATGATGTAGTTGTTTTTGAAAATAGTGCTTTAGAGCTATAGGAAATGTTGCAGGAGTTATCAGATGAAAGTAGCACTAAAGATAAATGTTAAAAAGACTAAAGTAATGTTTAATGGATTTTTTCAAAATATGAAAATAAAGATTGATTATGATGAGTTAGAATAAGTTAACAGTTACAAATATCTTGGTCAGATTATTAATACAGATGGAAATATAATGGATGAAATTAATCATAGAATTAAACTTGGTTGGAGTGCTTTTGGTAGAAATAACTTAATACTAAAAGAAAATATGCCTATGTGTTTGAAAAGGAAGGTTTTTAATAAATGTGTTTTGCCAGTAATTACTTATGGATCTGAGACTTGGACACTTAATAGAAGAGCAATACAGAGACTTCAGACCACTCAAAGAAATATGGAGAAATGTATGTTGGGAATAACAAGAAGGGATGTGTAAGAGAGCAAACAGGTGTTACTGACCTCATTAAAAAAATTAAAAGACTGTAGTGGACTGGACATATTGTTAGAAGAGATGATAACAGATGGACAATTGGAATTTTAAACTGGATTCCAAGAGATTGTAAAAGACCCAGAAAGAGACCACATATGAGATGGGTGGATGAAATAAGAAAGTGTGCAGGGGTGATGTGGAGAAGAGAAGCTAAAGATAGGAAAAGATGGATTGAACTTGGAGAGACATTCATCCTGCAGTGGATTGATAATGGTTGGTGATGATGATGATGATGACTTATGGTGTCTATATACCTGATCTCTTATAGTAAAAGTAAAATGAGAGCAGATTTGAAAATGTCTCATCGAAAATAAAATGATAAATATTTTTTCATAGATGTTCTGCCAAAATTTAAATATTTGATTTATAATATCTGTACATATTAGCTCTGATCTTTAAATTTTTTTCACAATAAATAAAATTATAACTTTTTAAGAGAGCATTGTATTATTGAGAAGTACAAACAAACAAACGGTCATTATAAACTATCATCAGCCAAAAAGCCATAGATCTAATAAGATATCCTATAAGTTTTTTTTTCTTTCTGTTGTTCTCTCAATATTCATCACTATTACTTTTTATACACAATTGTACTACTGATAAACTAATATAGTCATTCTAAATTCAGAAGAACAAAAGACTAAAGATGAATGTTGCCATATTTAAACAAACAAATCCATAAGCCACAAATATTCCTCACATAATGTGTTGATGCTTTGTTTAGCTGAAATCTTGTGATGCTCATTTTTAGTAGCAACCTTTTTCTTTTTGAAAGGTCTAAATACCTTGTCTAATTGTTGCTCTTCACTATAATTCTATTCATGACCATATCTTCCAAATGAAGGGAATCAATTTTGCACTTCTCTAAAATTGTGTTTGGAGTAACTTATAATGTGAGCAAGGTGAATCTCTTCCATGAAAATCATAGTCAAATTTAGTTCTTGACATTTATTGATTATTTTTAAGTGAAATTTTTAATTGCCTTGTATTTTATATTTTCATTCAGTGTGTGTGTGTGTGGGGGGGGGGTGTAATGCAAAGAAGAAAATTGATGGAGACATTACAAATAGTAATATTACATTTGCCACACAACATTGCTTGGGGCAGGGGTTTACATTGAATTTATGACAAATGTCGTTTAATTTAGTTTTTTTAATGTTACATAATTAAGAAAAAAAAATTAAATATATACCATGGAGCCACTATATCCACTATATTTTATTCAAAACCCTCTTGAATACATCATGTATAAAAACTCATGTTTTGTTGATAAAGTTTGGTTGTAATAGAATATATATTGTTTGTTGAACTGCAAATATACAGTATATTTAACATGCAAATATGCATAATGCAGATGCTTTTTTATATGTATAATATGTGTATATAAATTAAGATTATAGTATAAACTTATTTTAAAAAAAATATTGCAGTTATTTAATAATAAATTGAGGGAGAGAGGCATTTTCATACTTTACTGAATATGTAGTTAATCATTCACATTCATTTAAAAAGTAAAAATAAGGAAAAAAAACTTAATGTACCATATTTTAAAAATAAAATGAATAGCAAAATGTCCAAATTTCATCGTGATTAAATATGCTGTGGGCATTATCCTTTTTTTTTTTCAGTAGTCTTTTTTTAGGGAAACATAATAGCAATCTAATTTTCAGCAGATTATGCAACTCTCTACTTGTTTTGATATTTTATGTCCATGTTAACTTTGCAAGAATGTTTTTAAATTTTGTAAAAATTTTAGCATTACCCTTAGAAAAGATTTTATTAAGTGAAATGCTATATATTAAATTCATTAAAGGGTAATAAAGGAAGAGTAATAGTATATGCTTTCAATGTAAGTCAAAGAAATATTAATTATTGTTAATAGACACTTGTGTATAGCACTCTGGGAAGGAAAAATGATTGCTGCTATATTGTAAAATTTATTAAGTTCAGAAATTTTATTACATTTCAAGAAGAAAACATGGCCATTAGCATATTGTAAAATACATTAAAATTTATGAATTGTAACATTTTTTCTTGTGTTTATTTGTATTTTTTGTTGTCATTGTCGTCCCCCCCCCCCCTAATTTTGGGGGATAGTATGTAATTAAAGTAAGATATATTGATACAGCATAGTTCACAGCTTCACTGATTATATTTTCAACAAATCTTTTTACCACTTAAAATTATGACTATTGTATTTTTCTTTCCCTAAACACTTGATTTAACTAATTAGTAGAATATTATTGCCAAATAATAACATTTAATCATCATTGTAGTAGTTTGCCATTGCTTGTCAATCTTTCTAATGCTATTTACCCAATTTTGAAATTAATTTTTTAAATTTTATGTATATATATATTTATAACTTTTTGCAGATATCTGTGAGTAATTAATTAATTGTCAAATTTTGAGGTTTACCATTATATTATGTCTATATAAAATAAGTTGTGAGAATTTTTAGGCATTTCAATTTACTTCCATGTTTTTCCTCAAATGTGTTTACGAAATTTATAAACAATTATTTCAAATATATTTTACCAACTTATCATGAAATAAGTAAAGAATATTAGTGAATGTAGTAGATAAGTCAGTTTATTAGAAAAATGAGAAGTGGATACTTATATTTGTTTATGTTTGTTTGAACAAAGTAGAAGTATTTGTATTTCCTATTTTATTATTATTATTTTGGAAAATAGAGGATATAACAAATAATGATGAAATCAAAAACCTAAAATGAGACCTGTAGCAACTAGCATGTGAGATGGAGCAAATACAACACCAGGATTTGGTTTTACAGTGTGAAAGGAAGTGCTTTTTATTTGTGTAATTTATCATTCTTATTACGAATTCAAATACTTTTCAATGAATATAGTAATAAAATTGATGTGCCACTTGAGAATCTTTGAGCATTGAAAGTGGCAGAGTTAAGCTGTGATTTTTAGATCTTTAACACTCATTTCTATCACTTCTCCACTGCATTAAACACTATTCCTCTCTTCTTCTTTTTTTCCACTTGTTTATTTTATACATAAACAGATCTTTAATAAAGGCTGGGGATTTGAAACGGAAATAAAATAAAATTACCAAAAGAAACGGTGTTATTGTATAAAAGTAAGTAGTAAAGAGATAGTGAAGACATTGAATCACTATAAGAGAGGGGTAGAAGCTGTCTTCTCCCATAATTCAGATCACTTGTGAAAATGTGTAACACATATATGTATTTGAATTACAAAACTTTCCCATCTTTAATTCAATGCCTGGTATAAGGATGTCTTAGTTAAGCCATAGGATCAATATTTATCTATGTGTATTCAATATTAATTACATAAATGTAATCTTTAATCTTTTGTTAATCTTTATTCTTATATTTATTGCTACATCATTGAATCAGTTCTATTGTTTTTAGAGTTTTATTATAGATTTATTTTAAACATATGCTTAAATGCTTATAGATTTATTTTAAACATATGCTTAAATGCTCGGAGATCCCTTGACATTAAGGCATTTTTATTTTGGCAGATTAAGCATTTAAAAGTTCCTTTCAATTGGTCTGAACTGAATTTTTTTATTATCTCAAATTATTTTAGCTTGGAATTGATTTTAAAACCAATCCGATACTCTAGTACTGTACTAAACGTAGTAGAATTTTCATCACAAATAATGAATTTATATAAATACACACATCAGTTTTTAATTTCCTTGTCTTAATTCCAAATTTAGACATGTATTTTGATAGAATTGATTCAATTCAAGTTGATAAAATTTTGTGTAGCTATATCAAAAATGCAATATTTACTTGGTCAGTTATTAATTTCAGGCAAAGATCAAATCTCCAAGATGGTTTTAAACAGTCCAGGAAACTTTTCCAAACATCATATTCTAGAAGATTGTCTTACTCTTGATAATTCTCTGGAGGACACCATGTGGAAGGAAATTGAAATACAAGAAACTGCAATCTCTTCCTGATGGAAGGGAGGAAGAAATCATTCTTCTATTGAATTTGACTGCCATCATCAATTTTGTTGAAATGATTATTTTCTAATAATTAAGAGAGAAATAGCTTTTAAAATAAAAGAAGTTTATTATAAAGAAAGTAAGATTATTCTCAATGGCATTACTTTTTTAAAACTAGGAACATGACCTTGTTAAGATAGGGGTCAAGAAAATTTAATAAAAAAAAGGTGCATTCTTGAAATAAACAGTAGTTAAACTATTATCAGTTCAATTAGAAGGGATTTGAACCTAGACGTTCAAGCTTTTTTCAGTCATCCACTCCATCTTATACAACGGATATACATGACCACATTCACGTAAAAAAGAGAAATAATCTCCAATATACTTATTTCGTGCTGAACCAGAACTCATCAGCTGGTCTGGATCATCATCTCCCCACACATGTAAACAATCACTACTCAGTTTATATTAAAATAGCAAACGTTCAAACTTTAATGGACATGCTTCAGTCTTCTTTGTTCTCCAACTCTTCAGCCATCCATATCATTGAAAATCTGATGATGCCATGTTCAAAGCCTTTGTTTCCCCAATGTTGTTGTCATACCCTTGTTGGTTGTAGGTCATTTCAACCCTTCATATGTAGGGCTTTAAAGACCATTTCAATATACAGAAGAGTGATGTGCAGAATTCAGGCCTAATCTATAATGTTCAAACACAAGTATAGTACATATACCTAAGCTAGATGTAATTAGGGATTTGAACTCAGACTTTCAAGCCCCTTCAGAGCAGTGATTGTATTTATATGTGCGTGGAAGATGATGATCATACCAATTGATGAGTGCTGGTTCCACATGAAGTATGTATATTGGAGATCATTCTATTTTTTGCATGTATATGTGTATCAGTTGTACAAGATGGAGTGGATGACTGGAAATTGAAAGTCTGGATTCGAATCTCCTAATTATATCTAGCTCAAGTATATGTATTGTACTTGTATTTAAATATTACAGATTCAGACTGAATCCAGCCATCCCTCCACTGTGTATACAAATGGTCTTAAGGTTCTACCTATGGGGGGTCAGAATGATTTATGTCAACATGGGTATGACAATAATATTGGCAAATAAGGGCTTTAAGCATGGTATCATCAGATTTTTAATGAAATGGATGGCTGAAGAGTTGGAGAGTGGAGAAGATTGAAGCTTTTCCGTTAAAGTTTAAAGATTTGCTATTTTAATATAAACCAAGTACTGATTATATTTATGTGTGGAAGATGACAGTCTGGATCAACTGATGAGTACTGGTTCAGCACAAAATAAATATATTGGATATTTATCTTTTTCACGTGTGTGGTTATGTGTATTGGTTGTAAAAGATGAAGTGGATGACTGAAGAAAGCTTGAAAATGTTGGTTCAAATCCCCTATAATTACATCTAACTTAAGAATATTATATACCATACTTTATTTAATAAAATATTATCAGTTTATTAACTTGTAAATTAAAACAGAACTAAGGTTATTAAAATGTATAGTTTCTAACTCAGATTCAGAACTGTGCTTAAGCAGATTGATTTGGGTTCAAAACCTTCAGGTTTTTTTTTTAATTCCTGGCTTTTATATTGAATAGTAAAATGGACTTAATCTTTTCTCTGTCCATCAAATGTTATTAAATTGGTGAAATAAAAATGTAAAGTTAATTTTTTATATAAGTAGCCTTCAATCTGAATAGAGTTTGCAGCCAAATTGAAAGTATCTTAAAACAACAAAATTATACAAAATGTTACATTTCTGACTTTACTAAAATCTTATAATTTTTTATTTTATTTCCTATAACATAAAATTTAAATATTTAAAGAACATATTCTTTAATATTAAAATAAAACATTTCTTTTTTTATAATTATATTAAGTTTCAAATTATCTAAAATATTTTTAAAATTTAAAAAATAGTTATAAAAATAGAACTTTTTCTTTTTTTTCTATGCATAATATAAATAATTATTTTCAAAATTCTTTTATTAGCACTTGCAGGTCAGCACTTTCTTATCTTTTTATTACTTCTGCCATTTAAAAACTAAAACATAAAATCATTAGCATTAAAACAAAATTGTGGTAAAGCATTTAGACAATCTAATTCAATGCCATGTATATATATTATTATGGGATATTATTCTGTAGAAATTAAGAAAGAGTTCAAGTTGTTTGCTAGATGCATAATGGCTGTTCTTCTAGATTTCATTCCCAAGTCAGAAATCAAAAAGCACATCTTGGTTATTGATTTTAAGAACCATCTGAGAATATTTGATTATTCAGCTTTATTACAGATACTGTTAGATTCAGAAACTACTTTTGTTATATCAATATTACAGCTTCTCACTTGCTATGGTAAATTGCAGACTAACACCCCACAATTAAAATTTAAAATTTCTTTTTAACAAACTTGTTTTGGACCATATATATTATCACTGATAGCAAAAAGTTTCATTATAAAAGAAAAAGATTATCTGAAGAAAAGTATTTCAAAAATGTTGGCTTTACTGTATTTCTATATAAGATATAACATGAAGACTTTATGATTTTTTCTACTTACATTCAATTAATTCTTTTAAGATCTGATACTTACTTCTCAGTAGTTATCACCATCATTTTAAACATCTCTAATTCATTGCAGGATGAAGGTCTCTCCTAGTTTAATCCATCTTCTCTGATCTCTAGTCTCTCTTCACACCACACAAGCGCACTTTCTTATTTCATCCATCCATCTCACATGTGGTCTCTTTCTAGACAATTTACAATCACTTTGAATGCAGTTTAAGATTTCAACTGTCCATATATTGTCATCTTTTTTTAGCAATATGTCCAGCCCAACTCCATTTCAGTCTCTTAATTCTTTCAACAATGACAGTAACACCTATGTGTTCTCTTACCCATGTATTTTGTTTTTTGATCTCTTCTTGTTACTCCTAATATGCATCTTTTCATAATTCATTGAATGGTCTGAAGTCTCTGTATTGCTCTTCTGTTAAGTGTCCCAATCTCTGATCGATAAGTAAGAACTGGTAAAACACATTTATTAAAAACTTTTTCAAAAATATAGGCATGTTTCATTTTAATATTATTTCTACCAAAAGCACTCCAACCAAGTTTAATTCTATGATTAATTTCATCCATTATGTTTCCATCTGTAGCAATAATATGACCAAGGTATTTGTATCTGTTAATTTCTAACTCATCATTATTGATCTCTAATTTCATCTTTCAAGAAAATCCATTGAACATTTTATTCCTTTAGCTTCCCATTTAAGCCCACAAAATATTTCTTGCAGAATTGCTGTAAGAAGTTTTGAAGATATGGAATCACCCTCTTGTGCACCCTTGCTGCTGTTGCATTTTTATAAATATTCTTCAGAATATGACAATATCCTGGAACTATACCTTGATAATCCAATGCTTTAATCACTGAAGAAATGCTTGTAGAATCAAATACTATTTCATAATCTATAAATCATAAACATCATTGGCCCTTTCTATAACTTCTCTCAATATTTGTATATGATCTACTGTACTAAAACCACTTTTAAATCCATCTTATTCTTTTGGTTGGTTGAAATCCAATGTTCTCCATAGATGAGTTGTTATTATATTGGTAAAATTTTTGTATAAAACTGATAAAAGATTGTTAGGTCTGTAATTTCTAATATCTTCTTTATCACCATATTTAAATGTTAATGTTAATACTGCATTCTTCCAATTGTCTGATATATCTTTATCATTTAGACATTTTGTATGTAACTTTGTCAAAAAATTTTCTCTTTCTTTACTAGTTTTTTTTTTTTTAGATATTGATTATAATTCCATCATTACCTGGAGCTTTTCCATCTTTGTAAATTTAATTGCATATCTCACTTTTTTCATATAAAATCCTGGGTAATTCAGAATATATAATAGTTGTAGAAGGTGTTTTTTCTTGTTCTTTATTATTATATAATTCTTGATAGAACTCTTCTACACATTTCATGATACTCTTTTTATAATAGTCTTATTTTTCTTTCTTATTGCAGAAATGTTTCTTACCAATACCAAAATGTTCTTTTATATTCTTGAGACTTTTCTCTTCTATAGCTTTTCTTGACAGTTCACAATTGTATTTTCTTATATTGTTATCAACTCTTTTTCACACCATTTTACAAAATTTGAGATATTCAATCCTTCTTAATGCATCATTTTTATATATTCTTATATCTCTTCTTTTCTTCATAATTTTTTTTGTCTCAGTCAATATTTTACTGATCAATTGCTGCTTTTTTTCTACCAGCTATCTTTGTTGCAATTTTTAAAACTGTACTAGTTATTTTCCTATTGATTTCATTTAAATCAGAATCATGTTCAAAATCTGTTAATGTTTGAAAATGATTTGCAAGTTCTAATTTAAATTCATTAGAATGTTTTTGAAGACTAGGAATATCAATTGTGGATATTGTTTCTCTTAATAATTTTTGTCTCCTTAGTTTTGCAATAACATGTATTTTATATCTTACTAATTGGTGATCACTTCCTGCATTGAATTATTAAGAACATTACAATCTTGAAATATATATTTTCTGTTAGTTAATATATAATCCAATTCTGCTGTACTTTCATTTAGATGCTTCTATGTCCATTTCTGTTTAACATTTTTTTCAAAAAAAAAAAAAAAAAGAATTTATAATATAAAAGTTTTTCTTTTTCTGCAAATTCCTCATGTCTGTGCCCTCTCTCATTTCTATCACCATAACCAAATTTACCTACAGCACTCATCTTTCAATTGTTTACTAATTCAAAATCTCCCATACAATTTTAAAATATTATTTGCTCTGATCAAACATATAAACATCTCTCCTACTTCATCACTATGAGAATTTGTCGGGGCATAAACCTGAATTATCTGTATTTGGTATCTGCTTTTAAATTGAGTAACTAATCTTGCCACTTTCCACAATGTTATTCTTTAATTTTTTACTTATAATGAATTCTACTCCACTTCTGCTTCCAAATTGGGCTTTTATAATACAGTATATGTCCACTTTTTAAAAGAATTGTCTCTTCATCTTTTCTTCTAGCTTCACAAAGTCCAATAATATCCTATTTAATATGACACAGATCTTCCAATTCTTGCAATCTTCATTCACTTAAAAGTGATCTGCAGTTGTAGGTATTAAATAAAAGTTCGTCATCATATCCGCAATGATGGGATTTTTAGCACCCTCTGCCTTCTACCACCAACCTCATAATAATGTATGAATGATGCATTTACATAATAAGTCAAAAATTTTATAAAAACATTATTTTAATTAACACCACTGCATTCCCTTAATTATTTATGTATTATTAATTATTTTATTTGCGCAAATAATTAAACATTTAGAAACAATTAAAATTTATTTTTTTTTTTTTTTAAAAGGCAATTTACAGCTAAAGTAACTTACAGGAAGTTCTATAACTTTTTGCTAACCAGATTTATGCAGGAAAGGGAGGGGATAGGTATAAATCTTTATTATTCCGATGTATTAATGTTCATTATTTTTGACTGGTCATATTTTCAAAGCATACCAAAATGTTTCGGCAAAGTCTATATTATTTATTAAATAAATAATATATATATTATTTGAAACATGATATTTCTAATGGTACAATAAAACTTGGTATTATTATTTCTATTACTTTTATTTTCCTATATTATTGGTTAGTCCCCCCCCCCCCCAGAACTAACTCAATTTAAATCGTAACATTTTTTTATATCATCATTGTTGATCATTGTTTTTTTAAAAAAAAGTTATTGAGTTAATTATATTTATATATTGGATTATTTCCATCATCTAATATTAAGTATTGAATGCCTTTAGAAAAATTTAACTTTATTTAAATTTTCTAATTATATTCAACATTAGTAATAGCATACAGGTTAGTATATGCACAACGTTTCAAGAGCTCTTATCCTCTCTTCTTCAGGTGCTGCTGATCTAACCAGTAGCAGTATTAGCATGGGAATTGAACTTGTACCTTTAGATTCTTGAGTATTGAATTTTAAGATAACGCTCAATTGGTTACAATGTTACCTTAAAATTCAACACTCAAGAATCTAAAGCTCCAAGTTCACTTCCCATGCTAAAACTGTTACTGGTCAGGTCAGCACCATCTGAAGAAGAGAGGAGAATAATATCTCTCGAAACATTGTGCATATAACTAACCTGTAGGTTGTTATTAACAATTGAATGTAAAGTTAATTGTTTCTAAAGACATTCAATACTTAATATTAGATGATGGAAATAATCCAATATACAAATACAATTCAAATATCATCATCATAAATCTTCAGGAAAATCTTGAATTAATGTTTTTCCATGTGAATAATTTTTTTAAAAAAAAAAATTGAAATAATTGACAATACTTTTTGCTCTTAGCCATTTTTTATGGACTAAGGTGATGACTTAAACCACTATTGTTGAGATGTATACTTCATCATGAAAGATTACAAGCACTCACATTTGAGTTTTAAATCAAGTACTTATAGCATGTGATGCTTATTATTACATTTTCTTTCTACTATATTTACCGTACAATGCATTTTATTAAATATAAGGAGATGGTGATGAACTTAAAGTTGTGATCAACTTTTTCAAGATGCACAAAGACAGTGGATGCTACTTATTTGACTAACCAAATCCCAGGTATGAAGGTTTCTGGTGGTGTTTTTTTGTATTAACCTCCGACAAAAGTAACCAGTATCTATTTACTGATCCATAACTACATGATTCACTGGATAGCTGCACACAATAAAAAAAACATTTCATCATGTTTGAAACTTGAAAAAATTTATAAATTTCACCTGAATTCGAATTCAAGCTTGTTTATATCTGGAAAATATGCTAATCAGTATATAAAATAAGTAAAAAAATATTTTCAATCAATTGCTTTTTATGAATATTTTTTAAATTTTTGTTTCCAGATTTGAATCCCAAGGCATCATTGATAAAGCCAAAAACCAGATTGAAATTCAGTACCATCCAGTAATCACTGATTACTCAAACTTATAGTAGGTGGGGGTAGAGTGGGGAATGGAAAATAAAGTGGCTAACAGGTTTCTCTGGACATAATTGCTGAGAGATTCTTGACTTCGTTTAAGGAGAAGCTACAGTACATCACATATTTACATTACATTTCAGTGTATATCTAGATCTTCCACCACATATTTGGGAAACACTGAAATATAAAAAAAATGCATGGGATCTGCTATATAATTTTTTTTTTTTACTAAAATTTGTTATTATTAATCCTCTACCCCCAAAAAAGACTTTATTAAAATTATATTTTTAGCTAAAATTCATTTTAATAATTTTATTATCAATTATGTCAAAAGTTTTTAACTAATAAATATCTTGGGGGATTTTAAATTATTTACTTTCGTCTGTCATACAATCAGCAGGTCTATAAATAAGTAGAATATATTTTATGAATTTATTATGCAAGAAAAATTTCTGTGATTGACAATCGTAAGTATAATTGTTTTTTGTTTTTTTAAAAAACAAACAATCCTGATAGCAGGGAATCCTGCCTGGCCAGATTTTATTTCAACTTTAAATCAGCAGACAGGATTTGTGAAGTTGTAGTAATTAGTTACCAGCTGTCAATCAGAATCCTGTTTTTTTTCTACTGTAATGGACAATAAAATATACAGATTAAGAACTTGTCTCAATTTTTTTATTATTATTAAATTATAAATTTTTTAACTTTATTTATTTAAGTAGCAAGGGTGGACTTATTTTCAATTATAGTTTAGAAAATTTCATTACCCGAATTTAATGAATTAAAGATGACAATCAAGGTAGTGGTGTTCACACTCTTATGTTTGTAGGGGTTCTTTATATAGTTGATAACAGTTAACATAAGTAGAATTTTTATATATGCAAACGTTTCTATATTTTTTTTAAAAAAATTAGAATTTATTGGTCAATTAGAAATACAATATTTTTTTATGGTTATTCAGCATTGCTATCTATGGTTAATTTTGTGTTTAAACCTCCAGCGGTACCTGGTTGAGCTTGAGGCTGCAAGGGATTGTTCATAATTGAGAGTTCTTGGATTTTTTAGGGGTGGAATATTCAGGTTTTAGGCAACTGATAAATTGCCCAGGTATCATTAAATATTCCCATAGGACTACTATTCGGTCTCATCTTAATTTTCTCTATGATCTTACAAAATGTAGAGATTAAATCACAGTTATTATTTTTGAAGATTAATTGATATCATAGTAACCAGATGGCAAAAGTGAGGAAAATTGTGATTCTGGTTACAGGGTAGTGTCCTTTTATTATAGTGGCATTAATTGAAAAATATTCTTTAAGATTAATATTGGTACAAGCTGTGATGAATTTTCTAATAGGGTTCAAATATTGCCATGTATGAAGGACATGTTCAATGATCACTTCTTCATGTTTGCAAAGTTGATATGTTGAATCTATTTTGGTTAAACATCTCTGTGTGGCCAGAAAATGATTTGTTGGCAGCGCAGTGAGATTTAATTTAATTATGAAGTCCAAATGTTTGGACTCCATATGCCAGTATCTAAACTGTTTTATGATCTTTTTTATTGTAATTCCCAGGGTAGGTGGGGGATTTGAGTCATTATTTATAGCTAGGGCATAAGCACCCCAATAGGTGATTTTTTTTTTATATGGGGTAGGAGAGATTTGTGTAACCTTTTTAACATAGTCCCACATAGTGTTGAGCCATTTTGTGTCACATTTTTTTATTTCAGACTATACGTAATTGACTTAAAGCAATAGCAAATATTCATGCATCATTTATATATTTTTTTAATATTACCTATTAATGAAAAAAAAAACTGACTAGTTTTTGAATGATTGTTTGGGCTCCACTCCTCATAAAGTGTTTACAAATCGATCGACAATCCATTACTACATTATTTAAATACCATATAAGACTTCCATTAATATTAAAGCTTCATTATTTAAGATAACAGCATATTTAATATCCAATCTTATTTGTACCAATTAGATATTTAGAAAATACTGTAGATGTCACATGAAAATTTGACATCACTTCAAATAACTATATGTACATTTATAGTGCTGATAAATTGTTTATTTCAGATTGCTTTTTTTATTTTATTTTATTTTTTTGATTTTGTTAAGTTTATAAAAATATGACTTATCTAGCAGAAAAAGAATATTCTTATTTTGATTGTTAGCAGTTCACCTTAGAAATTTAAAGCATTTTTGGGGATTCTCATAAAGTTTGTGCAACTTCATTTGTTTTGTGTTTTTAATGGATTTTTATTATTATTTAATAAAGTTTTCTTTTTCATAGAGAAAATTGACATTGTTTAAAAAAATTTCCAAATTAAGAATTTTTTTTAGCATTTTTATTAATATGTCATTTCTTGTTTTAAACTTTAGTATTTTTTTTATTATCAAAATGCCACAAAAATTGTTTAATACTATCATTCTAACTTTTGTTTATGTTATTTAATAATAAACATGTTAGAAATATTTGCTGCAGTAAAATAGATATAAGTATAACAGTAATATATTTATAGGACATAGAATATTTTATTTTTTTCTAAAACTTTATTATCCAGTTGCTCCGTTGTAGTACATCATATGCTTGTGTTAATTGATTCATTGAAATTTTTTTTTTTAAAATTGTGCAAAAACTATAAGCATGACATCAACAGAAATTCCAGCATTCATTGCTGCTTGAAAATCTCTTTGAAATGGCTTATCTTGAGTTGAAATTGGATAAAATTTGAAATTCTTATTAATATTTTTAGTAATAGATTCATTTAATTTTTTTTTCTTTTCTGCTGAGTTTACTAGTTTGCATGGAGAAGATAAAAGCAGATTTTTTTAACTGGCCAAAGTCAGTAATAAAATGGATTAAAAATATCGCTGATAAATCGCATTTCAAGACCTTCTACATGATAAAAACATATTCACGTAATATTGGTAGTAAGTAATCAATTTTAATTATTTGAATAATATTTTAATTTTTTTTTAATTATTTGATAAATGGTATAATTTATTAATGTGTTTGCATTTGTATTGGCGTGTCTGTGTACTATATAAATTATATAATATTAAATCATTTATGTTCTTTATTATACAGTACACCTGGGTCTCTTTTTACGCGGACTTATTTAACACGATTTTGAAGTTACACGATTCGTGTTTCACTGGAAGTCGATTTCCGATAATGCGCTATTACTTTAAATAATAAATTTCGCACACTTACGTTATATTGAAAGTAATAGCACATTATTGGAATTCGACTTTCATCTTAGTAATTTCAATATTTTCAGTGCTTTATAATAATAAGATTTTATGCAATAATGAAATTAAAATCATGATTTCCACATTTTATGTATACACATATTAAATTTTACAAGATTATAATGTAAATTTGTTCAAACAATGTGCGTGTTAATTTTGCATTTTAAATCACATTCTGTTTTTGCTTTTTAAAAAAGAATGTAATCAATTATTATTTACTTATTAATGACACTAATCATTAACGTGCTCTTAAATTCCAATGAGAGCTAAATGGTTGTATGTCTGGATATCGCGAGCTTCGTAAACAATTAATAAAATCATCGTCTCAAAGATTAATTACTAATTATGTTGTCACCAGAAAATCACAATAATTAAAACATGTATAAAAAAATGTAAATTACTGTACTGTAAATTATGCATAAAAATATATTATTTTGAATAAAATTAAATATTATAGTTAAAAAAAGTTTGTCTTGTATCAATTTTTTTCAAATTTGAAATTTTTTATTAGTCATATTTTATTTCCTTATTTTTTTTTTTTGCGCGAATTTTAAAGTAATTTTACGTTGGTGCTTTGCTTTTACGCAAATTTTGAAAAATCACAGGCCGCATCCCCCCCTTTTCAATGTAAGTTACGTCTATTTTTGCGCGATTTCGTTTGTGTGTGTTTTCTGAGGAACCTATCTATCATGTAAAACGAGACCCAGGTGTATATAAATTTGTATTCAAATATAACAAAAGTGGTTTATGTTCAATGTAATTTTGGGTCTTTGATCCAAGTTTGAGGCAACCTTATTTTATAGACATAATGATTCTCAAAAGGTTTATTTATTATTAATGTGTTTATATTTGTATTAGTGTATTTGTGTTTGCACTTGCATGTTTGTGTTTATATAACAAGTAATGATTTACATATATAGAGAAGTGTAATGTAAATTTTAAGACTGGTTATAGATGTACAGAAAGACTGCAGTAAAGCAATCACAAAATTTACTAGGCATAGTACCATGTGAAAATATAAACCCTTAAAAACAATAAAGATAGATTTTAAATGGTGCGTGTGTGAAATAGTCACAATGGTTATGTATATACCACATGAAATTGTATGCAGGCAAAGAATAAAATTCTGATTCTTGCCTATGCCTTAATACTCATGCTGTGGAGTCAGTAGTTTTGCCACATCTTGCATCACATTATTTTCAAGCCTATAGCTAGCAAATGAGCTATATGCAAATAAATTCTATCTCATGGGACAATAAATATAACAAGATAGCATCACTGGATGCATAAAGAATGTAAACATCACTGGTGTGCACAAAAAATATAAAATAAAGAGACAAAACTTATTTTATTCTTGATACAAACAGTAGCCTACAATTTCTAATTTTAGATAGACAAGAAACCAATTGCTATGATGACAAATGCATATTCACCTTCTGTAAATAATTTGTTTTGTATCTTTTATTAGAATGAATCTTTTTCTTATAGACACCTTTGAGATTTGTTAACTTTTGGGGTACAAGGTAAAAATGAAGAATTCTTATGAGAATAGTTTTGGAAATTCTGAAACTATGGATTATCTCGGGTAAGAAGTATTATATATGGTTTGAAAGTTAATTTTGTGAGAAATACAAAGAAATTATTAACGATGTAATTTAAACTTAATTAATGATAAATTAGAAATTGTGAACAAATAATAAAGAAATAATTATGTTGAATGTTGAAAATTTTTTTTTTCTTATTTTTTAAATGGTATTCACTATTTGCCTTAACCTTATTGTTTCTATCAATGTAAAGTTTTTTGCTCTAACATTATTAAAACTGAAGTTATTGTGAAAATTGTGTCTCAAGTCAGTTTTTTAAAAAAAAAATCAATATAGCGCCTGGATGTGCAAGCTGTTATAATCAATGTAATATTTTAAATTTTATTTTTATAAGATTTACAAGTAAACTTCATTGCCTCTGTGCATATTAAGAATCAAAGCAGTGGAATTCTGTGCCTAAAAAATAAAACTTGATCATCTTAAAATCATTGAAACTTCAGGAGACCCGCATATATGCATTCTAAGGCAATATTGTTGGGGGTTTTTTCTTTTATAAATCTTTGATTATATTTTGTTAATATTTCTGTTCAAGCATTTTTATAAGCTTTGATGAAGACTGTTGATCAGTTGAAACTATTATTAAAATAAAATCAAACCTTATAAAAATGCATTGAAGTATTAATATTTGAAAATAAGGATAAAGCAAAGCATAAATAAGCCAACCAATTTGACACTGATTGGCTCTCTATTAGTATGATTTCTTCTAGTGTTCTGATATTGAATCATCATCTTAATAAAATTTATATTGTCATCTAAAGCAATTAAATGGACCATTTTCTATTTTTATTATTTTCAGAGCTTTTTTTTTTTACTAAATTTTGCATTGCACTTGAATAGTTATTATTAGTATACTTTGTTTTTTTTAAGTGTCATAGCATCGGCCGGCACGCGAATCCGCAACCCGGGCAACTGCCTGCAAATCAAGGCAGTCACGCTGACCTCTCGACCACTAATGCAAGACTACTTTGTTTTTACTTTTGCATTTAAATATTTTACACTTTTACAACAGGTTGAGATTATTGATTGTTATTGATATTGTGATTGTCCAAGTATTGATTGATTTTAATGATATATATATATATCAGAGATATAATTATCTTTCCAAGTTATTTAATACTCTTTCTTTTTTTTTTCACATTGTTTCTATTAAATAAATCTCTCACAAAAAAATGACCTTTTTTGCATTTTTTGCAATACTTTACTCCATTCAATTATCTGATAGTTTTGATTATTTAGCAGCCTTCCTCAAACCTTTATTTTCTCATTTATTATAAAATGAAAACAAAAGCTCTAAAATTGTCAGGTAATTGAAGTGAATAAAACATTGTGGAAAGTGCAAAGAAGGAGTGAACTTGTTTACATATTTCTTATGTTATAAAATTGTGAACTTAGCGATAATGCAATAATCAATCTTAATAATGGATATTCCATATACTGGTTATAAGCTATGAACTTTATCTGATGAGTTAATAATTGAAGTAGAAAATACATTTAACACTAATTTTGTTATATGAACAATAATATGTGAGTAGCAGTAAGTTTTTTTTGAAATATACATTTCAAAGGTTGGTAATAGTAAATGGTAGGATTTTTAACATTTATTCATATTGAACAGATTCATGATAAACAATAAAAAAAGAAAAATTTCATTTTTAATACATTTGTGAAATGAAATATATATAGCAGCAATAATGTATTAGCATTTAAAAAAAAAATGAAATTTTTAAAAAGCATATTTCTGTTTATGCAAAGACAATGAACACATCCAGAATTTTCAAATTGCAATTGTCAATATATTTTATATATTTCTTAGCCATTCAAAAATTCATTTAAAAATATAGTTTTGTTTATTCAAATTTTTTCATCATTCATAATTGGCTCTAATTGTCATATTGTTCATGATATATCAAATAATCAAGATTCCATTATAATATGGTATTTTGCCATAAATAATACATCGTTGCACTAAATTTATAACTTCTTAATTCGGTTTTAATTTCTGAAAGCTATTATTGAAATATACAGTGTTTAAGTTCATTTGATTTTAGAAAGTTTCCAGAATTCGCTGAAAGAAAATAACTGAATTAGAAATGTATTGGAAAGGGTCATCTCTAACTTTAAAAAACAAAATTTTAGACTAAATGATACTTTGTTGCATTTTGATGGCATCTTATGTGCTACTTCTTAATGTTTTTTTTGTGAATCTTTAATTGTAATTTATGTATATACTGTATTTTTTTTAAAAATGTATTTTTGCCATATTTATTTTGTATATCATAATTATGTGTATCTTTAAAAATAAAAGTAAAATGATAAATTGTATGTATATATTGGACTATTTCTGTCATCTAATATTAAGTATAGAATGTGTTTAGAAAATTTTAACTTTAAATTTTCCAATTACATTCAAATATTACCAGTTCTTACTTATGGATCTGAGACTTGGACACTTAGTAGGAGAGCAATACAGAGACTCCAAGCCACTCAAAGAAGGATGGAGAGATGCATGTTGGGAAATAACAAGAAGAAATCAAAAACGCAATATATCGGTAAGAGAACAAACAGGTGTTACAGAATCTCATTGAAAAAATTAAAAGACTGAAGTGAAATTGAGCTGGACATATTTCTAGAAGAGATGATAATAGAGGAACAATTTAAATCTTAAATTGAATTCCAAGATATTTGTAAAAGACCCAGAAAGAGACCACATGTGAGATAGATGGATGAAATAAGAAAGTGAGCAGGGGTGATGTGGAGAAGAGAAGCTAAAGATCGGAGATGGATTGAACTTGGAGAGATCTTCATTCTGCAGTGGATTGATAATGTTTGATGATGATGATTAGTAATAAATAATACATAAGATAGGATAAGTTATTCAAGGGTATTATTCTTCTCTCATCTTCAGATGTTGCTCCTGACCAGTGACAGTACTAGCATGGGAATTGAATTGCGACCCTAAAATCCTTGAGTAAGGCTCTAACCAACTGAGCTATCTTGCCAACGGTAGCAATCAGTAGAAATTTCATGTATAGGCAGTCCTTTATTTTCGTATCTAATTGTTTTTTGAAATTGATGAAAGTTGAAATCTGCAAAAGTAGAGCAATGTAAAAAGAAACATCAAAAAGAATTTTCAAAATACATGTATATATATATATTTCTGCTAAATATTGTTTATATTTTTAAATAAAAGTCTAAATAATTCTTAATGTATAATAAATTTTTATACTTCAAAAATATTTTTTATCTAAAAAATTTTAATTGACAAAAAAAAAAAAAGAGGTTGAATACAGTATATAGACATGCACGATACAATCATATGAGTATAATTATTTAGATAAATAATATTTAAAAATTTTAAAAGCATAATGAAGAATAACTTGATAGTGTATGAATTTGGAAATAGTCCTTAAATTTGTTTTCATGATTGAATATATTGTTTATCAGCTTAAATTTTACAAACGATCGATCATGTGGAGATTATGAGACGTTAATTTTTTTTTTCCATATCAGCCCTTCTATTTTTTTGTTTTTCACTCATGTTTATGAATTAATAAGGGTACATTTTTTTCATCAAAATAGAAATATACATAAAGTGATAGCAAACGTTCTAACATAAACTGACAAGTCATAACTTATCAACACAGCTAACTCAAAACGCCTCTGCTCTGGACTGAACTTATGATGCTAAAAATGGACAGTATTAATGTCAGAGAGGTGGGGACGGACTAGTGATTAATAATCCATGAGAAAGGGAAAATCATTACATGAAATTATGTGCATTTTGTCATGTATATCCATAAAAATTGAAAGTAGAGAACTACCTGTACTTATCTATGAGGTTCTTCCTGAGCTCTCCACTTTTTCTTAATTAAGTGCAAAGTTGATTAGTGGTTTTCATACATTATCTATAGTCACACTAGGCTGATTTATGGGGTTATTCGCTATTGTCATGTGAGCAGCTTCTTTGAATATTCTTCTTTGTACCTTTTCCTCTCTATCCAATATTTTTATATTTTCCCAATTCAACATATGTTCATTGATACATACATGATTTGCTACCATAGACACAGCTATTTTCTCTCTTCTAATTATCATTGTGCACCCTTGCAATCACTTTTCAATTGGGGCAACTGGTCTCATGAATATAAATACTTCCACATTCATTCACATGGTATTTTATAGATGAAGTTTCAGCATTTCAAGTTTAGGCTTTGTAGAAGTTAGAATTTCTCCTAGTGTGGTGTGGCTCTGGAAAGCTGTTCTAATGTTATACTGATTGCAGATTCTTTTAAATTTGTCTACACATTCAGTACCTAATATTAGATAATGGAAATAGTCCAATAAATAAATACAACTAAAATATCATCACAAGTCTTCAGGAAAACACTAAATGACAAATATTTTTAAAACATTTTTAACATTATGTTTAGTGTTATTGATTCAAGGCAAATGTAACAATATTTGTATGTCTTTTAAAATATTCTTTCATTAAAAATTAATTATTACATATTTAAATACTATTCTAGGAGTAAAAGATGCTTTATTATATCAATTTTTAATCCCCCCAAAAGCAAGCCCACTTGAAAATTACTTTATCATAGTTTTGTTAATACTGTGAAAATAATAATATTAATAATTACACATTAATTTTTTGACTAATATTAGAAATTTCATCTACTGACCAAAACTATACCATTTATAAATAATAACTATGAAAATCATATTAAATTTTCCAAGAACAACATAAATAGAGAAAGCCTTGAAAAAAATAGTATATATAACTAATATCAAAAATGAAAAGTATGCATTTCTCATGGAATTTTAGGAGAAATGTTTAAGGTTGTTGATGGGTTTTTTTTAATGGAGGTGGGTATCCTCAATTTTTATTATATTTAATTTGCCCATTTTGCATGAGCTATATTTTATAGAGATGAAAAATGGTGTATTTAAAGAATATACTTTGTTGCTCCATGGATAATTTCTGACTTTTGACTTAACTGGTTGTCAATTTTTTGTAGACTTTTTAAGTTTTTTTTTTTTTTTTTTAATATTAATAACACTGTTGTTACTAATAAGCATTTTTTTCCCATAGCAATATTGATAGTTTAAATTTATAGGATTGTTAATATTAGAACTAGAGCAGTAGTTTAGAACAAGTTGAGTTAACTTATCTGCATTAGTGATAATTGAAAATTTTATCTGATAATTACAAGAGGATTGCAATAATTTTAAGACATTTTCTGATAAACAAGAAAAGATAACAGTTAAATCATTTTTCTTCAATCTGATGTAAAGAATAAGAAAGTTATATGGAATCATTTGCTTTATATGGAAACAAAAACTAAACTATGATGCCAAGATGATAAAAGATTGAAGGTGTTTGAGACATGATACAAATAATATACAATCAAAGTTAAATAGAAATAGGAATTCATAGTGCTGAGTGAAAATAATTAAAGAGAGAATACGGTTGGTCCTATGTATTTAGTAGTCTAACAGTGTGCATGAAATCTGTGGATTGCAACTCCTCAAGGGGTCGCACAAAAATTATTGTTGGTCATGAAAATGTTGAGAAGTTCTCATGTTGGATAATATGCAGTTTTTCAAAGATCTTATATCAAATCATATGTACTGAAATATAATATAAAGATATATATATATATATTTATATGGGAAAATGACTTTTATTATTACTATCCTTATATGCTTATAATAGAATGGTAACAACATATAATGGGTTGCATAAAATTTCATTTTAAGTATGGATAAAAAGTGTAAAAAGGTTTACACCCTTGCAGTAGACTATTAGTGAACTGAACACCTCTAATTCATAATCTTCAATTATCCAGACAAAATCGCAATGCATTGTTTTGATTAGTGGTTTTATTTACTGCTATGCAAAATTTTGGGCAGCTAAAAATATAAGCATATTCTATATTGTAAACTATATTGTTAATAAAAAATAATTTATATAGTTTATAAAAAAAAAATCAATATTTACAAATTATGAATAATATAATTAATGTTTATTTAACATTTTCATTGGAATTTGGATTTATAATGAAGAAAGTGTAGGATAAGCACTGTTAAAATCTGAACAATTCACACATCCAAAAAATCCCTGAAACCAGAAATTTTGAATGAACAATAGTATTACAAGTAATTTAATTATATGAATGATTCTATTGGAATTTTAATGAAATTTGATCACCAAAATATAATAGAGTCTACTTTATCTTCTTTATATTCCTTTAGTAAAGTAACTTATTGCTTATTTTTTCTAGTAATAATCCAAATATTCATGACATATAGGATTATTAGAAAATGTAATGAGAGAAAGACTATTAGAAAAAAGCAAAGAAGATGACAGAAAATGCTAGTCCAACAAAAGACAGACAGAGGTGTGAATGACTACAAATAACTTCAAAAGTTTAAATAAATATAGAATTTTTGGAAGTGCAAGTAGTCATTTAGAAATTCCTACCCCTTCCAATTTTTAAATTATTGACTTGTTTTTTAATCAGTTGTGATTTAATTCTTTTTCTGTTGTTGAAATTTATTTTTAAACTAAACTGTAGGTTTTCTTTATATATCATTCATAAGGATTAATTTCACTTTTCCATTTTTGCATCACAAGTGACTATTTTTAATTAAATACTAATGATTTTAATTAATGATCATGTAAATGATTTATAGCTGACCAGATATGTTACATTAAGGATATAAATCTATTTCACAAAGTAAACAAGCCCAAATATATTAGTAAGATAATTCGGCTGTCAGATCCTTAAAAAATCATTTTAAAGTAAACCAGTAAATAATGCCTAACTTTTGTTATAGATTGGCATTAATGTAACAAAAAGTAGGCATTATTTACAGATTTATTTAAAAAATGTTCTTTAAGAATTTCATTTACTAATTGCATTAGTAAAGTCTTCTGAGTTATTTGTTCTGTGAAACCCTGTGTGGTTTTGGCACAGTAGGTAGAGCTTTTGACTTGGGATCAAGAAGTCCCAGAATTGATCCTGGTGTTCATACTTTTTATGAACTTCTAACCAATAATGCCAGTAGCATTTTTTTTTTGTTTCGTGAAATAGATCCCTTTTTAATTTTATGCACAAAAAATTAACATTCGATATCGTTAACATGAGGATACAGTGGTTTTTTTTTTTTCACCATGATTATATCATTTTATGATAATTGTAATTTTTAATAATCAGTAGATGTCAGATGGTAGTCTTTAATAAATTCCTATTCAGTGCTGTCCTAGCCAATATCTCCAGACTAATTTATGATTTTCATCAATGAGGAACTTTAGACCTGAGAGCATTGCATCTGGATTTTTTGGATTTAATGCACCTTTCCTCTAACAGTAATCGTTTACTTCTTTGTTTTACTACCACACTATTAGCCCAAATTGACAAACATTAATATTATCAGTCTAGGCTAACTTGCTTGTATAGTCGTATTGATCTGAAACCAGTTCGGTATCTATATGTTATAATGTCCCTAGCTTTTAATAACTATAGGCACCTCTACCCTTTGGCATTGTGAGGAATTATGTGGAATAGGATCATGTGATTTCTTATTACTTTTTAACATGAAGATGTCTCAATGAAATACAGCTTTATTTAGAAGATATTTCAATCAATCCTTAATGCATCGATTATGGAGTGATTGTTAATTGATATATTTCATACATATTTTTTTAATGTGAAATTTTGATTAATAATTAAAAAAATTATATTGAAATCTTTGACAAAAAACAAGCAAGCAAATAATAAAATTAGCCATAAAGAATTTAAAAAGTGACATGTTTAAGTTAACAGGGAAGGAAAATTGCATTGTGCTTTTTCCAGTTGAAGGAAGTTAAAGACTTTTAAAAATACTTTTGTTGCAGCGTAACAGAATTTGCCACCTTCCCAAAGTCAGAAAGTTGTAACCATTTATTCCATTCCAGTTCTATTATTTAAGTTTGAGTAATCATATATAGATTCAATTAAACATCATGATACCGACTTATACAATGCTGTTCAGCATTGAGTACTTTTTTTTTTGTCAACGGATTCCCACCTACTGTAAATTTTAGTAATTTTATTAATAGGCACTACAATCTGATATCTATTCTATTGATTATTAAAACTTACATTAGATGACATATACATGGTGAGAAAAAAGAAATTTGCTGCTAATCAATGGTAGATATAATACCTATTAAATCCCTATCCAGTATTATTCTATTCATAATCCAAGAATTTGTCTTATTCATCAGTTGGAAGTTTTGAATGTGGATCTAGAGCATGTGGGATTCTTAGATCTAGAGTATTCTTCATTTACTGTTCAGCTTTTACTGTTTTTTACTATCAATCTGCCAGTTGAAATTCCAAAAACATTCACGTTTTTAATTCAAGCTATCTTGCTTGCATAGTTAGACAGTTCTAACGATGGATTTAAATAAGTACTATATCCAATATTGATTACTCAAACTTATAATATATGACCCAACTGAGTGGAATAAATAGTTAGATGTTGAAAAGTATTATGATAACTAGTGTCATGTGATATTTCAATGGTTTTCTATTACATTAGCCAATTTTAATAACATCTAATTTAAATGAAAACTTATTTGCTTATATATAAAATTTCCAAAAAAATATTTTTGTGTGCTTTTCTGCAGTCAACTATAAAAATAATAATAATAATAAAACAATGACAGGATGTCAATTTTTTCATTTTCTGAATAAATGCACTTTTGCAGAGTAAATTATATTTTTTTTTTTTGCATATGTATAGACTTTTATTATATGTCACTATTTTGTAGAGAAATTGAAGTATTAAAATGAAGTTTTTAAAGAACACTGAACAATTGCATAATGTTTTTATTTTTACTGATTGAGTTAGCCTGTTAGCATGAATATTGTATGTTAGATAGTTTGAATAGAGCTCTAACTGGACATTCTTTTTATATCGAATATTTATCTTTTTTGCAGGTCAGACGAACAAATCAATAATGTAAAGAAAATGATTATTAACCGCATTTATACATAACATGAAAAATTATAATAATAAAACACATTAATATGCATATGTTGATAAAAAGTGCATTAGAACATTTTGCAGACAAACATTTTATTCTTCCATAAAATTAATTAATGAAATACAAAATAGTAACATCATGTGAAAGTTATGCATATAGGAGTTAAAATTTTGATATCAAACCATAATAACCATTGATTTCCTTTATATAGTGTTTTTGTACATGCAAAATCTCTAAATCTGGTTTGTAATTTAACATTTTTGCGCAAACTTAAGATTCTAAATTGTCTGATGTCAATTGATTTCCTAATGGATTGAAAATTTTATTCATTTGCGAAAAGATTTGTTCACAGATATAAAACAAGCCAAAAATATTTCAAGTGGATTCCACTATTTTTTTTTTGTGTTAAAAATGGTTCAGCAAGAGATGCCCAATATTCCAATATAATTTTATTTATATACTATTTTTGAAACTTTTTCCACATTTCTTTGGATCTGTTATTCCAAATTAAAATATGTTTATTAAGACCATTTTCAGCTTATCAATTTCCAGAAAATAAAAATAGAACATAATTTACATAATTTTATCAAAATTAAATATTAATTGATAAAATAAGTGAATATTGATAAGATATGACTCCATTGAAATAGTTTATTAAATTTACTAATTCAATAAAAAAAAATTTCTAAAAGCAATTAATGAATCTGCATAAATATACCCATGGATCATTCAGTGACTCATGGATTATCGATTGCCAATTGCTGAAATAAAGTACAACTTTTTTAATAGGAAATCTGATTAACACTAAAATCAAGACTTCCAGCAATAAAAAATATAATAAAACTAATTTAAATTATTTCTATACAAAATGCTTCATCAATGCTATAACATTATGCACCTAAATATATATTTATAATGCTTTTGTTCTAGGGTTTATCTAATATAAATTACTGATGTAATGATGTAATATTTATGTACTTATCAATGACTACTTTTTAAACATTTTATTTCACTTTGGAAATAATTGAGCACTCCACAAAACTTAACTTTTTTTTTTTTGTGGTGGTTTGTTAGCAATGTTACACACAATCTTTCTTGAAGCCCGATTGAAACTTCTACCTCCTTCAATATTAAAAATAATTGGGAGGTCTGTACAACTGTTTGCTCAAACAAATATTTTTTTTTCTTTCAGTGGAAGTTAATTCATGAGTTCTGGAAAACTAGTCTTGGTCATGAGCAGGTAAAGCAGCACTACTCTAGTGTTATCTACAATAATCTTTAGCAATTACTATTTACTAAAAATTCCCATTTACCAGGCCTTTATATGGCTTTTGTCTTTTTCATTGAGGCTTGAGATTCAAAACTGACAGAAATGCAATTATGCATTTAGCACCCATCATTATTTCTGTTTTTTTATATATAAAATAAAAGCTTGAAATCCAAAACACTAATGTTTCGAACCTAAACTAATCTGCCTCAACAATCATATAGATTAGATATCAAGTCAGTAACTGTATATTTTACTATCCTCAGTTTTCTATTTAATGCCAGAAGCTGATTTGGGGACGGGGTTTTAAATGCACTACCATATGGTAGTCATTAAATAGTCAAATTTTCTATAGATGGCAGTAGACAAGAGAACTGTTTTTGTTTTATGGTCTATTATGTAAATCTAAGGAATTGAATGATTTGTTGTTATTAGTCATAAGTAGTTTTAAACTAGACAAAGAGTATATTTGAGTGTTGAAAAAAAAGTAAATTAAGAATTGTTTCAGATCATACATGTTAACATATCACTAATTAATTTCTTATTCTTCTCTTTCTTTGAATCATCAGAACAATAAGAGGCTTCTTTCAATTAATGGACTCTTTAATCCATCAACTGAAAAGAGTTCATCTTTGCACTTAAGTATTTTTTTCTTTTTAAATTGTTTTAATCTAAACTATTACTGAATCAAATCAGTAGTTTTTTTTAATTATCAAATAGTAATTTTGTTAGAAACTGACGTGGGCATCAGAACGCAGTAATTGGATGACTAATACCGAAACATTTTCAGCTGTTAGAGGTTCCATCTTTTTTTTTTTTTTAATCAAAGCTTTATAAATTAATTAACTCCAGGTGCAGTTATTAACTTAATTTAATTATTCTATTTTTTTTTTAAATATATTGGTTGGTAATTCAATTTTTTCAACATTCCATTCTTCTTTTATTTGTCTAAACTGTAAAAAAATGGTGTGTGTGTGCGGTGCGCTCTTGAAAATATTAAAAGATCAAAATTATTTGAAAATACTTTATAAACATAGCCAAACTATCATTAGCGTTCATCCATAATAATATTATCTAAGTAAGTAAATAGTTGGCGATTGTTTGCAGTGGAGGGCATGTGACATTTGATCACTGATTGGCAATCTTTAGCTTCTGCGTCTCACTACCATTGCGCTGATCCTCACAAATAATTTTTTTTTTACTCCTACTTTAAATTCCAAAATCATTGTCATGGAGTGAATTTAGAATATATATTGATGATTAAGGATTTTTTTATTATTTTGTTTTGAAATATTTTAATATTGAAGAAGAGCATTTAATTTCATAAAACAAATAATATCAATTTTATAAATATATAAAGATTTGTGTAGAATTAATAGTGAATTTGATTATAATTTTTATCTATCCAGAGTATAATTATGTATATGCTTGTTGTTCATAAATAAATAAGTGTCACATTGAATAGTCGTGTGTGTTCTGCTTAATACAAATAAGATTCAAACCTATTTTAATTGTTATTAATAATATTGGGGCTTGGCACAGCTGGTGAAGGGGTGGTGGTGGAAACAACTCTGTAAGCTTTATATTATCATAGTTCAAAATCTGGTTATTGTACAGCATTGTCTATTACATAATGAGCTATTAGAATGTGATTAATTGCTTTCATTTGGAATATAAATACAGTCCAACAGTGCATTAATTATGTAATTGATTATATTTCAATATCATTGTCTGTAGTAGAAATCTATTTATATTCCTACTTTCAAGTCTCAAATTTGAGCATTAACGTTTTAAAATAGAAATTATCAAAATATTGTAAGATCTGACATCAAGTAAGTCTTGACACCTATCTGGTCATTTTCTAATGATTTTGTCGAATAGAAATTGGAATGAATTATAAAAATGTTATAAAATAAGAATTCTGAAGTATTTATCTATTTTTTTTCCAAATAAAATAAATAAATAGATATTTTTTTAGATACTGTATGAGATAATCTTAAAAATTCAAAGTGCAACATTATTTATTAATAATTCAAGAATTAATTTTTAAATGTATAACTTCATTTTTTCAAATTCTATGTGAAAATGAATATTAACTTCATTTTAAAAACTATTTATTAAAAAACGAGCACATAAAAAATCACTTATACACTGAGATGCCTCAGTGTGAAATATTTCATAATTCTTTTATTGTGTAAAAATAATACAATAATTTCTTATAAATAAAGAGAAAAAAGAAGCCAAAGCAAATTTATCACAATAACAAATTTGACCATTATGTAACATTTTATGACTTATTTAAGTAATGAGCTAGGAGATGCAGCTTAAATATTTTCATTCATAACAAAAAAAAAAAGTATGGTGATGTTCAACCTGTATAATTTCTTTAATCATCATATGTATTTTTAATCAAAATGTCGAATAGAATACAATACGTGAAACTCTTCTCAGTTTGTACTGCTTCCAATCTGGCACAACTAGTCAGAGTGGTTTGTCGGCAATGATTCCGAACAAAAATGAAGTAAACCTTATTTCATTCTTGCCATCTGAAATTTAGTCCTTGATTTTCTCATACTGTGATGTTGTAAGTTTGTGTTGTGTAAGTCAAGTATGCCAAGCTTTCAACAAAATTATTCTGCAAGAAAGTGTGTCAGTTGAAAATGCTAAACTTATGTTAATTACATATGGCCTTCATTCATATCATAGTGTATCATCTAGGTACATTATTTATTTGATCCTTGGACATATAAAAAATTATACTGTTTTTTATTTAATATATTTTTTTATTTTCTAACTATTACTTTAATTTCTTTTACTACAGCCATAGCAGGGGGAAAAGGGATACTTTTTTATATTAAATCATGATATATCAAAATTTCATAAAGATCTAAGATTGTTTAAATGCTTTGCTTATATGTGCATGACACTACATATATCTATTTATGCACTTGATTTGTTAAATTGTGATTTCTTTTAGTCTTTAAAATTGTTATATTTAACTCAAAATTAGAATTAGCATATCTTTACTGAAACTAATTTTGCAGAAAATAAATAGTTCTAATAGAAATAAACACTGTCTCCAATAAGTCTTTAATTTACTTGATGGATTTATTATTTTTTATTGGATAATGAGTTTTTAGATACTTTTATGTCATTTTGGTGTCTTAAATCTTCAAAGATTAAACATCACACTTTTGAATAGGGAATATGTCAGTACAGAATTAGTAGACATTCTGCTACTCTATAGATACTTGGGAGAGCCAACAAACAGTTTCCAAATACTATGGAGAGATTCAAAAAGCAAAATGAAAATGTTCATTAGATTGCAATTTATGAATAGTATGAGAATAGCCAAAATATTTAACTGGGTTACGAATAAAGAAAAGGCAACAAGATGAGTGAGAAAGATAATATGGTATGCAGAAAATTTGGATAAAGACTTTATGTCAATATAATTGTACAAAAGGTGGGATGATTGTATTAGGAGGATTGTTGAGTGTTATAGTGGCAAAGATTGGAATAGAAAAATAGATGCATTAATAAATAAAAAAAATAGGGAGCTGGAGAGATAGAGAACTAGTATGGAGAGTAAAAAGAGTTTAAATATATATATAGAAATAAACAGAATAGTGGGTGTGTGCTAATTTACAATAATAGCAAGGAAAGTAGTTTACTGTTTAAGGCCAGAACAGGATCATTAGTAATAAGGAATATACATGTAAATGGAGAAATGTGGGTGATTTAGTTTGCAAGTTATGTAATGAAGGCATGGAAAATATTAGGCATCTGCTAATTGAATGTAAATGGTTAGAAGCAGAAAGGGTATAAATAATGAAGTTGTGGAGAATAAATACAAACAAAGTGATTATTTAGAAAGTGAATTCTTGTTTTTTATGCTGGTTTTGGAAAAAGATAAAGGGGATCTAGATATAAAGACCATAGAATGGATAAACACGATGATGTGGATAAATGGGATGGAGCAGAATAGTGAAGAATATGGGAAAAATTTAGGATGGGGGATGGAAAGGGAAAGTAAGGTAGCTAACAGGTTTCTTTGGGCATAGTGGCTGAGAAATTTCTGACTTCGATAAAGGAGTAGCCACATCCCAACAATGTATGAGCTATATGTGTCAAACATTTTACAATTTTTTCATCAAACATAATAAGGTCTCTGTCTATTATTTTTTAAGGAACCAGAGAAAGTTAGGAATAGTTGCAGAAAAATGATAATACCAAGAATCCATTAATAATTATAAGTTTAAACAATTTGGTAATTATTCACAGAAATATATGTAAAGTTCAATCTCAATTTTAAAACTCTTAACATTCTGCTTCTATCATATTCAAAATGTATGTTTGTGTTTTTTATATTTTAGTATCACAGTAATTCTATACTGTGTATTGTTTTTTTTTTTTAAAAATGAGTTTAACACAAAGTACTGTATAATGATTGGATGTTTTCAGATAAGTTATTTATTAACATTCCTTATCTGTTTAGAAATAGTAAAACATAAATGGAAAGGGCTTTAAGACCATGTTTCAATGTTTTATAAATCTTTCTGAACATTTAATTTTGCTACTTAGTTTTAAAAAAAAAATCTTTGAGCCGTTTTTTTATCTTTCTAGTAAAGAAGCACTTCTCCCATCATTATTATTTATTGTACATTCTATTGCATGCTTAGTGCAAGAGAATATTAGACTGTGGTGTGTGAGATTCTCTGATTGATTTCAGCTCTGACATTTCCAGTGCTTGAAGATCTAGAATTCTCAAACAGTAAAGCTATTCGATTGCTTTTTATTGTATGTTTATGTAAAGAGATATGACATAATTAGATTTTGCCATCATGAATTTCAGTAAAGTTCTGTGCAACTTCAAGTGCATTATCTTATTTTTTTATCTTAAAAATCAAAATAGTAATAGGTATAAAATGTAAACTAGATTAATCAAAGCAAATGATATACAGAAGACATGCAGAATCACTTACAAGCAACAAAAATTTAGTAGTAACACTCATAATTCATCCTCAATTATGCATTAATCATAATTGTACTTGATTGTGATTATTTTAAATATTCTCTATTACATTGGTTTACTTTTCCTATACAATTGTAATTGATATAAACTCTAGGAATGCTGAATAAGAAAAGCTTTAAAAATAAAAAATTTATTATAGTATGCTGAGTACCTTTCGATATCTTAATCCTGATATCATACTCATAGCAAATGACTAGTGGATGAGAGGGTTGTGGGTAAAAGATATAATGCAAATATTGCATAAATGTAAACAAATAAGTTAAAAGTGCTCACTTTTTAGAGAGAGGGAAACAGGATTCCCTTTTATTTATCTTGCATTTAGAATCATTTTTTTCGATACCTACAACTCTAGCTAATGTATGCTCAAAGGTGTAGCCAAGTTTGTTCTCATACTTTAGAGATATGGATTTGTGGTTTGGATTGATTTTGGCCTCCCTGTAGAGGTATTGGTGTTGGGAAAATCTTGTTGTGAGACTGGCATAACATTCTCCAAAGTAAACAGCACTGCAGTTAGTTTGGTTGCAAGAAATCTTGTAAACATTATGGGGGGGGGGTGTTCAATGAGAAGGTAATCTTTAGGAATTATTAATCAGCTGCCCTCTTCAATGGGCAACCCTACACTATGAAAAACAGCTGGTCAATGGGACTGCCACAAAATGGAATAATATCCAGCATTGTTCTGAATAGTAACATTGATGTCCTCCCTGAATATTTGGAACTCACATCCAGGATAATATATTTGTGATATGTCGATGATGTTTTCATCTGTGCTTCAGAGCACCAAATCAACAATATCAAACATGATCTCGCAAACAAATTTGCAATAACCTGGACAGTAGAACATGAAGACTCCTTCAAAGAAATAAAGTTTCTCGACTTATATATCCAAATGGACAATACCCAATTAAATTACAAAATGTTAATCAAACCTATTGAAATCAGAGGTATTATACATCCTGAATCTATAACTCCCAATTTACAGAAATATGCCAGTCTGAAAACATTTCTATATAAAAATCTAAACTTGGGCAAGTTAAAATCAGACTGTAAGTCTAACATTGAAAAATACTTTAATGAATTATGCCTTGCTGGTATAAATGCAGGACATATATTCTCAATGAATTCTTCAACATCAGAGCTATATCAACACCAACTGACATCAAGCCTAGATATCACTCCCCTATATTCCTAAATTCTCCTGAAATATAAATAAAATCTGCTTTGATTCATATAGGGTCTGTCTGTGAACCCACCCACTGTATCATTCCATTGTTAGAAACATGTTATGATTGCAAATATTTTTCATTAAATATGAGGATTGCTTTTTTACTCAGACTTTTGCTAATTGTTTGAAATATACTAAATATATTGTTTACCATTGTGCTAAACCATCAGACTTGGCACCACTTTTTTGCAATAATTAATAAAATGATTGCGGACTCAGGCTGCCATTTGATGACAACTTTTTATTTAGGTACTTACAACGGCACATCACTTTCAAGTGAAGGAAGATTGCAAGAATTAGAAGAAGAACTGTCTTATATTAAATGGGACATTATTGGACTTTGTGAAGTTAGAAGGTGAAGAAACAATTGATTTAAAAAGTGGACATATACTCTACTATAAAGGCACAAATATTGGAAATACAAGTGGAGTAGGATTCATTATAAATAAAAAATGGAAGAATAACATTGTGGAGATTGATGGTGTATCAGACAGAGTGGCAAGATTAGTTTTACAACTTAATAGCAAATACCAAATGCAGATAATTCAGGTTTATGCCCCAACAAGTTCTCATAGTGATGAAGTTATAGAAGATTTTTATATGGATGTACAAAAGGCTTTTGATCAGAGTAAACAACATTTTAAAATTGTTATGGGAGACTTTAATGCTAGAATTGGTAAACAAATGAAAGATGAAAATGCTGTAGGTAATTTTGGTTATGGTAATAGAAATGAGAGAGGACATAGACTTGTGGAGTTTGCAGAAAAAGAAAAACTTTATATTATGAATTCTTTTTTTTTGGGAAAAATGTTAAAAGGAAATGGACATGGAAGCATCCAAATGAAGGTACAGCAGAATTGGATTATATTTTGATGAACTGAAAATACATATTTCAAGATTGTAATGTTCTTAATAAATTTAACACAGGAAGTGATCACCGATTATAAAATACATGTTAATGCAAAAGTAGAGAGACAAAAATTATTAAGAAAAACAATATTTACAGTTGATATTCCTAATCTTCAGAAACATTCTAATGAATTTAAATTAGAACTTACAAATCGGTTTCAAGTATTAGTAGATTTTGAACATGATTCAGATTTGAATGACATTAATAGGAAAATAAGCGATACCCTTTTAAAAACTACAATGAAGATAGTTGGTAGAAAAAAGCAACAATTGACCAATAAAATTTCTACTGAGATTAGAGAATTTATGAAGAAAAGAAGGAATATGAGAATATACAACAATGATGCATTAAAAAAGATTGTATATCTCGAATATAGTAAAATGGTGCAGAAAAGAGTTGAAAATGATATAAGAAAGTATAATTGTGAACTAGCAAGGAAAGCTGTAGAAGAGAATAAAAGTCTAAAGAGTGTAAAATAACATTTTGCTATTGGTAGGAAATTTATATCTGCAATAAGAAAAAAAGATGGCATTATTACTAAACAAAGAGATGATATCATGAAATGTGTAGAAGACTTGTATCAAGAATTATATAGTAATAAAGAACAAGTGCCTCCTATACATATTATATCTTCTGAATTGCCCAGAATTTTGAATGAGGAAGTGAGACATGCAATTAAATTTATGAAGAAAGGGAAGGCTCCAGGTAATGATGGAATTGTAATTGATATATTAAAAGAAGCAGGTGAAGAAATAGAAAATTTTTTAGCAAAGTTATTTACCAAATGTCTAAATGATAAAGATGTATCAGATGATTGGAAGAATGCAGTATTAATATTAATATTTAAAAAAGGTGATAAAGAAGATATTAGAAATTACAGACCTATCAGTCTTTTATCAGTTTTATACAAAATTTTTACTAAGATAATTACAACTCGTCTACAGAAAACACTGGATTTCCACCAACCAAGAGAACAAGCTGGATTTAAAAGTGGTTTTAGTACAGTAGATCAAATCCAGGTATTGAGAGAAATTATAGAAAGGACAAATGAATATGAGTTGCCATTATGCTTAGGATTTGTAGACTATGAAAAGGCATTTGATTCTATAAACATTTTTTCAGTGATTAAAGCATTGGATCATCAAGGTGTAGATCCAGGATATTGTCATATTTTGAAGAATATTTATAAAAATGCAACAGCAACAATTAGATTACATAATGATAGTAGGAAAATCATGATAGTAGGAAAATCAACATTGAAAAGGGTGTAAGACAGGGTGACTCCATATCTCCAAAACTTTTTACAGCGGTGCTGCAAGAAGTATTTTGTGGATTAAAATGGGAAGCTAAAGGAGTGAAAGTAAATGGAGATTATTTAAGTCATTTAGATTTTGTAGATGATGTAGTTGTTTTTGCAAATAATGTTTTAGAGCTACAGGAAATGTTGCAGGAGTTATCAGATGAACATAGGACTAAAGATAAATGTTAAAAAGACTAAAGTAATGTTTAATAGATTTTTTCAAAATATGAAAATAAAGATTGATTATGATGAGTTAGAAGAAGTTAACAGTTACAAATACCTTGGTAAGATTATTAATACAGATGGAAATATAATGGATGAAATTAATCATAGAATTTAACTTGGTTGGAGTGCTTTTGGTAGAAATAACTTGATACTAAAAGGAAATATGTCTATGTGTTTGAAAAGGAAGGTTTTTAATAAATGTGTTTTACCAGTTCTTAGTTATGGATCTGAGACTTGGACACTTAATAGAAGAGCAATACAGAGACTTCAGACCACTCAGAGAAGTATGGAGAGATGCATGTTGGGAGTAACAAGAAGGGATCGAAAACGCAATGTATGGGTAAGAGAACAAACAGGTGTTACTGATCTCATTGAAAAAATTAAAAGACTGAAGTGGAGTTGGGCTGAACATATTGTTAGAAGAGATGATAACAGATGGACAATTGAAATTTTAAACTGGATTCCAAGAGATTGTAAAAGACCCAGAAAGAAACCACATGTGAGATGGATAGATGAAATAAGAAAGTGTGCAGGCATGATGTGGAGAAGAGAAGCTAAAGATAGGAAAAGATGGATTGAACTTGGAGAGACCTTCATCCTGCAGTGGATTGATAATGGTTGATGATGATGATGATGATGTGTAAATGTTTAAGATTTCCAAATTACCTTTATTTAAACATAATTTATAGGGAAAATGATACATCATTATTAATAATTTATTTAAAACATTAGCTCATAATAATTATGCATAGTAGATAATTTAGTTTATCAGTCATAGTTTATAGATTTTTCTGTTGTGTTTGTATGGTCATAGGATTAGAGTAGATTATCAGATGTGAGGTTTGAGGATCAAATCCGATGAATATATATATATATTTTTTAAACACCAGTATTGTCCCCCCCCCTCTGTTTTTTTTAATACTAATATTATCATTTTTAAATACTGACATAATTTTTTTTATATATGTTTTACTAATCTGCTTTTATTGGATTTGTACAGTAGTGAAATTTGTTATTTAACTAAAATTCGTAATTGGTCCATAAAATTACCAAAATACATGAAGGTCCAAATCCAAGGAAAAAAGAATTAGCAAAAAACATTTTTAAAAAAAAATATATAACTGCATGCATTTCATTAAAATGTTATCGTTTACCTTTATTGATTGTAACAACTATATAATTTCACCTGTAATTGCTTGATTAGAGAAATGCTCACAAAATTCTTTATCTAGAAGAAACCGATTGTTTGATTTTTTTAATACTTGTAATCTATCATTAAGCAAAAGAAAGTACAAGATGTGGTATAATGGTTTTTAAAAAATTACCTAATAAATAATGTAAGTGTGAACAATTCTTCTCTTAAGTAAATGTAATGTAAATCCTTAAAATTCCTACATACTTGACTATATAGTATGACTAAGTTTTAAAACTGAAATAACAAGCATGCAAAAAATTATTCTATATTGATATATGTGTAGGATGTAATGATCTGGACCAACTGATGAGTGCTGGTTCAGCACAAAATACTTATATTGGAGATCATTTATATTTTTCACATGTGTGTGGTTGTGTATATCTGAAGTAGGTTTGAAACTTTAAGTTCAAATTCTTTTTGATTACATCTTAAATTTTGGTATTTACAATATATTAGAATTTATTATTGAATAAATATTTGAAATTGAGAAGCTAAAATTTGTTAATAGAAAACTTAAAATTCGAATGAAACAAAGTAAAAGAGTTATTTTGAAATAATTGTGTTGATTAAAGTTGATCTAGTTAAAACTGATTGTTATTTATCACACTGTGGCCACCAAATCCAGGAGAATTAAAATATATATATAAAAGTAAAAGTGTTAATAATTATAATTTTTAATATTCTATTGTTTTTTTTTTGTTGTTGTTGTTAAACAAAATCATTACATGATAAAAACATTTACATTGTATAAATAATAAATTATCTTACTGGCAAATATAGATATATTAAAATTGCCCAAATTGGTATTTATAATGTGGTTTTGAATTAATATTTGTGAAAATGAAATAAAATTAATATAATGCAAAAAAATATAATTTATTTTCTTCATTGTTTTATTGCAAATGCATTAATGACATCGTCTTAATTTTTTTTTTTACTGATTCTGATTCAGTACATAAAAATACTAACGAAGAATTGATTTCACATTAACATAATCAAACACTGTGAAGCATTTAGATAAACAAAATAACTGAAAAATCTGGGTTAGTGCATAACCAGTGCTTCTACTTTTGTATTACTTTGCATATGATATTTATTGTAGGCTTTACAAATTACAGAATTTTGGCACAAAAAGGAAACATAGTTTTATTTAGCATGTGATATATTTTATTTTCATAAAAGACGTAGATCATGTAGACAGGGCCTTAATAAATGGGAGGTTTTGTGCCATCATATTGCACTCAGTCCCGCTCTGCTCTTTAGACTAGGGGTGCTGAAATTAGCTTGTACGAAAGACATCTCTTATCTACACAGTGGCCATATGTCTATATATAAATATATATTGAAAAAATTAAAAGACTGAAGTGGAGTTGGGCTGGACATATTGCTAGAAGAGATGATAATAGATGGACAATTGAAATTTTAAACTGTATTTCAAGAGATTGTAAAAGACCCAGAAAGATACCACATGTGAGATGGATGGATGAAATAAGAAAGTGTGCAGGGGTGATGTGGAGAAGAGAAGCTAAAGATCGGAGATGGATTGAACTTGGAGAGATCTTCATCCTGCAGTGGATTGATCACGGGTGGTTGTTGATCATGATATAGGCATCTTTTGATGTACTTATTAATGATTGTAATATATGGTAGCACTAAATATTGAATTTCTTTAATCATTGTATAATAGGCAAGCAAAGATAAAGTATACCAATATTTATAAGTATTATTGCCTGGTCATTCTTTTCTTGGTCATAGCATCCCATTTGTTGTAATGCAGAAAAATTAAATATATTTTTATATAAATATAGTAATTTTTCTAATTACTAATATATTGATTTGTTACCCCCTTTGTTTGTATTTGTAATTCAAATTTGCATAGCTTTGTTCATCTTATGTAAACTTCACTGAAAATGCACCCAGTTTTAGGTTATAAAGAAAAAAGAAACCACTTGGTTATGCAGATGAAAAAACATATGTAAATTTTAATTACCATAAGTAATGAAAACTGATGTACTAATCCACTTCTTTGTCATGTTTTGGCACTGTATTTAAAAAAAAAAAAAATCTAATATAAAAATTATGTAATGATTTAAATATATATATATATAGTTCTATATATTAACCATATAGAACACACCCCTTGTTTTATTTTGTACTTAATATAAATAAATGGCTGAATATTTAGAAAATAATCAAAGAGTAAGTTGATACAATAGGATTACATTGTAAAAATATTAAGTAATGTGAAAAAAAGAGAAATGAAGTGTAATGAAAAGCAGAAGGATAAAAAGAGAATAAATAGAAAAGGAATTGATTGATGCTCTTTATGTTGTTTTACTTATTGCCACTGCCGCTAAAACCTTTTTAACAATGTTAGATATGGTAAACAAGTAAATGTATATATATGGTGATGGAAAAAATAAAGTTTTTGAAAAGAAAAAAGGAGAGTGTATATATTTATTGATTATATCTTTATATTGATAAAGTAAGGATCAGAAAGTCTGAAAGAAGATAATTCTAACCTTTAATGAAACATTTTTACTTGTAAGATTAGGTCTGAAAGTTTTCTAGTAGGACATTACTCATTCACAGGTAATCCTCATACATTAAACTAACTTTCACCTGTGGACACTTAGCGTGAGGTTAATACCCAACACAGAGGTATTCAGAATATTTATAAATAGTTATAATATTTATATAGTCATTACCTATTAATGATAATGAAAATCTTTTTAATAGATAATAATAATAATGTTGTAAGTATCCTGGGTCCTTCTATATTGGCTATTGACTTTCAGTGAGGGTTAACTATGAATAAGTAAATTCTTACTAGGATTGCTTCTTCCTGTCCGTCAGGGTAAAATGTTGTTTTATTAAAGACTAGGTGTCATACATTGTCTTTTTTGCTCCTCTCTGCAGTCTTTCAGCTTATTGTCATGAGCTTCAGATGCTATCAGTTATCTCCTGCATTGATTGGTTGATGTTAACATTAGCATTGTGCATTTGTGTAATTATATTCTCTTTTTTATTTAATAATGCATGCAGCAACTTTGATTCTGAATCCTGTATAATAATTTTTAAATACACGTATTAACACAAATATAGATTTTACAAATATTTTTCTAATACATAGTTGAACGTTAAATATTATAATAATTTTTATGTATTTATAATTTTAGTAAATAAGTGGTCTTGTTCTCTTCTGCTCTAGTTTCATCATCTGTAAGCTTGAGTAATCACTGTTTATCATAGTGCAATTTATTAAGCCTCATTCCTAGCCCAATTTTTGGTTTTGGTCTTTATCAGTGAGGACTTTAAATTCAAATCTTGAAACCAATTCAGTCACAATCAATGACACTAAAGTAATAGAGAGAAAGTATTCTTATTTATGGTATTGTAAACTTAAAGAATCAATTGTTATGTTGATATGATATATAGTTTTATTAATGCATTGATATAGTAAAAAAAAGTAAATGTTTTGTATCCATAATACCTTTCATAAATAATGAAAGCTATAGCATAATCTAATCATGATCTTGCTTTTAATCTGCACACAGATATACATCAGCAAATCTAGATCAATTTCCTTTACTTCCCCATTAAGTGATATTCATTATTTAATGAGAATGTTTTAATTTGTTGATAGTTTGGGAAATTTCTTCTTTTTTGAAAAGATATTTGATTCGGATTCGAAGGTTAAGATCTGGCAGATGAATATACAACTGTTTTGCCATTAGATACATTTATATACTGTATGTATTTTCAAAAGCAGTTATCTTTACCTTATTTTAGAGCCATTTACTTACTGATAGCTTAATAATCAGTGGATGCCAGATGATATAGTGTTATGAAATTTCCATCGCTAGACCAACTGCTAGTTTTTGCCTTCGTCAGTGAAAACTAGAATTCATCCCAAAATCATGCATTTTTTACTTTTCATGATTTTCAAAAATTGTCTGAAATTCTAAAAAAAATCTTGAGGTTTAAACTCATACTAATTACTTGCAAAGTTATATAGATTACACACTGAATCCGTTTCTATATATTTTAGAGACTTCAATTCTACTATAGCTGTAGACCCCGTCTGTTAGCTCTAATAATTATATATAAAGGAGTAAAAGCTAGATACACATGTGTTGCAGCTTTGAAACCTAGTCTTCAGTGAAAAAGACTAAAACTAGAAATTGATTTAGAGATGGTAGTTTTATACCACTATACCGTCTGGCACCCATTGATTTCTCAACATTACCATAGACGATTCTAGATTAGGTGAAAAATAATTAATTTTAAGTGAATGAGAAAGTCATGTGATATTGAGGCAAGCTTATTGTTATATGTGTGAATAAATTCAAGGCATTATTTACTGCTTAGCACATCACACAAATCTTTAGATATATTATTTAGTAATTTAATAGAAATATGTGCGCATGTTTAAACATTAATTTCCCCCTTTTTATTCCTACCAGTTCATGTTGTTATTATTACAGTATTCTCATTGTTGCTAGTTAATTAAGTAAATCTTCAAATTGGTTTTCTCCCATAATTTAGTTTAGTAATCTGATGTTAAATTACGTAATTGATTAAAACGATTGTCAAGGTCAACATGTTATCTTTCATGTTTGAAATTACCAGAAAAAAATGTCGTCTACCTTGAACAATTATTAAAAATAATATTACCCAGAATATTATCTAGCCGTTTCTAAATTTCCAAAAAGAGTCAGCAATCCAACAATATAGTTTCTGGATGACCTTTTAGGTAGTACAGCTTTTTTAACTCTATCTCCTGTTCTTCCCTAGAAAAACTGGTTTTGACAGGTCACCACAAGAACAAGTTAGAGGTTAGGCTGGGAGGAGAGGTCATGTGTGTGCACACGCTCGCACCTGGAGTTGGTGGGAAGTGCTTTAAGACTACCCGTCATGTCCTTGTGAAATCAAACAATGGCATGGCACAAGAATGTGATTTTTATAGCTGTCATTTGCCCACTTACTTCTTTTTCCAAGTTTTTTTTAATATATATATTTATATGGAGTAAGTGTTTAAAATAATGGGTAATAGGACCAGCCTATACAGCTGAGATTCATTAGTTACCTGTAATTTAAAGTCATTTTATGATCACGTTAAAACTTAACACCTTTCTGAAAGTTTATTTTAATTTCGTTTTCTTGGGCTCCATTTTTATAGAGTTTTTGAAGTTGGGTTGATTTCTTGCTTTATGCTATAATAACTCATCAAATTTATTTATCATAATTGAGTTATAACTTTATTTACCCCAGGGGACTGCTAATGTTTTGTATAGTTTTAAATCCTTTTAAAAGGTAAATTATTTTTTTATTTTTATATATATGTATGATTCTATTAGATTTTTTTTCGTTGTTTTTAATTGCATATACATGTAAGTGGTTGCAAACAATTGAAATTAATTTATTCTAAACAATGGAATTATTTATTTATAGTTTATATGCACACACGTATTTTCAAAATATTTTATGTGTGTTACTGTACTGCATATATCATATGCTTTTATAAACTCAAGTCGTTTAAATATAACGCAAAAATAACTTCTGACCGACCTGGAAGTAGATTTCAATCAGCACATAAGATGCCTAAGCATGAATACGTGAACACATGTTTAGATTAAAATTTGTATATGTATTAATATCTATTCAGTTGTGTATAAATGAATAAGATTAATAAATGCACAGACTAGAAGCATTTGAATAGTATATAACAATTCCAGATCATCATAATCTTCACTGGTCACAATCATTTTTGAAATATCTATTGTCTCAACTCATGTTGAGAAAGGGGTAGAGGGAATCTGTTAAGGAATGGAATAAATAGGCGTTAAATATATATATATATAAATATTATTAATACACTTTGATTCACAAGTATCTAACTCTTTGAATGCACAACTTTGACATCAACTACTTCAATTCAATATATGAATGAGTATTACTTATTATTTATTAAATTACAGATTTTTCTTAGTTCAGAAATATACTTTAAACTTCAGTTAAAGATTAATCTACATTGAACAAATGATAAAGACACTTGTAAGAGATGGGGATATAGGCCATATGAATTGTACCTTGGAAGTCATTTGCTTCTTCAGATGTCTTTGTTCATATGTTTCAAGAACATATTGTGAGTGGAAACTTCTGTCTAATATACATGCATGTTCTCTGCACAATGGCAAGTCAGATTAATGAAGTAATAGAATACAAAAACCAAGACACTTGGGTCATCATTGGTAATTGTTTGCCATTGCTTTCCATTCTCTTAATATAATTTATTTTAGCATCTCAATTATATAGATACATAATAAACTTTAATAAGTCTCTCATTATTAATATATAAGATGCATTATATATATATGATAAAATAATAAATTAGCCCTTACTTTGAGACTAAATATAATTAGTTTTCACATATGTTAGTTTCAATGTGAATAGAGTTTATGGCAAAATAAAACTATTTTTTAGCATAATTAACGCAATGATTATATCTCAAATTTAAAAAAGGTTTACTTTTCTATAGAAAAATAATTTTTTTGTATACTATATAAGGTTAAATTCCTCTAAATGTGATATAATTAAAAAATAAAATATATATTTTTATTATTAACTTTATGATTCTGAGCAGAGCACTTATAGTGATGGTTCTGCTGTGTTTTGACTTTAAATCACTCTGTTTAGTGCTAACTTTCCAGTTTTATGTTCATTTAACAGTAAAAGCTACAACTAATATTGATTTATTAGTTCAAAAGAAATCTGAAAATGTCAACAGTCCACCAAGAATTCCTACAAATGAGCTGACAAAGCCTAGAATGTCATTCATTGGTAGATTGTTTGATTTTGGGTATGTAAATAAATTTATAAACTCCTCTTCGATTCTTGTTAGCAATGAGCAAATTCTATAACTTATTTAAATATTTATGATTATTTTTACAAAATATTTGTATAATAATTAATAAAAAAGAAATATATTCATGTTTACACTTAGATTTTTTTTAATGATGTTTTTTTTTTACAAATACAAGAAATTTGCAGTAACAATAAAGAGGGAATTATCATTATTATTCTGTATCAAATAGTGCAGATGGGCAATTTTTGTGAAAACTCAACAGTAATTTGTTTGCATGAAGTTCAATTAAGAAAGATTTCATTAATTTATTGTTTAATGGCTTTGCTATAATTGATCAATAAGAAAAAAACTACTACTGCTCTCATTATGTATTTCACTTTATTATTTCCCCCTATATTTAGAAAGTTCAAATATGATTTTTTTTGGATGTTTTTTGTTTGTAAATTTATATTTTTAATAAATACTAAAATAAAATGTTGAATTATTAATTCAAACAGCCACTGTGGGGTGATGCAAAAAACATTAAGATATGAAAGGGTTAAAAATATCTTTCAAAAAATGGAAATAATTTTGAAAATACAATGTAAACAAGTGTTGCCATTTTGTGCAAATTGATCTATGTACTTTAGAATTTTCTTATCTATTATAACCCCTGTTATCTAATGACAAAAATGGTAATTGAAGTATAGTACAGAGGCCATTCACACAAGTATGTACTATTACTAACAGTTGAATGTAATTGGAAAATTTAAATAAAGTTAATTTTTTTCAAAGACATTCAAAATTTAATATTAGTTGATGGAAATAGTCCAATATATGTCAAACATTTCAAGCAAACATATATATATATTACTTTGCAATAAATAATACAGCCATTATAACACCTTATAATCTGTGGAGTTTACCGAGAAATGATCAACACACTTAAAAATGTATGAAATGATGCAATATCCCACCTTAGTGTGTGAAACTAACATTATATAGTTATTACATTGCATGAAATAACTGCCCAGTTTTCCTGTATATATATACATCTTAATGTTGAAGCATATTTAAGAAAATTGCATAGTACTGTTTCTTCATATAGTGGTTTGCTTTAATATTATTTAAGGTGAGTGATAGCTATATTTACATTGGATTGAAGAAACTTTCAGGTGACTGAAAAGAGTTGTTGTACAAAATATTTATCCTGCATAATGATTGGCCAGTTTTTTGTGTGTTGTGTTGAATGTATAATGTTTCAGGCAATGTAATTGGACCTTACATCATTTCAGATAAATTTAATATATATTTATTAAATTATGCATTGTAATGATCTAAGTATTCACAAATTTTATGAACTAGCTCTAAAATTATGATGCTAGAATATTCATATTATAATGGTAGCAAATTATGATTGATAATCAATTGCCATTGCTTGAGTAAAGGACTTAATTTTTTTTAGCTTTATTACACAGAACATTCTGACTAAGAATTGATGTTTAATTTTATTATATATGTAGCTTTCGGCTTAAAAAATATTTGTAGGAAAACTAAATTGTTTTATTTTATAATCATTATTTAAAATGATTTTAAAACTATTAATAATAACAAAAATGCTAAATTATAAAGATATTATGTTTATATTTAAAAATAAAATAAAAATGTTCTCCATCTCCCATATAGATTTTTTTAATATTTAAAAAAAAAACAATGATTGAAATAAATGAAAATATATTTGAAGTGCAAGTATATCCTTTCAAAAGAAATAGAAATTAATCTTTTATCCTGACAAAGTAAATATAAAAAAAATATTGCGAAATAATTGATTGAATGTGGAGTTGTTCTTATCATCCAATTATATCTTTCATCTATTAACATAAGGTATAATTAAATTATAAATTCATTATCATTAAAATTAAATTATTAAACTAGAAAAAAAATTAGCAGAGTCTAATACAAAGAAATGCCATTCAAGGACAGAACTGTTATAAACAAAATATGATAATGTTCTAAGACTGAAGTGGACTTGGAAAATATTAATGTATATAGTACATATTGAAGTGTTGGTGGCTGAGTGGTTAGAATAGCTGCCTTACAAGCAGTTGTCCTGGGGGGTCGCTTCATGGCTGATGCTTTGACACATAAAAAAAAGTTTAATTATTAAGTAAATGAATGTGACTTTTGTTTGCTGAACTTTTTAAACAAGTTTTCACCATCAACTGTGGATATATTGTATTTCTCAATTTTGAACATACAGAAAAAATCGCTTTGGTCACAGGAGTTATTGATTTATTTTTAAAACTGTGTAGTTTATGTTATAAACTGTTTGCTCACAAAGGTAAGCCAAATCAAGTAAGTCTAATGCAAACATTTCAAATATAATATGAGCTAAAAATTAAAATGCTAATAGTTACATATTTAAAGAATCACATGTGGTTTGCAAACGACAGATTTCTGACCTATACTTTAATTATGCTAATGTGTATACCACAGATAATCTGTTAAAATTTGCATATCAATAATAGTAATTTAACACTTGCTTTCTATTTGCAATAGCTGTAATTAGAAATAAGAAAATGGTTTGTGAAAAACAATCTGTAATTAATCAAATTAGAATCAAATACATTATTTTGTGCCTACTTTACACACGCATACATATCAAGTCAATACCATTAAAACCATTGAATTAAAGACTCTCATATATGAAGAAGTAACTGGATAATGACATTATTATTTCTGATATTACTCTGTTGTTAATAACATGAATTGTACTAATTCCAAGTTAACATTGGTTTCATAATAATTGATGTGTTACATCTATCCTAATTTGCATAGACATGTATTTTAATAAAAATTCCAGAAATCAAAGTATTTATTTATGAAATAAATTTTCAGAAATACAAAATCAATTATAAGTTTCAATATTAATGAGAAACTAAGGTCACAATCAGTCAGTAGATATTATAGTGCCAGATTAGCTATATTGCCATAAGATTTTTTACTAGAAATTCTAAAAATTTTAACTTTCACATAATTATCCATAGCTTCATTTAGCTTCTGTTTTTAGTAAAAGACATTTCAAATTTGCTGCATTTTATTAAAAGTAGAATCTTAATTAAAATACATGAAATTAATTCTGAAATTAATAATATTTTGAAATTATTAAATTTAAATAATTTCAATTAGTGTTTATATACTGAATTAAAAGTACTAGTGTAGTTTTAATTATAATTTTTAATTAATTAGTATTTTACATGTGCTTTCTCTTAGTTATATAAAATTTAAATGTTAAAGAAATTATTTGTATTCAATGACATTTTATGAAAAGACACGTGGGTCGTTTTTTTATCTACTCCCATTATTTAATTATTGAATCTGATGATTTTAAATATTTATCTGAATTTTACACCTTCTGTAAAGTGTAACTACGATGTTATTTTCTTTATTAAATTCATCAATTCTTATATGTATATTTTTTATTTGAAATTTTCCATAGAAATATAATTTTTCTGCGACATTGTTTACTTAACTAAATGGTTTTGCATTTTAAAAACTTTTTTTTTTATTAATTTTTTTCTCCACTTTTACGTAAAAGCTAGTTCCTACGGTAAAGCTTTGTCTGACTCATTTACTATTTAACCACCGTTATTTTTTAATGTCATCAAATATAATAATATATAAGGACATCTTGATAAAGAATAGGTTAAAATGTATCAGAACTTTTGAGTTATAATTGGGATTTACTGTCCGCTAGTTCAAGACGAATAAAGAATAAAAAATTTTGTTTTAATAGCAGATTTAAAATATGAACAAAATATAATGGTAAGTTTTAATTATTATGTATTTATGAAAGTTAAACTTTTTCTTTTTGAAAATTGTTTTTTTTTTTTTTAAAGATATATTAATTAATAGAAATCTAGATTGTTTGTTTATGTTGCTAACTATGAGGGCTATAAACAATCCATTCTTCATTTTGTATTTTTATATTGGACTATTTCCATTATCTAATATGCGTATTGAATGTCTTTAGAAAAAATTAACTTTATTTAAATATTCCAAATACAGTCAACTGTTAGTAATAGCACATCAAACAGGTTAATATATTCGCAATGTTTTGAGATGTATTATTCTCCCCTCTTCTTCAGGTGTTGCTGGCCTGACCAGTGACAGTACTAGCATGAATTCGAACCTGGGTCCTTAGATTCTTGATTATTGAATTTTAAGATAACACTAACCAACTTTGGCAGAATGGCCCAGTTGGTTAGAGCATTACCTTAAAATTTAATAATCAAGAGTCTAAGGACCTAGGTTCGAATCCCATGCTAGTACTGTGACTGATCAGGCCAGTAACCCCTGAAGAAGAGGGGAGAATAATACCTCTTAAAACGTTTAGCATATACTAACCTGTTTGATGTGCTATTACAAACAGTTGAATGTATTTGGAATATTTAAATAAAGTTAATTTTTTCTAAAGACATTCAATAGGCATATTAGATGATGGAAATAGTCCAATATAAAAATATAACTAGAACACCATCATCACAAACCTTGGAAAACATTCTTCATTTTCTTTCATTGTTTTTTTTATTGCAAGGTAAATAGGGAAATTTAACTGTAATCATTTTCTGATATTAATAATATTTCTAATGAAGGGCTTTGCGTTAACCATATTATTGTTTGCATATATTATTTAGGGACAATTGTGTAGGGTGACAAGACATTCATAGTTTTTATGATGTGTTTTTTTTTTGTTTACTTCAATGTCCCTAAAATATGTTTTTTGGGATTATTGTGTCTCTCAAATTTTTTAATATTCATAATTTTTTATATATAAATATATTCACAGTAAAATATTGATATTTCTTAAAACTTATTGGCAAAACTATACAGTGAAGCTATGCTATCTGCTTGATTTTGTTCCCAAGTCCTTCTTGCACACTCACTTTTTGTTAATAAGCTTTGGTTACAATAGAATGTTTTCTTTATTGAACTGCAAGTGTACCATACTTTTTAACATGCACATATATTTTTTTATATGTATAGTATGTGTATATAAATTAGAATTATAGTAAAAATATAATAATGTTATTAATAATAGATTAAGGCGCCACATTTACATATATAATTAGTGTTAGCATTATCAATCATTTACATTCACTCAAAAATAAAAATGAACTTATTGTATGTATCTTTATTTTTTTAAAATAAAACGAATAATGAAATTTTCATTTTCATTGCAATTAAATATGTTCTGGGTGATATCATTTATCTTCAGTAACTTTTATCCCCTATGGAAATACAATCTCATTATCAGCAGAGCATACCCTCTTTAATTGTTTTAATATTTTTAAATATATATTGACTTTATGAATGTTCTTAATATTTTATTATATGAAATGCTGAACATCAAATTCGGGAAGAATAATAAAACAGAGATTAAAATGTAAGTGCTTCCGACATAGAATGAAAAAAATATTATTAATAATCATGATTACATACATAGCTTCAAAACAGCAAAAAAAAAAAAGGCTACTGCTATATTATTAAATTTATGGATTTTATTGTTTTTTCTTTTTTTAATGTGATCATGTATGGTGCTTGGAGACAGAAAAATGGCTGATACTGTATTGTAAAATTTATTAACTTTTACTTATTTAATGTTTTTTGTTTGTTTGTTTATTTATATATATTTGGATAGCATATAATGAAGTGTACTACATATTTATATAGCATATATTATGGCTTTATTGTATTTTCTTGTTACTTTTTATGTTTCTGTCTTCACAATAATATGTCAGAAACTTTGGAATAATTTGAGCACAATAATCACCACATAGATTGATTTGGGTTTAATTGCTACTCATTGTGAGTTGTCAAATTGTCCAACTGTTCAAAGTAAGAAAAATAATATGAAAAGTATGTTTTTTTTATAAATAATAAAGATAAGATAAATTTTATGAGGACATGGTGATCTATTTTGTAAATTTTAAAAAATGTAGTTCAAAGAATTTATCCTTTTTAGTCATCATGTCCCAATTTTTATTTGTACAGATCTGATATCTTAAGTTGTAAGTGTTTGGAGGATAGAATAATGCCTTGTAAAAGTTGGCACAATTATTGTATCTTATTTATTGGCAAATAATGGGTACAATTATTATAATGCAAATTTATAAAGTTTTAAATTGACAATGTTTCATATGAAAATTCAAGTTATACTTATGATTTATGAAAATAGATTGAGTTCTATTAATATGTTAGCAGAAAATAATTTGCCTCTATTTAAAAGCATAAAATTGAGATCTATTTAAACATTTTTTTTCTTGTGATAGATGATGTCTTATAAAAACGTTAATATTTCTGTTTAAAGCTTGATAGATAAGAGTCTACAAAGAAAAATATTGTTATGCTGAGGAGTGTTTGTGAAAAAATAAGATTGTTTTCAATTCTCATTTCCTAGTAATATATAAATTATCATATATTTTCTGAACAATGGTGGTATTCTGGAAAAATCAGTATTGTTTTGATATTTCCATGATTTAAAAAACTTAATAATTTAATTTAAAAATAAGGGTTTGTTGAAATTTACTGTGTATGATATAATTCTAAATTGAAATATTATTAAACTATCATCGATCCAAATACTTTAAATTCTAAAACTTTTATTACCCAGAGAAAATTACCAAGTATTGTTGTAATTAACAGTCTTAATTAATAATGTTTAAAAAATTGGATACTGGTATAAATATAAACATATTCTATGTTTTAAAGTATTATATTGTTATTAATAAAATAAATTTTTAAACAGACAAAACTCTCCATACAGTAGTACCAACCAGAGTAATCAATGGATGCCAGAAGGCTTGTGCATAAAATCCCCATCTAGTGCCTACTCATCCAATATCCTGGCGATTTTATGCACAAACCTTCTGGCATCCATTGATTACTTTGGTTGGCACAGGGTGGCACTACTGTATGGAGAGTTTTGCTTGTTTAATAACAGTTATGTGCTAGCATAAGAGATGGTGATCATGTGATGTTTAGTGGTTTAAAATAAATTTTTACACTACATGAAAACTGTTCTAATATATACAAATCTATAAATAGTAAAATAAGCAATTGCTTAAATTTTTAGCAGAGTTTGGGTTTACAATGAAGGTGTGGAAGTTATTGTTGAAATTTGAAAATTTCCAAATTTGGAAAAATCCTGGAACTCGGAACTTTAGATTAAAATAACTTATTCTAATATAAGTAGACTATTATAATTCAAAGTTCCTAGTTCCAGAACTTTTTTGGATTTGTGAATTTTTTTATTCTCTTATAAAACCTTCTGCAGCATTTATAGACTTCTGAAAATTTAAATAATTATCAAACAAAATGACTATTAATTTTAATAGGTACAGTTTTAGGAATATGTGTTTACAATATATATTTTGAATATTGAATTTATTTTTATATGGCAATAAAATCTTTATATTCTAATAAAAAATAATTGAATAGTTGCTCTGGTTTGTTCCATTGGTAGAGCAATAAACTCTGGAATTTAAAGGATTGGACCAGGTTGTGTCATTGGTGCTTGAACTTTTTATGAAACCAAAGCACTAATGCTATTTGATGGTTTTAGTGAATGGTTTCTTGCTCAAGAAGAGTTCACAAGATATTCCAGCACTGAAAATGATAAAAGCAAAGCTACAATTCATGGATCTTGAGCTGCAGGATCTTTCTTTTATTGCAATAGTGAATGCAAATCTAAATAAACATTTTCCTATTAGGCTTTTTTTTTCATTTTTATTAAATATAATAATGAATTATACCAATACTGCATCTATAACTTTTAATTCATTATTAAATATTAATATATCATATTATTCAAGATAGTAAATCTTGAGTCATCAATATTTTTGCCCCCATTATTTTTTTTTTATTAAAATTCTGTTTAGCTAATCTATTGGCATTATTTTTTTCTCTCTTTCTCTCACTTGTTTCTGTAAAGTTCTGTAAAATGTAATAACAATGTCAGTAAAGCATCACATGACTTGCGTCTACATATTAATTTTAAATAAATCTTTTTTCATAGTCCAGTTCTGCCACTTAGTATAAGCGTTAGTAATCAATAGATTCCATGTGATAGGGCTCAATAAGTTCATATCCAGTGCTGTTCTATCCATACTCCCAGATTAATTTCTACCTTATGGCTTTTATCAATGATGAGTTTTGGATCTGGGCATAATCTCTAGAGTCTGTCACTCTATTCATACTGCAAACCATGCAACACATTTTGACAAAGATCATATGAAAATGGTCAAAGCATGGGAAAATAATGGAAAATTTATTTATGTGAATTCAATAAAAAAAAAACAAGATTAAGATTTATAAAGAAAAAGTGAATTAAGAAGTTTTAAGATTATTTATACTTAAATTTTTGTAAACAGTATTCTTTCAGAATAGTGATATCACACACACACACACAGACACACAAATTCCTACTCTTAAAAAAACCCATCAACTTTCCAATGTAGAAATGGAATAATGATTTGCATATATCCAATTTTTTTAAATTAAATTTATGTAAGTTGTTGAGGTTTTTGTTTTGATTAACCATATCACTATATTTATGTATTTCAGTTGACAGCTGATAATTTTTCTATGACTGTATCACCAGTTGAAAATTTAAATAGGGAAGCTTTTATTATCTCTAGTGACTAATAAACAATGCTTTTCACAGCAACAACGATTCTAATGATCTTAAGTCAAAATATTTGTTCAGATTTTTTTTAAAATGATTTTTAAAACTTATATTAGTTTTATATATTGTATTACTATCTTTGTTTAATAAATATTTTGGAATAGTCTATTATTCAATAAATAAGTAATTTATAACATGAATTCACTCCCCATAGAAGTAAGATATGTCTGCATCGGGCATGAAAGCCACATTATATTACGATCATTTTTTTTTTTAATAATCAGCACATTAGCATTGATCTGGGCCCTTTACTCTCCCAGCTATAATACTAGGTACCATGAAGAAATAATATACTATATTAATGCATGCTACTTCATTTATATGCTATCCCAAAATAAAAAATGTAAATGAAAAATAAAAACAATAAAATTTGTAAATTAATAAATTTTACAAAACAGCAGCTATTTTTCCATCTTCAATCACTGTATGTGGTCACATTTATTAATAATATTTCATCAGCTTACATTGAAAACAACTGGAGGTCATGGTTTTGCTGATAATGAGATTATTTTATTTTCATTGGGTAAAAATGTTATTGAAGAAAAAGAATATTGTCCAGTTCATATTTAACTGCAATGAGTCTGATATTTTGCTATTCATTTTATTTTTTTAAAAAAATGCTTTATTATTGCTTTTATTTTTTGAATTAATGTGAATGAGGGAACACCTACAGTAAATATGTATATAAATGTACTTTCTCAATTCATAATATTAATAGATACAAGTATTATTTTTTAAAAAGTTTGCTTATACTATAATTTTAATTTATATATGCATGTGGAAAGTATTGTACATGTGCAATTCAGTAAACAATTCTATTGTAATAAATGCTTAAGGTGCTATTGTGCATGATATATGTGCCTAGAGATCTGGCTATATTAGCTGTGAATCTTGTGCCTTGAAATTTTGAATTCCAAAAGTGCACTAATTAACTACTATGGTCTAATTAAAAAAAACATTTTAAGCAATTTATTTTATTTTGTATTTGATTTTATTCAAACTCCTAAAATCATTTTACTTTTGTTAAAAAGAATTGATTTTTTATATTAATGAGATAACATATTAAATACATCTAAACTTCAATATAGTTTGATATCTTTATTTATTTATAGACAGTTTAAACGATTCAGAAGTGTCTGCATGATTACTCATTAACTTCTGCCACTTAGAAAGACATTGAATACGCTACTTTGGAATAAAAGTCTACCACTGAATGATTTATTTATAAACAAACAAGTAAATTATTAATTAATAAATGAACAGTGAATTTTAGCATGACTGTATTTGACATATTCAAAATTGATAACTCAACTAGTATCCACTAATCAAAATGACCAAATGAAGAATGTTTGCTTCAAAATATTTGTATACAATTAAAATAATATCATAACAAAAAACTAATATAAAATTCAATAGCAATGTTATCTCTTCTTATAGAACCTAAATTATTAGCAGATGTAAAAGTACACTAATTTTTTAATCTGCTAGCAATTCAGGCTATATATAATATTAGGCAATGTTGCTAGTTAATTATATATGTAAAGTTATTGTGGTGGTATTTATAATAAATACAAGTTAGCTTTGCATATTGTTTACCTAAAACAATAAATAAATAATTTATATTATATGACTATCATGTGACTTCAGCTTACTCATTGCTGTTTCAGAAGCATATTTATTTTCATATCTCTATGCCTTCTATTGAAAGCTTTAATAAATAGATGCTGGATGATAGTACTTAATAAACCCTATGCAGTGCTGTTTTATTTGATATCTCCAAACTTATTTTGAGCTTTTGATTTTCAGCAGTGAAGAGCTTTGGATCACCACAGTGCATTCGGCCCTCTTTCTAGCAGTCATCATTTATCTCAAATCAAGCAAGTCAATTGACATATTATTTGATAGGTAAAATGAGAGGCAAATAGTGACTACTAGAGAAAAGCTGCATCAGATCCTAAAGATCCAAGTGCACTGTTTCAAAATCCAATGCCACTCACTGATGAAAGCCATAAACTTGAAACTAGTCTGGAAATATTGGATAAGACAGCAGTAACATAGGGATTTATTAAGCATTATTATCTAATGTTTTCCTGAAGGTTTGTGATGATGGTGTTTTAGTTGTATTTTTATATTGGTCTATTTCCATCATCTAATATGAGTGTTGAATGTCTTTAGAAAATTTAACTTTATTTAAATATTCCAAATACATTCAACTGTTAGTAATAGCACACCAAACAGGTTAGTATATGCACAACGTTTTGAGAGGTATTCTCCCCTCTTCTTCAGGTGTTGCTGGCCTAACCAGTGACAGTACTAGAATGGGATTCGAACTTGGATCCTTAGATTCTTCTTGAGTATTGAATTTTAAGGTAGCGCTCTAACCAACTGAGCCATTCTGCCAAGGGCAATAGTCAGTAGAAATTTCATATACTTATCTATGAGGTTCCTCCTGACTTCTCCACTTTTTCTTAAGAGTAAAGTTGCTTAGTGGTTTCCATACATTATGTATAGTCACTCTAGGTTGGCTTATGGGATTGGTTTGGCATTGTCATGTGAGCAGCTTCTTTAAATTTTTTTCTTTGTACTTTTCTTCTCCAATATTTTTGTATTTCCCCAATTGAACATATATTCAGCTACTATCTATTAGTTATTAAAGCTTATGGTAAATGGTATAGAGATATGAAAAAAAAATTATATATTTCAATATGGGATATCACTATGTTATAACTCTTAATCTTCTATTAGTCAGAGGTCAGAAATATATATATTTTTAAAAGTGCAGCAGTAGATCATCCATGGGATTAAGAGATCTCAGAATTGATTCTGATGTTTGAACTTCTTATGGATTCCTGAGCAATAAAGCTATTAACCTATATATATAATAAAAGTGATTTATTAATTTACAAATATACACAAATTATTTATTCATACTTTAATAAATAATATAGACGTTCTTTATAGTTGCTTATTAAGTAAAAAGTTGTATTTGTTCCTTCATTCATAAAATATAGAAAAAAATTGCATTCTGGTGCATTTTTTTCATTTCATTTCGGCGAATAAATATTGATTTTTAATTCAGAAAGCTGAATTTATTATTATAGTGTATTGTTTATAAGCAAATATTCCAGATCTCTAATCCCTAGATGATTTTTATATATACAAGTAAAACAATCCGAAATCTCTGGATCCAGGGGTTAGCCTCTCAATATAAATCCAAACTAAAAATATTAATAGATCTTAATTTGAATATCTAAGGTGTTTTTGTTTATATAAATATTTTCTGATGCTATTTTTTTTTTTTTGCAAATGTGTATACAATCTAGTTTATTAGTTGCAAGAAGTTGTAGATCACTTTTGAAATTTTATTTAAATAATAGAAGTTTTTGAATAATAGATATTCAGATTAACCATATTTTATATATATTATTGGGATAATCGACTTAGCATTTCGTGATTTAAGAATATTCCCTACTTTGGGGAATACATTTTCGGCTGCATGATGAAAAATATTCATAATTATACAACGAATTCATTCATACATAAATGGATTAATCAATGAAATAATTCGTTCTGAAATAAATTTCATAGAACAGATAAATTATTGTAAGTTGGTAAGCCTTTTTTAAAAAATGAAATAGTTTTTTTTTTCTAACTTCAATTTAATAATAATAAAAGTTGTACTAATGTGGGAAAATTAAAAGGAAAGCAAAGCACCCCCCCCCCTCCATTCCCTATAATTCTCTTATACATGTACTTTATATCATTATTATTTATTTAGTAAAGTGAATATTTAGAACTGGGAAAATAAAAAATTCTAGAGTTTAAAAAAATTGGACAAGTTGTAAATGTCGTATATTTCAGATAGAAAAATAGCCCGCAGACATTAACTTTTATTACTTATGATTAATTTTCGCAAAAAGTAGAGGTGTGTGTATTTTTTTTTTTTTGGAAAATAATTAAATTTACCAATAATTCAAGTTTTTTCTTTGTTTGTTTTGTGTCTTGTAGTGTTAAATTTTTTTAAATGAAGAGCAGATGTTCTGTAGTAATAATAATAATAAATCCATTTAAATTTAAAATTTTTTAAAATCATGATGAACCAAATTCTAATACATATTTTCTTTTTTTTTTAAAAAAAAAAACTTTTATTAACTGAATAATTATCATTAATTTGTAACTTGAACTAAAAGAAAATATTCAAGAATGACATTGTGTGAGTGTTTTTGTCTATGGCATATATAAATACACTCACACAAATAAAACTTGATTTTTCGGATACATATGTTTCATAAATAAAATAACGTAAATAATCCTAGAATAGAATGTGTGCGCGCGCAACCCGTGCATTTATGCAAGATGACAAATATGTGGGGATGTCAAAATCAGACTAATCTATACAAAAATATTTTAAAAAGTGATTTTCTTTCTCTGTTAAAGTTAAAACCAGACTTTTTGTTGCTAATTAATTTTTTAGATACAGTACTTAGGTATTATTCCTGCTATGATGTATTACTCCGATGATGCATTATGTTGAAAATAACACCTCCAAGGAATGTGCAGACAAACTTAATCGATAAAATTTGTCTGGAGATCCCATGAAGGCATTATTTTAAACATATTGCAAACATAGAATAATACATCATAGCATGTGTAATATAAAAGTTCAAATACAAAAAATAAATAAATAATGGGGACATATATTCATTATGGAAAAAGGCAAAAAGGTATTATGATGCTAAATAAAACAAGTACTTGTGAGTTGTGCCTTTTTAATATCACACTACATATCATCAAGACCATCCTTCCCTCTCCTGGCATATTATACCACTTTGCACCAACATATTCCATATGTAATAGAAAAGTTCAAATCTAAAAAAAAAACAAAAAAAAAAAATGTACTTTCCAATGTTGGAGAAATATATTCATTATGGAAAAAGGGAGAAATATGAAAAAGAACCCTGAAACACTTTTTAAATGGTGACTTGCAACAAATATTTAGATTTCCATTACTATTTTAACATTAAAAAAAAAAAAAAAAGCAAACTGTAAGATAAAATTGTAACCTTTATCTTTTTAGATAAGTTTAACCTTATATTTTAATTATCGTTTTTTTTTTTTTTTAAAAAAAAAACTACAAATATAACAACTTTTACTGTTGTATTTTTAAATAATAATAATAATAATAATAATAATAATAATAATAAATTTCTTACAAATAATGTGATACATTTGCTGCAAATTTAACATTATACTTTGAATATTTTTTAAAAAAAAAGGTCTAGCAAAAAAAATAATAATAATAAAACACAAATATATAAACTAAAGGTATTTTCAAATATAAAACTGTATTACTTATAAATGATGCGAGAGATGTATTATGTTGTGGTGGGGGAAATGTCACTGGTGGAATGAACCATTTAATATCTTCTAAAATGGAAAGAAAGTATCAGTTTATTTGACATGGATTAGTCATGTCAGGATTCTTGATTGCCATGACATCATAAAACAGAAGCTTTAAATACATATTATTGGATGAAAATGTTACCGGAGTAATACATCATAGCAGGAATAATACAAAAGTACCATTTTTTACATAAATTTACAATTTTTTTGTAAAATTATGTAAACTGTTTACTAGCTAACAATCTATGCTTGAATGATTTCAGCGTAACTTAGAAATTGCACAGTATACAATGGAGATGAAATATAACTTGCCTTTGCAAGTGAGCTATATAAGGTGGTGTTTATTATTCTTAGAATTTGTTTTGACAAAGTTCATTTTTTGATTTGTCTTTGATTCTTATGTAATGTATGAATATCATAATTGATATATTTTTTATTTCAGATATTTGGCATATGAGATCAAGTAATATATATTTTTTCATTAATAAATAATTTTAATATTATAATTATCATGCTCATTTTCATTGTGAGTTTATTCTTTTAGGAATAATTTTTTAACATCATAATAACCCTCAATGTATAAGTTTATTATGAAAATAATATATGATTCTGAACAAAATATTAATGATGGAGTAGATGTAATACTAACAATACTGAAACAACTATATCTCATATAGAAAAAAAAAATTATATATAGTAAAATAATAAAAATAATAGATATTGTTCACATCTTGCATGGACCAGTGAAAATAATCCCACATTCCAAATTCTCTTCTATATGTTCAGTAGTCAAGATAATCTTGCTTCAAAACAAAAAATTGTTTTAGAAAATTATTAAACATGCATGTTAAACAAGTAAAATAATTCTAAAAAACTTTAAAAATTTCAATAATTCAAAACTTTTATATATAACTACTATTTAGAATTTATGATCAAATACATTGAAGCATAGCTTCATATCATGCATAGATTTTAAGCCATCATTGAAAAAAAATTTAGGAGGAAAGAGCGAATATGCTATTGGTCATGGCAACAAAATCCTAGGGTCAGCTCTTTATGTTTACATTATATTTGTGGAAATCCTGGAAAATTTTAGTATTGCCTACAATGGATATTAAAATGTCTGTCTTTTTTATACAATAATTATTATTTTCCTTCATGGTTTGATGCAATGATAGAGTATCCGTCCCCAGAATGCATGAACCATGCATTTTCTTGCTCTGTCATTTCTAGCTTCTTGCGAAATCCCAAGAAATAAAACCATTTTTTTTTCATAATTATTATTAATCTATTTTTAGTCTTCATTTTTATTTATTGGATTAATCAATAATTAATCTTAAATGTTATATGTATAATCATTAATGATTTACAAAAGATTGAGGAAGGGATATTTTTAAATACATTTTATAATAATAATAATAAAGACAATTTGCTGTGCAGCAAAGATTACTGTTGAATTGGTAGCATGGTTTTTATATTAAAGTTGGGAAAAAATCAAATGAAAAGTAACTGAAAGAAATAGAAGTACTATAATGAATATATATATATATTGATAATTTAAATAAAAAAATTATTATAAGGTAGTTAATTTGTGTTTGCACATTGATGCTCTGTTAGATCACATATAATCTCTATATGAACTTTTGCAATCACTGATAAGTTAAGGTTTGGTAAGTTTATATTAAAAATTAAGAGCGGATAAGAACGACATTGGTTAATCAGATTGGTGTTCACCAAAAAAAAAAGGTGAATATGGATTTAAAAGCTACATTTTAAAATGTCAGTTATGAGTAGATATGGTGGAGATAATGGAGCATTTTTATATTGAAAATTGAACTTTTCTTTAATCATGATGTGGAGGATAGACAAAACAAAATAGTTTTTTTTTCTCATATGTCAAAGCGTCGACCGGGAAGCGAACCCTGGACAATTGCTTGTAAGGCAGCTGGGCTAACCACTCGGCCACCAACGCTTGACCAAAAAAAAATAATAATAATAATTTAGCCTAATTTTTAGTTTTTAAATCTTGACATGGAGAGCATAATTAGTATAAACAATGATTAAAAAGTCTTTTTAGAAATGTAGGAATAGATATTGTGGAGAATAAAATTTTTGGTTTATTTATTTCATGATGCAAGTCATTGGATATATTTTAATATTTCAAATAAAAGCATTTAATGTTAAGTATATTATTGAAAATAATAGTATTTGTCAACTATCTTCTAGTAAGAAAGATATGCAAGAGTAAGGATCAACATCAAACCATTAAAAAAAAATCAGGGTCCAAAATGAGAATTGTTGAATGAAAGAAAGGAAAATTGTTAAATATAAAATACCAAGATAAGTAAGCATTTTAAATATAGTGAAATGCAAAGACTGAAGGAGAAAATGCAAGAGTTCTTATAAAGAAAGATCTTATATTTGGATTTTGTGGAGAAAATTTTGCATTGAGACTAGGATGCTTACAGATGGATTTGATGACTTGTTGCAATAAATAAATAATCAAATGGTTTATTTCTTGGGAGTTCATAAGAATAAGCAGTAGCAGTGAGACAGAGCTGGAACCATGATCCATGGATAGCGAGCTCTAGACACTCTACTACTGCATCAAACTATGTAGAATACTGATTGAAATAAGATTATACTTATGTGAGTTGTTTTTTTACTTTCCATGACTGTGAATCAATACAGATCTCTCAGATCTAAGACTGCTCATACTAAGGTTTGCAATGTATAATAATGTATTTATCTCAGGTAAATTGCTTGTCATTAGTTATGCTAGGTTTTCATTTAAGTACACTGTCCATTCCATTGCTAATTTTATGATGTATATTGAAGTTTAGATGAAAAAAACTTATCATACACAAGCCATCAGAATTCTTGATTGTATTGTCTCGTGTTTTTTTCAAAACCTCATATAGCTATTTAACTTATGGAAAAAATGAGATGTAAAAACTAAATATAAACATGAACTACTCTGTTTTCGTGCTACCTATGATGATAATATGTTAGTGTATTTAAATTCCCATTCCCAGATTGGTTCCTGAATTTTGCCTTTATCAATGAAGACTTGGGAGTCAAAGCTGGGATCAATGCAGTTATGCATCTGGTATTCATTTTTAATTAACTCTGACTATTATCAGGCCTAAAAATCTATAAACTCAATAAACACTAAGGTTTTGAACTGCAACTAATTTGACTATATACTTATATATAGTTTGCTTAATAGTTATTATATTTTAGCAGATGATACAAAATGTTTCAAACTAAATACTGTTGTCAGTGAAATGATTAGATCATTATTATATTTTTAACCCTTTCACCGATGATTATATAATTGGACGAATGAGTTAAAAATCAAAACTTTTAATTGGCCAACTCACAACTTTAACAAAATCTATTGTTAAAATAGATTCACTTTTAATAGTATAAATACGTTAGTTTCGTTTGTAAAAAGTATATTCATAATTTGTCAGATTATGAAAATAAACGAAAGTCTTTTCAAAAATAAAATTTGATTTATAATTTAAAAAATATTCAATTGCGGTGAAATAAAAGTAACCGCTATTTGACCAACCAAAAAGATTGCTGACATAATAATTTTTTTTTCACTTTAACGTTATGATAAATATGTAGCAATAAATAAATAATTCTTGGTAATATCTTAACTATTTTTCTAAAATAATTTGATTTTTAGTATTATTTTATCAATAATAATTTGTAATTCAATTCAAATATTGTTTAAAATGTTGTAAACATTCGTTTATCATTTTCGTAATAAAAATCAAAACGAACGTAACTTTTTACTTTTTGGCAGCCATTTCCCTTTCTGACAGAAGTTGGACAGCCAATAAGATTCAAGAAAAGGTGGTGAGGAGGCAGTGCTTTGGTTTTGTTTGACATATATGATCATTTTTATTGATTTTTTACTTATAAAATAATTCTGAAGAGGGCACCATCGTACAGAACTTTTGATTTTCTTTCCAATGACGTATAATATGTATACGTGGGATAAAAAGCAGCCGATTTAGAGTGACGTCAAATCTTCTCATTTTTTTACGAGTCAGGCAGTTAAATTAATATGCAAGGCAATACAGGACTTCAAATAGCTATGGGTTTCCCAAGTAAGTTTGGGATTGGTTTAGGTAAGCTGACTGCAGTCAACCCATTTTGCTATTCAATATTGATTAATAAAGAGATATTTTACTATTTTTAACTGAAATGTAAGAGAAGTCCAGACAATATGAATTCATAAAATGAGAGTCAATGCACTGACTAAAGATCTCAGTTATTGTACACTTAAGAGTGTGGATTACCATGTGTTTGTGTAACAGTGTGCTTTCTCATTTTATTAAGATAGGATTTTTGATATTCAGTTTAATAAAACTCTGTCATATCAAAAATTAGCATTTTGTAATGGTTTTTAAATGCTTTTATTTAACTTAGAAATTATGTTTGTTTGTTTGTTTAAAGTTTTTAAACTAATTTTTAACATGTTTCTATCAAACAGATTTTCTTCAAGTTTTGTACATAGGTTAGGCATCAATGCAATATCTGCATTGACATGAGTTTAGTAAATTTTCAGTGATGCTCTATAGATGGGAGTAATATTTTTTACAAATATGATTTCATTGAATGTCTAATTCACTAAAATGCCTTTATAATTAATTAAAATAGAAAGCAGAAGAATTGAAGGATTGATTGTTTATTTAAATTTTGCTTTTTTAAAAATCCCACCTTCATAAACATGAAAATCTTGTAAACGATTTTTAACATGCATAAATTTTATTTTAAATACCAGAAATACACTTGACATTGTTACATTCACAGTCTTTAAATTTGACTACAAAAAGTCCATTCTAAAATATCCAATTACTAAAAAAATAATTACATTTTGAATTATAAGTGTCAAAGTAACTCAACCCACATCTTCGATACCATCCACTTTAGACAAATACAGTAATGATTATTACTAATCATTTACTAAATTAGAGATTGTCTCTAGCACAAATAAACTTCAAAACTCAATTAAAGATTAATATATCTTTTTTTTTTAATTAAGCACACATGCACATATGGAATTATTCACATTTCCCTTTCCCATGTATAATATCATTTGTCTTTCATTGTATCTTTATTTATATGAATTTAAAAGAATAGGTGATAGTATTGAAGTTATTTAATATATTTATAAAAAAAATAATAATATATATATGCCTTTATAAACAAAAAAAATTCTTGTAAATGATTTTTAGTGAGCAAATTTTATTTTAAATACTGCAAGTATGGTAATATTAGATAGAAAATATCAAATACTGAAAATATATATATAGAATATAATTAAATTTTAATTGAAGAGCAATGATGCAGTAAAAGTGAAATGTTTATTATTATTATTATTATTTTTTGAAGAAAAAATAGTTGGGGGAGGGGGGTCGTGTATTATTACCCATCAATTTAAATTAAAGCATTTTTTATCAAATATATTTTAGGTATATTATTTTGTAATCAAAAACGATTTGGTGTGCAATCATTATTTGAAATTTTATAGTTTATTTTATGAGAAAATTACATGAAATAAAACTTATAATCCTTTTTCATAATTGAATTATAATTGGACAGTCATACAATAAATATATCAGCATTTGTTTTTGATTGATTATAATAATAATTATAATGTCTGTTGCTTCAAAGATCATGTGATCTTAAGAGATCTAAAATAAAAGTCTGAATATAACAGTTCCACTCAATTGACCAAATTGAGTTTTTTTTAATCCTTTTTTTTTCTTTAGTTAAAGGAATCAATGCAGAAACATTTGGCTCTCCAGTCACTATTCTAACATTGTTCTAAATGATCTGGAGCTTGGCTGATTAATAGTGTAATGAATGCCTATTTATATGAATTTATTTTATATTTTGTACATTTTCTTTGACCTTATATAATCTCAAAGATTCATTAAAAGAAAAAAAAGGATGTTAATTTTATTACCCTTCGTGAATGTGTAGTTCTTAAAATAATTTTGTCATATGTAATTTGAAAAAGATCACGAGTAATTATTTTTTTAAGTTTATAATATGTATCAACTTCATACCTGCTACAATAACTAACTAGTTGTAAATATTGTAAATTTATTAACACATTTGTTGGTAATAATTGAATGGTTTATTGCTTGGGAGTTTATAAGAAATCCAAGCACCAGATGTGAAGTAACTCAAGCGTCAGGGTCAGCCATTCTTCTATCTACTACTATGCTAATCAACACAGATTCTATATTTACTATAAGCTAATAAGCCATACTGTTAAAGAATTTAAATACATATGTATTTGAAATTACCATTTATTATCAAAACCAAAAGTAAGAAATTATAGGCCAGGGCACAGATATAAGAAAAGTTTTATAAAAACTGATAATTTCATGAAGGTAGATGGAAAAAAATGTGGAATTTCAGTAAGGGGTCTAACTATTAAATAAATGTAAAGATTACAGAATAATAGAATCGTAACTTGTGCTCAAATGTGATATCATCATCAGCAGATCTTTATTAGCATTTAACAGGAATGTGAATCATTTAAGAATGAAATGGTTTTAAACTATTTTTCAACTTCCTAAAGTTGAACTCTGATATTCTAAATGGCATAGAAAATATCTTCCAAGAATTATAGCATATGTAAAGTATAGAAGTTATTAAACAAAAATTGATCATTTACCGAATATGAAGAACATTGCTTCTAGACTAATATTTTTAAACATTTTTTTCCCAACTGAAATTGGTTAATTGTTTTGATATTTCCCTGTATAAAGTCTATTGCAGCAAATAAAAGGCCTCTCCTTCCTCTATGTTTTCTTCCTTTAAATCGCCCCACAACAATTAACTTCTCATCCATTTTGTCATCATTATTTTCATTTTCGCATTTGTAGTATTTTGCTGGAATCTGTTTCAGAAACTGGTAGCTAGAGGTGACTGTATGCAAAATATAGAAAGAACATTATTACCATCAAGGAGAACAATGAAAAAAATTGTTTTGTCATTCACCCTTACTTTCTGGTAGATTGAAATTTTATCTGGATTAACAGAGATGCAAGCAGAATATTGGTGTTCAATTTGTGCAAAGTGGTTTCTTACATCAAATATATCTACTTTTGTAGTCAATACAGTCCTGTGTGATTTAGTAGATTGATAGAGTATCAAACACTGGAGTTTGGATCAATTCCAGTTCTGAAATTTGAGTACTCAAACTTCTTATGAGTTCCTAAGCAATAAAACAATTTGATTATTGTTCTGTATGATAGTGCAATTATAAAGTGCCAGGTTCTGGAATGTGGGTTTCTTAAATTAATACCAGTGATGGCACTTCCAGCAATAGAATTTCTTATGATTTCTTGAGCAATTAAGCCATTTGATTACTTATTTATTTATTTTTATGTAATCAGTCTACTATCAGGGAAAAATCATTACAGTTGTAAAATTTTATAAAAGTGCCATTTTTTTCTTTTTAAATTGTTGTTATTTAGAAAATAGTCATTTTTTTGGACCCTGAAAAATCTTTTGATATAGATATATTTTTAAGAACTAGTTTTCAACAATTATATTATAAAAACTGAGGATACCAAAATGCATAGTTATGAAACCGGTGTCAGAATTTTGAGCAAGAAAGTTGGTTCATTTCAAAACCTTAAATAGAAGAGGACGAAAGAGTAAAAGATGAAGACTAGATAGAAATGCATTAGACATAAAAGATCTAGTGTAGTAGATTTAGGTCTTACACTCCTCACCGATTAAGTTCATAAGCCAGAAACTTGTCTCATATATAAATATAGGATATGGATTTAATAAGCAGTACATTCTAGCATCTTTTGGTTACTACAGCTTACAATAGATGGCAGCAGTGAGCTAGACTAAATAAAGTTTGCTCTTGTAAAATAAAAATATGTAATTGTAAAGTAATAAATTAATCACCTATCTTAGTATTATTGTATTGCTTTTGATTTTTAAAAATCTAATTGTGGTTCTGGTTTTAATATATATATATATCCTATCACTTGTGAGATTGGTATAATGGGGAAATATCGAGCTGTCAACACGGTCATGGAGATTCAGGCATTTGATACCTCTAACTTAACTCATGAATGAGCGAAAGGAGAAGGTAGTCTGAATTTCTAAACTGCTGGTTGATTGCGATGCGGAGGAGTTGTGATGAGGAATGCATTACCAAAAAATGTTTGTTTATGTAATATAGCTGAATTAGTTGTTCTTCTCTTTTTTTATCCATTATTTAATTTTTCATTTAAAAAAAAAAAAGAAAGAGCAGTAAATTATCTTCAGACTGAAGTTTTAAATGTTTCAGCCTGATATTAGAAGATGAAGGGTTAAATGCTAATATTTCGAGTGCAAGTATTTCAAGTGCATATTTCTTGTTTGTGTCACTCCCCCCCCCCCCATTTATTGTAAACTTAACTCGAGGAGCTTTTCTTTGCTATTCTTTTATTTTTTAATACTACACTTTATTATTTTTTGAGGGTTTTATCCTCAAATGAATAGTTAAACTTAGTTTGTAATAAATAATAAAAAGGACATTGTTAACTATTATAATTTTAACCAAAGATTTAAAATCCCTCGAAGCAAGGTATATCCGCCACCTTATACTGTAGCCTATATCACATCTACCTTTTTGGTACGTCTGGTGATAATTTTGTACTAAGGTCAACTATATTGACCTTGAGAAAGCAAACATGCTGTTTTAAGCATACAAGAATCGACTGAAAGATTTCCTGGTAAGACAAAATGTCTCAGCCCTGGGCACTACTTCCTTAGCTTAATCTGTCTGGACACAGGCTGTTTGAGATAATCCAATATTAGTACTGTGGGGGAGGGGGTGTCATGTAAGAGCATAAAGGAAGCTCTTTTTCCAAATATCTTCCTTTTTTAAAAAATTTGTCCTGTTAGGGATAACACGAAAAAGTTTGGAAGAGAAATAAAACTAACTAGTTACATTCTTTCTTACTGTGGCAGTATTATTATTGTTGTTGTTGTTGTCGTCGTAAAGGGCACATTCAGTACAGGATTATTTTTTAGAAAGGAATACAATAATTGGTTGCTTTTTAAAAATGTGTGTGTTTTGCTGATTTAAAAAACTTCAATTCTGTATTGTTGTAGAATTTGAAGAATTAAGAAAATACAGTACGTATTGCCTTTTTTTTTTTTTTTTAAACAAAAAAGAAATGTTATCTCTATTTTTTTACTTAAAAGAAAATATGATATGTTTAGAGAAAGCTTTCATTTTAACCAAAATAAAGTTTGTCAAATTAAAATTTATTTGTTGTCTTGATTGAACCAGGTGTAAAATCTAAGGTATATCATTTACATCCGTCATAGAGTCAGTTCAAAGAAAGGAAAGAGCTAAAAGATATTTATTTTACTGATATATTAATGATAGCAATCATGTAGTAAAATTTGTTCATATAATTTTTTATTTTTTTTGAAAAATTGTTATCATCATCAACTATCTACCATAAGATAGGTGTCTCTCATACATATGCACTAATTCATCTTCTGTAAGACTGTTTCTAGCAATAATCTTAAAATTAAATTATTTTTGCTTCATAAGATCGTTGAACAACTTTTTTACCTCACTTTCTCTTACTCTCACAATAATCTATACCAATACTCTTTCAGAATTCTTTTGCCATAAACTTAATTTCCTCAAGAAAAATGCTCTTTTCGTTTTTTATCTAATATTTATAACATTCCCACATCTTATCTTTGCTTTTTTTCTTCTTATGTTTGCATCTCATAAGTTTCCTGTCATGTTTCTCTTTCATGGTTATCCATGACCCTTTTTTTATATAAATTGATAGTCTAAATAAAATGTTATAAATAATAATCAAATGACTTTATTGGCCAAATGTTCATTACTTTAGGCACCAGAAGTGACAGAACTGGCCATGATCATTGATCTTAAACTTTAGAGTCTTCACACTACTGTATCAAATCACTTAGGACAATAAAACATTTAAAAGGCTTTCTTAAACCTACACCATTATAATCAATACTTTATCCGTGCCATCTGATTGGCTGTCATTTAAATATTGTAATGAGCGCTAGAGATTTGCAGTATCTCGATTTATTTCAATTTTCAACTATTGGTGTTTTGCAAATTAAAATATTATTTACATTATAATCATAATTGTAAAAAACCCAGCCTCTTACTAATTTCGAATAGAGATGGCTTATTAATAATGACTTGGGACTGCAGTATTCCATCTTTCCAAAGTTAATTATGCTGCCATTGGATGTAATTGATGCAACATACTGAATTTTTATGTTAATAGATTCTGCATGTTGTATTCTTATTTTGTAGTCCAATAATCACTTCAGTATAAATCTTGGTGGAATACATTAGACCAAGGATTGGCAATCTGTCAGTTTGTGAGCTAAATGCAGTTCTTTGATCCCAATCTTGTGGCTCTTTTTATCATGATAAACATGTACACATTTTTTATTTTCTCTTGTAATTTGTAAATAAATATTTTGATGATTCTAGGAAAAGAAAAATGTGCTTAAGATGCTGTTTCTTGAATTCAGTCTTATTATAGGATAGTAATTATTGTAACCAATGAATGTTTAAATATTATAAATTTGTGAATTAGTCAAGCTGTCAAAGTAATTTGTTTTGGTTTATATATTTTTAAAAGAATTTTTATTTTGGTATGATTCTATTACCTAGCCATTCAGAAATTCATATTTTTTCTGAATTTATTTTTTACCTCTTTCCTTGAGGCTCTTTATGTAGAGGGGGAAGAAATTTAAACAAAATGGCTGCTCATGTTAAAAAGTATGCAGTCTCAGTATTGAAATTTTATGACAAAACGATTTTGCTAAATAACAATACTTTTATAAATATAAAAAGTTTTTAAATGTACAATTAAAATATTATAGGTAAATATTTTTATAAATATATTACATAATCTTTAAGTTTTTTGTGTGTGTGTTTGTTTTTAATCAGTATTTCTCTCAACTCTTACCATGGTGAAAGTGATATGAGAGATGAACTTATAAATAAGAACAAAGATGTTTGATAGTATCTCTACAGTCTAACAATTGTTTATCCTTTCATAAGGTATTAATTAAAAATAGATAGTACTATAGTAGAAATATATCAAGCTTTTCACAAGGGCTTGGAGATTCAGGTATTTGATACTTGTAGCTCACTTGATGAGTAAAGGTTTTTTTGTAAAATCTTATGCATAATGAAAGAGGTTGTGGTTGTGATACGGTGAAGTTGAGATGAAGGATTACCAAAAAAAAAAAAAAAACTGGAAACTATTTCATTCTCTGTTTCGAGGTGTTCAATAAATCTTTTTTTATTATTATTATTTATCATATTTTTCAGAATTAAAATAATTTATCTCAACTATATATATATAAAGATATCTTTCTTTGATTCCGCAGCAACAAACTGAACATTATTAATTACAAAATTGATTATTGCCAGACATTTATTATTTTAAATTTATTTAATAGAAATGGGATGTTGCAAATAATGTACACTTTATAAGAGTTATTTCAAGTACAGTATTTGCATCTTATGTAATATATAAGTTGTTCAAAATCTTATAAAATATGCTAATTGCTTAAATCAAACATTCTGCTTTTATTATTATTATTATCATCATCAATTTTATGGAATCCACGTTCAAAAAGAGACATAAATAAAATGCAATTAGTTTTCATAAGTTTTGTTAACTGAAAAATGATTGTAATATATCTCTTTTAGCTAGGAGAAAAACTAGGGATATGAAATTTTTATACAGACATTAACGAAAAAATATTTCTTATAACATAATTTCAAAACTGCATTTGTTGGTAGCCGAGAGGTCAGCGCAGCTGCGTTGTAAGCAGTAACTGCTTGCAGACAATTGTTGCGGGTTCGCTTCCTGGCCGATGCTTTGACATATGGAGGGAAAAAACTGCATTTGAATGATTGTCAATATGAAACTTGTGCCCATAATTATTTTTTCACTGAAACTTGTAAAAGTGATACTTTAAAATCCCCCCCCTCCCTTTTTTTGTTCGTCTACCAAATACTTATAATTCAGATTCTGTTAATGAAAATCTTTTTCAACTTAATATTAATGAATTTTCAAAGGTTTTAATATATATAATGTATGATTAGTGATTTTTTTTTATTACTCCCCTAAAATAAAGTATGTACCTTTTTTTTATGTGCAATCTGTAATTGGCTTTGGCTGTAGGTATGTTTATCAAATGAATTAAATTATTGTTACTCCTCCTTTCTTCTTTTCTTTTTATTGTTTGTTATTGTTGTTAAACTTTATAAATATAGAGTGATTATTGATATATATATATATCATTGTTATTTCTTCTTATATCATAAAGTTTCATTATTAATATGCAATTAACCAAAAACTCTCAATTGGCATTGCCAGATTTTAATGTGGAAAGTAATCTTCACAGTTACAATAATATCAGATTGTTTAATTCATTTATTGTTGTTTATTCACTAGATGTTACTCATGTATATTTTGCATATGATTAATATATATTTATTCTTGGAATTTGTCAACTGTTTTCTACATTTAAAAAAAAAATTTGCAACTTTGGATATTGTATTGCATATAACTTAATTATTTTGTTATTTCTGTTGTGTATTAATGTTAGTAAATCTGTTTGGTATATGTCATGCACATGATTAATGTATATGCACTTTTGTTTTATTATCAATTGAAATCTTAAACTGATTCCAAGAGATTGTAAAAGATCCTGGATGAAGTAAGAAAGTGTGCAGGGGTGACATGGAGAAGCTAAAGATCGGAGAAGATGAATTGAACTTGGAAAGACCTTCATCCTGTAGTGGATTGATAATGGTTGATGATGATGACTTGTTTTGCTTTTGTAATTAATTTTGCAATGTGATAATTATTGTTATTAAATTAATAAAAGATTAAAATGTAAGACAAAAATACAAATGAAATTATCTGAGGGTTTTTTTTTTAATTCTAATAAAAACCCTAATTTTAAAATGCCAAAAATATAAAATATTCTGTATTGTGAATTAGGCACTAAAATTAATCTTGAGCTCTCATCTTTTTTTTCTACAAATATATATAAAATATTAATGATAAAGCTTGTAAAAACAAAATAGATTATTCAGAATTTAAGTATATTTGTATTTGTTGATTATAAAGAATATTACATTGACTAATAGGTTGTATTTCATCTTTCACATTTTAACACATTCTCGAACAGTTACAGAATTGCTCATTTTGAAATATTTTGAGGTGTTACAATGGCACTGCTATCGCTTTAGCTTTTACTCACTATTTTGCGATTATCTGTAATGTTAGCTTACCAGTACACCTTTTTTTGAATAGAAATTGTTAATTAAAATTATTAATTTAAAAAAAATCTGAATATGTTAGTAGTACAGACTTAAGCAAATTTTTGATATAAAACAAAGCCCTACAATGTCTGATTGGTTGTATCATATTGCAACGAAAATCAAGAACATCACTGATTGGTGAAATAGTAATTTTCAGTAATTTATTTACATGTTAATTTTATTTATACAACATATTTGTATAATATTTATTTTAAACTAAAAAAAATACTAGATTACAGTTGATTTTATTTTTAAACGTGCATTTTTAAGAGTACAAGTTGTAAGAACGTATTTATGATAAAATCAGGGGTCATTTTTATTGACTAATAAGAATTGCCTTTATAAATGCCAATCAGGAAATTTTTATGAAATTTTAATAATAGTAAGTGTAATTTTTACCTTTGGAGCATACTTTCATTCTTTTATAATGTCTCAACTGAAATTCATTTCTATTTTGAAAGTGTGGTTCAGATAAGAAATATTTTTGTTCAGTAATTTTTTTATGAACAGACAAGATTATGAACCAATAAGAAAAGAATCATTGTTATCATTATGTATTTACTTTAATGCTTTATTTTCCTATTTTGTAAAGTTGAAGTATTAACTTTTCAAATGTCTTTCATTTCTAATCATGTATTTGTAATAAATAATATAAAGATTGTTATTTTATAATATAGAATAAAGGTTTAATTGTAAAAATAAATGTTGCAAATATGACTCAAGTTCTCACTGGGATCTTTCAAAAAAGAGAGGGAAAAGTTGATAGGGAATGAATTAAAATAAAACAAATAAAATCTGCTTAATAAAATAATATTCAAGTTTATTCTTATTTATTGGTCAGTGATGTTTGAGGGCTTGGCATAGCTGATGAAGGGGATTCTTTGAAATCAGTTCTGTGGATCTTGTGATTGTTTACAATTGTAGAATTTGGGTATTATGCATAGCATTTTCTTTAAAACAATGAGCTAATACATGGCATTTAAATACTTTTGATTATAAAATGTTGCAAGATATATCTGTAGTGGAGTAATTACATAAAGGGTTAAATTATAAATTTATTTAAACACACATTGATTACTTGATTACGTAAGTAATATTTACTAAGGCTGTAACCTCAAAAATGTACATGTAAAATGCGATAGTAGGGACCTCTACAGGTTTTAACCACAAGCTTACATTTTGGAAGAAAAGAGGGGAAAGTAAATATACATATATTTTTAAATAAACTGCATTGAATATTAACAATCATAATTTAAAAGCATAACTTCTCTATTAGATAAAAAAAAAATAAGACTTTCTTGTAAATAGAACACAATTTTCTATATTCTTTCATTTAGTTTTTCAAGTTGAAAAAAATATATACATAAATATATGTTTAATTATCAAACCAATACAACTTTATGTTTTAAAGGCATTTATTGCTTTATAAGAATTTATTACATCAGGTTATAAAAATAAAATAAAGCATAGCTTTGATAATGAGAAAGAGTCTATGACATATTACAGATTAAGAAATGTGGTCTTATATTATTGTCTTACACATCATTATTTACATAAAATAGTTTTGTTAGTTTTAAAGTTTATTGAAATTTTACCATTATTGCATTCACTTTCAGAGAATGGTTATATCTTATTATGGTTTCAGATGTTGTTGCATTAGAGACCAAGTGTCTTCAAACATTGTGTTGGATGATAGTTTTTTATTTATTTCTTAAAAGTTTCCAATTTATTCCAGAAGGTGTATGGAGTTCTTCTGGGATTGCAGCCATACGTGAATTTGCATCTGGTGCGCTCAAGAGTATATAACATGAATGTGCTAGGACAAATGTTTGCATAAATTCCTTGTTTGAATATCTGGAATAGAGTATTGATATTATATTTAGAGTTGTTAAAAACTTTTAGTAATGCTTTGCATATGTTCTCAAGGCCCTCACATTCAAAGAAAAGATGATATTGAGTTTCAGAATCTTTATGGCAAAGGCTGCATTGTTCATCAACATTTTTGTATTGTCTTCTGTGTCTATAAAAGTGAAATATAGATAGGAATTCTACATTTATTTTGATAAGAAAATCCAAGTACTTAGGTTCAAGTGACCAGAATTTAAATTTTTTAATCAGTTGTTTGTTGTTTTTATTAAGTATTGTTTTCTTTTTATGATTTAAGGTAGAGATTTGAATAAGGCTAAATATTTGCCAATATTTGTATTTTGGACTGCAGGGGAGAAGATTAAAGTTAGGAATTGTGCAATGTGGTACAGAAATTTTTTCAGAATTTGAATAGTGGTGGTGGTTTGTCAGTTGGTATAATTTTTAATGTTTCTATTATATGTGGGAATAATTTGTTACATGAAATGAACAAGTTTACTGTTTTTTTTTTTGTATTTTGAATGTGTTAATCATATGTAATCCAAGACCATTGAGATTTAGTGGTTGTTGTAGTCAATTGAATGAGATAGCTGCTGTATGATTTCCCCAAACTAGCCTTCTTAATTGAGAATATATTTTTCTAATAAAAGCATATTCTCAATTAAGAAGGCGAAATTCTTGTTATAATAAGAATGTTGAACAGAGAAGTTTTTGAATAGAGAGATAGATATGACTTAGAAAGTGATTTTATTAGGTTTTCATTCTTGTTTTTGTTGTATTAGGGTTTGCATTGCTAAATTACTTAGATAAAATGGAAATCCAAGAAAAGGTATTGGATTCCCTTTGAAGTGCTACTTATATGTTTTTCCTGTATTGATTGACCAAGTGCATGATTTGTCCATGTTAAACTCTAGTTTATATTTTGTGGTAAAATTAGCCAGAATTTTTTGTAATTTAGAAATTTGCTTAATTGTTGATAGAAATATTGATATATCATCCATATCTGTGATGACTGAGATGCTAGTATTAAGTGTTGGAGTGGATATTCCTGGCAATTCTTTCTCAATCTTCAACAGTAAAGGATTGCTGTATGTAGTAAAAAGAAGAGCGCTTAGTGGGGAATCTTGTGGTATTGAACAATGTGGAATAAAGGTTGGAGTGAATTTGTCATTCAATGTTATGTGTATTTCACAATTTATGAGGAGGTTAGTTGGTATGTCTAGGATCTACTTTAGGTACCATATATTCTGCTAAGGCATTAATAAGGAGATCTATTTGAACCATATCAAATGCAGTCTTAATATCCAGTTGAATCACTAATGGACTGTATTTTTTCCATTTATTCTTGCTTGGAATATTGAAGCTCCCTTCTTTGCAAATTGGTATTTAGATAATGCAGATAGCAGATATGGCTCTAGTTTGTCTTTTAATGTAGATTCTAAAATTTTAATTCCTTATGAAGCCATTGATATTGGCCTAAGATTTTGAAATGAAGTTAAGTGTGTGTATAAATAAAACCTCATTAATTTGAAATTCCTGATTCCAGGGCTTTCCAGATTTGTGACAGAAATAAATTGTTTACTCCACACCTTAAACTCAACTTCTGCTTCAGAAAAGAAAAAAAGGTTTTACTGCAATCCAGTTTATTTATTTAGAGTTATTTATTCATTTTTTAAACTTATTTTTTTGATATATATATGCAAACTAATTTATTTATTGTAAAAAAAAAAATAAAAAATCATCTTTGAAATTTTGTTTAGGTAATAAAAGTTTTTAATGATAAATTCATTGGATTAACTGTATTCCATCTGTATATGCAAGAGTTTAATGTAGAGAATATATAAAAATTGCGTATGAATTTTTACAAAATAGAATTGAATGTGAAAATACAGAATTAGTAAAAGGTTTAGCAGCTTAAGGAAATACTTTGTTTAAATTGTTCTTCATGGTTGTTAAAGATGGTTTACAATTATTATTATTAAATCGTAGCCTCTATTGGTATTTTTAATCAACATTTAATAATTTATGTTACTTTTTACAATTTTATAGTTTAATTGAAAATGCATGGAACCCACCATTTATAAAATTCCTATTTTATGGCTGGCCTGCCAAATAAATTTGATCTTTTATTACTGATGGAAAATGTAGTTATAAATGATATGCACATCACACAGGCATAATAAAAAAAGTAAACATACGTTGAAGAGTTATGATTATAGATGTACCAAAGTCTTTTAGGTAGTTGCCATTTACAATATCAGATGACATCAATATGCACAATGATTTATATTATTTAATTTGTTTTTTAATAGTAATGTTTCATTAAAAATTGTGAACCACATTGATGTGAAGGCCTGCAATCTGAAAGCATTTCTTTTGATTCACTTATTTTGCTGTAATTTTCAAAGTTCTAGCAAAGTGGTTTTGAACATTTCTTTATATTTAGAACCAAGTCTCAACTATACTCTATACAAAGGTTAATGAAGGTTTTAATAAATTAATGAAACAATTTTGTGTCCAACAATATTAACCCGTCAAGCGTTATTAGCTGAGAGGTCAGTGCAGCCGCCTTGCAAGCAAGCAGTTGGTTGCAGACGTTTGTTGCGGCTTCGCCTTCCGGACGATGCTATGACATATGAAAGAGAAAAAAAACAATATTAATCCACAGTTCTGATATGGGATATACAAAATTCTAAAATTAATCAAATAAAAAAAATTGTACCCTATGCATTTTTTGACTATATTTAGCAAATCGATTATAAACATACAACTTAAAATACAACATTATCAAGATAATGGGTTTCTTGTAAAAGATGGTTTCTGCCTGAAAAATTTTATTTACAGTTTTTATTCCGTTTAATGTTTTTATTGTTATGAATATAAACCTGCATAATATAAAACTATTTAAATTTGAAAATGAGAGAACAAAAAATGATAAAGCATCGAAATTATTAATTAGTAAAAATCCATTTTAATGAGTTCTGTTGTAAGAAGCTATGTGGTCTGACAATGCTCTCAAATACACAGTCTGTTTTCAACCACGTATATTGAGATTACGTAAGCTCTTTAATGTTGAAATCATTTAAACTATTATTGTCCATATGTTTAGACCAATGAGCTATTTGTTAATGAGTCCATAGAATTTTAATAATGTGAGACTTCATCTACACTAATGTCCAATTCACACCACTGTAAACTGTATATTTTGGCCTAGCCTCAAACATAGAATAGTTATCTTGGAATATTAATAATTGAATTGTGATTATTTAACAACTATAATAGACAAGACTTCCATTCGTATTAAAAAATGAGAAATAAATTTTGTGCTAGATATTGATTGAGGAAAATTTTTCAATATTCAGAAAGAAAGAAAAAAAGATTTATAACAAACTTTGAGAGGGGTTTCAAAATCTATTTAATTCTTGATATTTTATATTCAATATATTTGCACTTCACTATAGCATTATGATTGCAACATTATTTGAACAGGGATTTTTCTACTAGGGAAATACTTTAAAGTATTTCATCGGTCTGCCATAACATCATAAATAAAAAAAACTATATAGTGTTAATGTGACTGATTATCACATCACATCACTTTTTTAATAATATTTCTCTATATATAATTCATGCCTTCATATTTTTAAATGATAGAACATAGCTTAAATGTTCAAACTAATTCACAAAAATTCTCCATTGAGATAATGGTTCAAATGCTTATATTGATAGTATTACCAAAATCACTCCTTTAGTTTGCTGTAATATCTTATATAAATACAATTTATCCAAGCCACATTGAACACTTTTTAGCAAAACCCTTTATTTGTACATATATACATCTATGTTTTGACTGTCCTGCAGTCTTCTTCAGAGCTATGATGTAATGAACAAAATAAAGTACATAACTATATAAGTAGTACCATAAAAAATGTAAACAATAAAAACTAAAAACAACATAAAATATATAAAAAAAACTAATAAAACTGAAATAAATAATTAAACCCAAATAAAATAATCCAGTTAATATTAAAATATACAATATAAATAGAAAATAAATATAAATTATACATGTGTATTCCTAATTGTATACATATATATTCAAAAGCAACTATTAATCTAAATATATTATTTATTTTTATTATTATTAACAATCTCATAATTATTTCTACTCTTTATAAACTTAAACTTTATGATTATTAACTAATATTTTTTTAATATTAAGTCATATAATATCTATTATTTTCTTACTCATTCTTCTGTTAAAAATAATATTTTATATTTATTATTTTTTCAATATCTAAAACCTATAAACATTATAATCTTTGAACTTACCAGTTCACTTTAATCTTTTAAAAAAACTTTTTTTTTTATGTGATGTGATGCATTATGGCTTCTCTTTAAACGGAGTCAGAAATCTCTCAGCAACAATGCCTAGAGAAACCTGTTAGCCATTTTATCTTCTATTCCCCACCCTAAATTTTTCCATATTCTGCTCCATCCCATTTCCACAACATAATCTTTGTCAACTCTATAGCCTTTATATCTAAATCCCCCATATCTTTTTCCAAACACAGCATAAAAACCAATAATCCACTTTCTGTATAATCACTTTTTTTATATTTATTCTTCCATAACTTCATTATTTTTACCCTTTCTGTTTTCAAGCATATTTTCTATTCCTTCCTTACACAATTTACAGACTAAATCACCCATACTTTTTCCATTTACAAGTATATTCTTTTGTTGCTAAAGATCCCATTCTAGCCTTAAACAATAAACTACTTTCCTTACTATTATCATATATTAAAAATTATCTTATACCCTAGCTTCCTCTCTTACATATTATTTAAACTAAATATATATTTTCCCTACAACTCTTTATTTATATATATATATATTTATTTTATACACTTTAACTTATATTATTATTATATAATTCTCATAAATTTATATTATACTGCTTTATATGTAAATATTATGCTAAATTTTTTTCTGATATGTAATGTCCATAAATATACCCATGTTTATACCCCTTATTTAATTTAACCATTTTTTACAACCCATAATTCATTTATAAACAATTTTCTCTTTATATATTTACCTCTATATATCATATTTAATAACTATATCTATACCAATCTCATCCTAATCCCAAAATTCCTATTAAATTTTTGTTTTATATTTCTTATTACTATTGCTTCCTTTATTTTCCTTTCTTTAATATTTTCTGTATGTAACCTCATTTTTATTGATCTTTGTGTAAATTTGTGTCCGGTTTCTTCCATATGTATATATATCGGTAATTTATTATCTGACATATGTTGTTTTAATCTTGTTTTTATAGAATTTTTTATTTCTCCCACATATTTATTATCAATCCCACTATCTAGACATTGTTTGCATTTTATCACACATACTCTATTAATTATTTCTTTATTATCTTTATTATATCCTATGTATTTGTTATTTATCAAATTTAATAGGTTTTCTCTTTTTTTTATTAACTATTTTTGTAGTAATTATTCCTTTGCATTTTTTATTAATCGTCTTTATAATTTTGTTAAACTTATTCACTATAATATTATTATTTGTTTTTATTTGTATATATCTATTTTCATCTTTCTTTTTTCCTTCACTCTTTTTATTTAAGGAAGCCAATTGAAAACAATACATAAAATATTCTAAAACAAATTCTTCCCATATCCTCTTTGTTTATAATGTCTGCTGTCAATAAGTTTATCTCTCTGTGCCAAAGTAACTGTAAAATTCTTTCATTTATAATATACTTACTAAAGATTCAACAATTACTGATTAATTAATAAAATCTTTTCAAGGTTCTTCTCAAAGACCTGCTGCATCTGTTACATTCACTGAGATTATCCATTTTATTTTTAAGCCTAATATTAACAGAACTACAAAGAGAATTGTCAAACAGATTTACAGATGTATCTTTTACAATGTTTCTCTTGCCCTGTCTAATAAAACCATTCACCATCAATGGTTTTGAAATTACTCTTATCTGCCTTAAATTACAAAAAATCCTCAGTGGTTAGTAATGTATTTTCAAAGTTTTATAGAACCTGTCCAAATATCAAATTGTTGCTGTCATGGCTATTCACCAACATCCATAATGAAATAATCTCAGAAATTTAGCATAAAATCAAATGTTATAGCAACCTTGAATAAAAATCATTGAACTTAATAATACCACAAGAAATTACCGCACCTGATATTTCTATGTATCCCTTATACGCTCTTCAAAAAAAAATAATTTAAAAAAATCTCTAATGTGCTATTTGTTGAGAGCTCACAACTTTCAGAAAGCCTGCATCCAAATCAGAATCCAAGAGATTTAAAAATAAAAGACTAGTATTGACTTTATGACATCAACATATAATATGCACAGCTTGATGTTGTCTAGTAACAGATTTATAAGTTACAACTTTCTGGATCATTTTTGAGTTGGAAAATAGAAAAATATATCTGTTTTATCAATGAAGTAAAGCTATTGTGCTCAATTTACTATGTTTGTATTTTGATTATCACATGATCTCCAAAACTACTGACTCTATGACTATTTTGGTTATCTCAACTTGTAATTGATTTGGGGGGGGGGGAGAGAAAAAACTATTAATAAAATATTTTAAAATGTCAATAAATTCAGGTAATTTTAAATAATAATTGCAGCAATCAAAAAACATTACAAAATGGACTCCACAGGATCCATTTCTCTTACCTATCTTATATGATATATATATTTGATAATTTCATCTGTGCCTACAATATTGTTTTTGGCTTCATAAAAACAATTACAGAAATATTAAATTTTTTTAATAAAAATATGAAACTTTTGGCAATCTCTTCTTTCGTCCTATCAGTATATTACAATGTTTTATCAAGGAAGCATCTTATAAATTGAACGTTATCTTTTTATTCCATGATTTTTCAGAGTGACTTTGGACTACAACCTACTTTTTTTTAAATCTATAAATGATTGAATCTAAAATTATTTCTAATGGCAAAGTACTTGAAATTATGTTTGGGATGTGGTACAAATAGTTTTGTATTTATGTGTAGATTCCTTATATCTTCATTTTGAATACTTGACTTTATTATATTATAGAAAAAATGCTCATACTTTGATTAGTTCTTAAAATATTATTATGAGAAATATTATAGTATGTTCAAATCCACATCTCCCCAGATATGAAAATAGAAATTGCTTCACAGAAGATGTGTAAAAGCTATTAAATATACTAGATACATGATTAAATACTTGATTTAATCACCACACACGTGCATCTGAGTCAAGATTTCCAAGATTCAAAGCAGGAGGAAAAATTTTATAGTATGGTAAGATTTAGTCACTTAACTGTTATTCAAGTCTCACCAATATATTCAGAACTACCCATTCTACGTATTATCAGTATGGAAATTAACAGCCAGATGCATAAATGTCAAAGTTTAAAAAAAAAAAATACTGAAATCAAGTTTAAATCTAATCTCTAGTGATTCCTTTGTTGTAAATAACTGGATCACAAAAATCCATATCTAAATAAATAAAAGTTATAAAAAATAAGAAAAATTTATCATTTTATAATTTTTTGATCACAAATCCCATTTAATTTTTAATTTTTTAAAAAAATATATTAATGATTAAAATATGTATTTGGATCAAATTATTTTAATATTGACTTAAAGCGATGACCATTTAATGAATAGATTCACTTTCTTTTAATTGTCTTCCCGCTAATTTCGACTTTTTTTGATCTTTGAAAATAAAAAAAGCTGTCATTTAATTTGATGAATTAATAAAAGGTTGTCATAATTGAGAAAATGAAATATAGCTTCTTGTGTGATCTAATTATCTTTTAGATGGCACTGTTGCTGCGGAGTTGTTAATTGGTGTTAGATTGGATATGGGCATTTATATATGTCGAAAAAATGAAATAAAAAATGTTCACCTTATTTTCATAAACATTCTTTTCTTGCTTAATAGGATTTTATTAAATGCTATATTTCGTTGATCCCCTAATAATAGGAAAGTCTAAGTACAAAGATATTTATTTTGTAAAAGTAAATGGAATTGTTTTGTTGTTTTTTTAAATTTATTTTTAAAACAATGCTATCATTTTTTGCTTTCTTCTTTTCTATATTTATTTAGCTATATTCTCATATACAAAAAGATCTTATCACAAATCAATACCAAAGATTTTTTTTCTTCTCTCTTTTCCGGATAATTGTAATATTCACATAAATGTTCTGGATATTCATACAGAAAAAGTAGTCTATATAATTTAAATTTAGCTTTTATTAATGCTTTTGATATATAATATATTATCATCATAGTAATCTTACTTCGTTATTCTTCCAAACCTATATGTATACTTGATAAATACTTTAATATATTTATATCGTTCATTTAATATTTAAAGAATATTTAAATCCCGTGAAGGGAGCCCATTTCTTTGAGAGGGAGACTATGGAGATTAAAAAATGGATACGCCTTCCATACACCCCAAAACGCAGAAATTAATACGAATATGCTCTGTAAAATAGAAGTTTCATACTCCTCCTACACTAAACTAAATGCTTAACAATTCAAAAGACAAACTGCCCACAGAATCAGCTCATCAAATCATAGATAAAATTAAATGTAACCAAGCTATGTGTAAGCTAGCACATTATGGAAATCGAGGGCTAACCTCTCAATGAGGTTAGTCCAACACAAATACCTAAACAATAGAGCACATAAAAGTTGGGAATATTCCTCAATATTCATAGACTATGAACAAAATTCTGGCTAAAAATTTAATTTGTCTAGAGTTGGAATTGTATGCACTGAGCGGGAAGACAGAAAACGAAAAATTAAAGAGGCTTGGGCACTTAGCGAAATACCAATATTCGATAAATAAAAAAGACACGAATTCCCTCTTGAAGAATATTCACCACTCTTATGTGCTCTATTGTATAGTTTTTATGCTGGAGTAGTCTCATTGAGAGATTAGCCCTTGATTCGCCATAATATGATAATGTATACATAGCTTGGTCACATTTAATTTTATCTACGATTTATGAGCTGACCCTGTGGGCAGTTTGTCTTTTGAATCATTAAGCACTTAGTTTAGGGAAGGGGGAGTATGAAAATTTATATTTCTCAGAGCATATTCTTTTTAATTTCTGAGAGACTTTTGGGACGTATAGAAGACTGATCCATTTTTTTAGTCTCTCTCTCAGAGAAATGGGCTATTTGAAGAGAAATGGAACAATAAAGGAATGAGATTGCTATGGTTATGATATGTTAAATATCAAAAGCATGCTAAGCATTAATAAAAGCTAAATTTAAATGAAATAAACTACCTTTTCTGTATGAATGTCCAAAAACATTTATAGGAATAAAAAAGACTATCATTAATCTAAAAATCTTAGTTACAGAAGGGTTTTTTTTTTGGATTTGTAATTTTTTCAGATTTCATTGCAAACCCAAACTCTGCTAAAAAATTTTTAAAAAATATTAACTATCTATAAGTTTTGTATATCTTTTATGTACATAGTATATATTTATTTTATTACTAAGTTGCTTATCTTTAATGTTTGTCTGAAGATCTGTGGTCATATTTTTTTGTAATTATATATATTGGACTATTTCCATTATCTAATGTTTAACATTTAAAAAAAATTCAAATTTTCTTTTTACTTTTCTAAATGCTTTCAACTATTAACAATAATGCATGTTAGTATAAGACTATACTAGCCTATATTTTACTATTAACAATAGAAATATAAAAGTATAAATAAAGTTTGAATGTTCCTAAAAATGTTTAACAATTCAATTAGATGATGAAAATAGATTAATATGTTATTGCATGTTTGTATTTATATCATTGAAAACCAGACAACACTTGGACAATTTCAATATCAATAACAATCAACAATTTCAAAATTGTTGTCATGGCAACCTTTTAATAATAAAGGTGGAATCCCCATCTTTATTAATGGTCTAATATACTTAAATAGACACTAAAGATTGCAACTTGACCACAGAGATTGAAATTATTGATACAAAGATATTTAAATAAAGCTCTTTAAACAGGTAAATATAACCTATTATGAATTTTAACATTACAAACTGCCACTATAAATTTCAAATTGCACCCAAAGTATTACTTAAATAATAAATGTTGTGCATTGTTACACTTACTATTTATATCAATACAAAGCTTTTGTATATTAATAATTTTGTCTGTATAATAGAAGTTTTTGAATTACAAGTGTTCAAATTAATAATAGTCTAGCTATTTGTATATATATATATTTAGATATACTTGAAATGTCCATCTTACTGAAACTTCCATCCTACTACACATTCTTAAAACATTTAAATAAATACATCTAAAAATGATAAATGTCTCTTCCCTCTCCAACATGCATTTCATTCTAAATCAGTATTCCTCAGTTGACACAATTTATAAATTCACAAAATATCATTTATCAGTACCAAATTATTTCCATTTGATTTACAAGTGCCAAGCTTTTTGCATTCACAACTTTGATACCATCCACTTCAGATAAATACATTAATAATTATTACTAATCCTTTATTAAATTAAATATTTTTCTATACCATGTATAAACTTAAGTCACATAGATTAATTTATCTGATTTTTAATTAAACAGACATACCCATGAAATATCTTAACTTTGTCTCTTTTTCCATGAGTAATATCTTACTTACATATATTTAAAACTTCCATTTTATATCACATTCTTCAAACATATGAATAAAGTCATTTGAAAATGACTAATGATTTCCAAAATGCATTTCATGCTGTTAGGTTTAATTAAAAAACAGATATAATAATCATTAACCGAGGTTTAAAGTTTATATTTGAGCTAGGAATAATATCTAATTTAATAAATAATTAATAATAATCATTAATGTATTTACCTGAAGTGGTTGATGTTAAAGTTGTGAATGCATAAAGTTTGACCCTTGTAAATCAATGTATAACATATGTCTGTATATATATATATTGAATGCAGTTCAAATTATGAACAGCTATGATTGATTAATCATCTTGTATAATTTAATACAGTGATAAAGGAGTGGACTTGAAGCTAAAAGTTACTGGATTGATTTTCAGCTAAAGAACATATAAGAAAACAGTTTGGTCACCAGAGTACATCTGTTGTGCTAATGATCATGTGATTATTAGTTTTTGTCCTGTACAATTTAATACAGTGCAGTGATAGACTTGGAAACTTGAAAGCCAAAAATTCATTAATAATTTCTCAAATAATTAGTGAAAAGAAGCAACAAAAATCAGTTTGGCCACTAGAATTTCTGTTGCTGACAACTTGTTAATTGGGCACTTGAACATTATATGAACTTTCTTTTCCCTACCAAGACCATAACCATGCAATTATTTTTGGTTTGATTCAACAATTTGAAGTCAGATGGCTTTGATATCTCTGTTTGAAACCAAACCTCTATTTGGACTGTTTAATTCTGTCTTTGCCACCGAAAATTTAAGTTGCATCTTTTTTTAATAATTCCATTTAATTAATTACTTATTTATTTGGTTATTGTTTTTCGTGTGGGTGTGATGGAAGAAAATAGTTATTGTATGCAATTTCCCAGATTTGAGTAATTATTAAAGAAACAACGACTGGTTGATTATAAGTCTAAGTAATAGATATATTTGAGATAATTAGAAAAATATATAATAGAAATAGCAGACCTCCACCTGTCACAAATAGAAATAGAAAAAGAGTCAGATACTTTTGTTTGTGCATAAATTAAAATAAGTTATATAGACTGGATGAATATAAAACTCAGAGACATGATTTCAGTTGAATTTTGTAGAATAGAAGAAACATGTAAAATTATTAATTTATTTAAACTCTTTTAAAAGAGGCTTAAAAGAAAATGTTTGTCTTAAATTCATGATTAGAATTTTAACAGCTGCATCTATTAATCTTTTTATACACATGAATCTTGTATTTTATTTCTACGTGTATATATGTGTAATATGTATGCATATATTTAAACGTGTGTGTGTGTGTGTGCGGATCACGCCTTGGATTCGAGTCCTATGTAGAATTCAATTTTTCAAGTTAATGTAATTTCCTCAAATAATCACTTTTTTAGATTGTTTGTTCAAAGCAGATCAGATAATACTATAATATTGGTTAATAAATGATTTTTAACTATTCGTTATGTCTGGATGAATCTCTCTAAAGAGTAATTGATTGTCCTTGTGAAATAGTATGTACTCCCTATGTCTTACTACTTTTAAAGAGATGCCAAAAGGCTTTTGTTTACAGTGTGATATTTCTTGTATTCCATATCTACAATTAATCCTTTCTCTTCACTAATTTGGCAACCCTTGAACAAAGTTAATATTTATTTAACTGCAGTGTTATTATATATTGCTTTCTATATATATTGTGTGTATGCAGGGCAAATTAAATTCATTAAGTTTTAGAGTGAATATATAAAATAAATACATCGTATTTAGACAATACAATGCCACTATCAATCTTTCTGAAACTCTATGTAAGCAAGTGTGCAAAGCACTTAATAAAAAAATATTCAAGACTTATTAAATGTTGTTCATTGCTGGCGTTTGTCTTATTGATCGTCCAAAAAGTAACATATAAATATAATATGGTAATCTAAAGAGTGTATCATGTAGTAAAGTAGTAACTTGATTTTTATACCAAAAAACATGGTGAACATAAAAATGTACATTTCCAACATCACATTGTCCTTCCATATGCATCCAAGAAGTATTATTATTTTCATTTTACTTTAAAGCAATTTTCTGTAAACTTAAGGAATCATTGATCACCAGATAAGAGCATTAATTTCAACTTTGAATCATAATCTTTACTGATAAAAAACAAAAGCTAGAAACTAATTAGTCTGTAAATGGGGATTTTATAGTATTCTACCTTCTGCTATTGGTTGATTACTAAAGCATTAAGTAGATAGTTCTAAAGCAGAGTGAAAAGAACTGTTCTTGGATATATTCTTGTTGTTCTGGTTTTGGCCAATGAGATTTAGATAAGCTACCATTAATCTGAAATCCTTTGTTCAAAGGCTTTTGTGATTTTGTGAATTTTTTATGTTTTAATAGTAATTCCTACCCCTTTTATTATAAACCCAAACTCTGTTGAAAATTTAAATAAACATTATTATCTATACTATATCAAGGAAAGATATGCTTTGCTTACATCCTAATAACAGATTGTAAACAAAATAGTTGCCTGGGTTTAAATTCTTATAATATCTTGGAAGTAGAAGAGAATCTCATTTTATTTTTAAAACTTAGAACAAAAGAGCTATTATGTAGATTAATAGAAAAACTTGTTTAGCCTTAGGACTGTCAATTAGTAATTGATGATGTCTGGCAACATCAAAGATAAAAATATCTCTGGTTATATAGATGTAATTCCTTAATTTTTTTTTGTTAAAGACATATTAAATCCAGAAAAAAAATTAATATTACTGTCTGTAATATATATATTGAAATATTTTTGTATGCTGTATAAATTTATTGTATAGAACAGAATGTGTTCATATTTGTCTCAGCACAAAATTTGTATGTAGCAACAATTAAAACATTACATGATTACCATTTCTTATGTTTTCCAATCCTGCCCATAGGATTATGATGACTGTGGTTTTTAAAAAACTAGAACGTCAAAATGTATAGGTATTGAACTGGGTTCAGGTCTATTTGACTATACAAGATAATGAGCTTGGATTGAGAATATTGTGTTTTCATCTCAATTTCATAACTTTATGGTTAACTAAATAGGTAAAAAAAAAAAGGTGACTGCTGGAAGGTTTCATTAGATCCTAAGATCTAGGTACAGTGCTCTCAGATCCACGGCTCCTCACTGATGAAAGTCATAACCTAGAAATTAATCTGGGGACATTGGATAAGTAGGCACCTGATAGAGATTATATGTACACACCTTCTTACATCCATTGATTACTAAGGATGGCACTACTGTATAGAGAATTTGCTACTACTTTAATAATTGAGACAAAATCAAAACAATATTTTGTAATTTTGTCTGGATTATAGAAATTTTCGAATTAAAGTTATTCAGATTAATGGTAGTCTATCTGTAATTAAAACTGTAGAGAAGTTAAGGAAATGATTCTATTTCATATTCAAATTGATATTTGATAATAATGTAAAATTAAAACTAAGAAAATAAAGAATAGAAGCTTGTCATTTATTTGTTTGGTTATGGTTACATAAAATAATACTACATATTATGTTATAGCATAGAACAAAAACAAGGATATTAAATAAAAGTCACGCACATTGTTTGTGAGTGTGTTGTATATACATAGAAAACTAAAATCTTTCAAAAATATAAAAAATTGGCAAATGGTTTATTTATTTTTCTTACGAAATGTTATTGAAAAATTGTAAATATTTTTTGTTGATATCTTACATATTTTTTTCTATATGTATATATCCACACACACATACAAAAATACCCCCTCCCTTTTTTTGCTCTGTAACTTATTAGACAGTGTAATTTATTTTAGATAAAACCTCCATGGCCACACCAAGAAGTATATAGCTATTTGTTACTGTTTAAAGGATTTTTTTTTCAAAGAAAATCAAATCAAAATCTGAAGCCAGAATTCACCTTAAGCTCTGTCGAGGTCTTTTTAATCTACTTTGTATGATGAACTATGAGATATCACATTGATTCGTTTTTAAAAAGCTGAATACAAAGTTATATCCTTTAGGCATTAATAAATTTATTTAATCGCTATCAGTACGTAAATGAATGTAAAATATAGCACTTTATAATAAAATTATAACTAAGCAGATTTTTTAAACTTAACTACGTTTGTAAAATCTTTCATGTATTTTGAAGAATTAAAAAGCCAATATTAGGTTTTAAGTAGATTCTAGAGAATTATACATTTTTACTATAACAATAACAAACCATTTAATAATTCTTTAGCTCATGCAATGTATGATGAGACAAAAACAGTCCTCTACTCTAGTGGCATTTATACTGTAAACTAGCTGATTTAAATTTTACTATCAGCCCAAATGGCAAATTGGAGCCCAAAACAGTAGCCCTCAGATGCACAGTTGCATCCTTTCTAGCCTTTTAATTCCAAATTCCATTCGCAGTGGTATACGGCAGAAACCAATCTGAGTATGGGATTCAAAATATTATGAGTTTGTGTGATCAATAATTGTGGCCAAATTTAAATCCTCCCACCTTGGTGTAATTGACACAAGAGTAGGGAGCTCTTGGTTTTATGTGCACTCTATTATTTATATATAATATTTGTTTGTTTGCAAAGCTGATTGTTTCTATTTATTGAAACAAGTGAAACATTTATTTTTGAGTGAACATAATAATCATTCAAATAAAAGGATGGTATACATGAATGTAGAAGAGTATCATAATACGTTGATTTGTGTCTACTTTCCATAACTACGAATAATGTTTGAATCTGAACCAGGTGAAATTTAAGAATTTTCAAGGTACAGTTTGATAGAATTTTGCTGTCAGTTACCATGCAGCATTCAGAAGAGAACAATGTAAACAATGACCATGCCTGGTGAGTAATCCCATTTTCAATTTTTTTTTGGAGAACTGTTGAAAAGCTTTTTTGATTGCAATGGATTATACCAAAACAAAACATGACTTACAGCCCTAACATATATTGTTTTGCTTTGCCAAAAAGTCAAAGGTAGTTTCACTTAACCATTAAGTGAGATCTCTGAAATATATAATGGCTAACATACTACTCAACTTGCATATCTAGTTAAGTAATAAATTTGGTAGGGCATTGAAGCTCAAAGTTATTAATTTGCGTAGCATAATAGATGTAAAATATGGTTGTTAGATCAATCCAGTGTTTCTCGCTAAAGAAAATCAGTATCCATTATTAATCTGGGGGTTGGTTGGCACAACCACCTAGTATCTATTGGTTGGTTACCTTATATATATATCGCTGTGTAGTGGAATATTGGGCAACTAATTGGCATTGCAACTTTTTAGTATTGTGCTAGTGCCACAACTGTTAGAATTCATTAATACATCCAGATACATTTATAGAGTTGTTATGAAAATCTAACTTGAATTCTCACTTGATGTTATTTTTATGATTTTGGAGGGGATGGGGGAGGGATTATCAAAACATCTTTAAAATATTTTTAAGTTTTTTACCACTGTATTTATAAAATCCTATAGGCGAGAACATTTTTTTTGGCTTTGGTATTTCATAATTAAACTTCAAAAACAAAATTCAATCTGTGTCTAAGGAAATCATTTTTTATTGCATAATTGATTATCAGATTCTCTGGAATCCAGAATATCTTTATAAAAAAATAGACAGTGATGGTGCATTATGTTGGAAAGATTATAATTTATTTACAACTGCAGCTTAGCACTGTTTTCAACCAGATCAATCATATTCATAGAACTAATATAGGTTTATATAAATAAAATTTATAAGTTAAATAATTTAAATATACTATTTACATGGTAATGCAATGCACGAATCTTTCTTATTTATTGTGTTGATGTTGTTTGCAATAAACCACACCTCTTTATATTTTCTTTTTCGATCATTGCGCTCAGCGCAAACAACTTTAATATTAAATGGATTGAAATTATGGCCACATTCAATTTCATATGAAGAGGCATGGTTTATTGCAAATAACATCAATGCAATAAACAAGAAAGACTCGTGCATTGCATTATCATGTAAATGGTATATACAATTTATATAAACTACATTAGTTCTATGAGTATGACTAATCTGGTCAAAATCAGTACTAAGTTGTAATTGTAAATAAATTATAATCTTTCGAATAGAGTGTAACATCACTATTTATTTTGTCATTTTTAAATTAAGGAAAGAAGAAATATTACCGAGTTATAATGTTTTATGATATATACATTAATTTGAATGATTTTAATGAGCAAATAATTTTCTTGTTTATCAAATATATAATGCTAAGGGTTTAAACCTATTCACAGAATAGACAAGTCCAAATCCCAAAGAATCATTTAAATGAACTTGTAAATAATGCCCCCCTTTTGTTATATCATTTTTATCTGAATTTCAGTTCATGTATTAGTGATGTATTTACATTATTAGTGTTACATATTTGATAAGCAGCCATCATCATCAACCATTTATCAATCCACTGCAGGATGAAGGTCTCTCCAAGTTCAATCCATCTTTTCTGATAGCTTCTCTTCTTCACATCACCCTGCACACTTTCTTATTTCATCCATCCATCTCACATGTGGTCTCTTTCTGGGTCTTTTACAATCTCTTGGAATCCCAGTTTAAGATTTCATTTGTCCATCTGTTATCATCTCTTCTAGCAATATGTCCAGCTCAACTCCACTTCAGTCTTTTAATTTTTTCAGTGAGGTCAGTAACACCTGTTTGTTCTCTTACCCATATAATGCGTTTTCGATCTCTTCTTGTTACTTCCTACATGCATCTCTCCATACTTTTTTTAGTGGTCTGAAGTCTCTGTATTGCTCTGCTATTAAGTGTCTAAGTCTCAGATCTGAGACTTGATAAGCAGTAAAATTATTTAAATGTCCATTAAAATCATTAGAATTTCATCCAAATTGGCATTTGAAACTGTAAGCTGGCTTGATTAATATAAAATGAAAACTACTGCTAATAAAAAGTGTCAGCCTTTCGAGTATCAATGCTTGATTTATTACCATTTAGCAAATCAAAGTCAAGTAAAAGTGATCATCTTTTATCTGATAAAATAGTTTGGCATTGATATGGCAATGTTTGGCCTTATTTACAAGTTTGTTTAAATGTTTCTTTGGGAATGAGTTTATATTAATTTGAATATTTTTATGTGTAATTATTTGACACAAAGCACTAATGTATATAGTTTAAAACTATGTTGATTTAGATCTACCAAATGCCTGAAACACTGATCTGCTTTATTCGACTGTGCCATGGGAGCCAACCACAATTATTTTTATTAAAGTGCATGTTGGAAATTGAATAGAATAGTTCTACCAAAAAAAAATGCAAAATAGCTTTCATTTCCATTATGGCAGCATCAAACAAAACTTTTTATTTATCTTCAAATGATTTTAATAATTGTATCAATTAAGTAGAAAACTGTCTGATATCAGTTCTTGTTTTTTTTTTTTATTGATCAAAACTTCTCATGGAGACATCACTGATAAGATATTGCTTGCTCAGATATCTATATAGACCATAGAATAGATCTGTGTTGTCGCTGATTCTTGTAATAGTTTACAATAGATAAGAAATTTGATATCTAGTGATGAAATTGTTGATAAATCATTCTAGATAGTAATGAAGCTTTCACCAACAACTTATCAAGTCAAGTTGATTGTAATACTGTTTAAAAGTGGAATCCTTTTCATTTCTTTTATTGCATCCTTACTCTATTAGGTTGTCACCCACTATTAATAATGCTAATAGATTATTTTTACAAATGTTTTATCTGATATTCAAGTTGAGAAACCATAGTGTTAGACATTCAAGCTAATTTTCTTTTCTTTTTCTTTTGTTTTAATTTCTATAGTCATTTAAAATAATCATCACTTTGACTTATCTTGTGGTCATCATTATACTTAAGCATCTCATTTTTGTAGATCCATTACAATGTAGATTCAGTCAACATTAAATTAAATTTTAAAAAAGTCAGGTGGTATAATATTGCTTGGAATTTATATGAAGTTTGAACCAGGAATCTGAAGCTTTACCATTGGACTAAAACACTCAGAGCAAGTTGAAATTGACTCATATGTTATATCAAATGACATTCTTGAATGATCTGCTGTGTGGGTTTTGAAACTCATCATAGCTATTTTTATTTTGTTGAGATGGAGTCAAATTCATTTCCAATTGTTTTCTTTTTTCATTAATAACACAATCATTGAAGGTAGTTTGTTTTTGCCATTTTTTAACTTGACCTTTGGTAGCATTTTAGTTGTACAATTGCAACCTAAATTTAATCAATTAAATTACCTGAAGCTGATTAAATTAATGCGGGAAATAGGCTAAAATAAATACATAAATATTAGTAGAATATTAAATTTAAAACGTCCTCTGGTTATTCTTTTTTTTTTTTATTAAAAGATTACCTTTATTAATCTAAGATTTTACATTTTACTCAGTGGTTATAAATGTTTACAATGTAAGATCTGATATCTATATTATTAGTTTTTATATGTAAATCTGGTTATTATATATGTCAAAGCGTTGACCGGGAAGCGAACCCGGGCCAGTTGCTTGGAAGACAACTATGCTAACCGCTAGGCCAACAACGCTTGACGTATCTGGTTATTCTTGTATGAACAAAATTGAACATTGTAAAGAAGTTCTAATCAATAGTAAATAGTACAGATAATAATTAATGATTTCAGAAAAGTCATTTTGAAGAAAGATAGTAAAAAATTAAATTGAACTTTAATTTTTAAATTAAGAATGAGAATAGTGACATTACAGTTTCAGCCGCCTTACAAGAAGTAGAGTTACAGGGAGCTTAACTACACGAGTTTAGCCATGGAATAAATTATAGCATTTATTTATAACATTGTGCTAACATCTTGGAACTTATTACAGGCAAAATACCTAAAATCCGATAATTATTCGAAAAATTATCCAGAGAAAATTTCAAAGTGATCTTTAACCTTTTATAGTAAATAAATTAATTTCCTTTCATGTGTCATAGCATCGGCCGGGAAGTGAACCTGCTAACCTGGGACAACTGCTTGTAAGGCAACTGTGCTGACCTCTTGACCACCAACACTTGACACTATCAAAATTAAAGAAAAAAAACAATCAATAAATATTTATAAATACAGTGATCTAACTTTTTTAAAATCTGGGGGAAATAATGAGAGAATAAAGAATCTATTCTGTAAACTTGGGAAATTCACAAATCCAAAAAATCCTGGAACCAGGCATTTTGTAATTAATGGAGTTTTGTCTATATTTGAAATATAGTATAGTTTCCTAGTAATCTTAAAATTAAAAAAAAAAATCCCAATTTTTAAAAAATGCAATAGTTTTTGATCATAAAAAATTATATTTATATTAGCTTTATCAGTATTGTTTAGCATTTTTGATATATATTTATTAAATTATCTATTCGAAATCAAGTTGAGTAATGAAAGTTTATTATCCTTTTAATGTAGTGTATTTTAGAATCTTACTTTTAAAGTTGCTTTATAAGACATCTATCAACCAGAATATTTTAATATGCTGTTATAAATGATTATATCAACCATTAAACATCACATGATCACTATTCTTTATGCTTACACAAGCTGTTTACACAGGGATTAAACTCTCCATACAGTGGCTCACTCAGTGCAAGCCAGAGTAATCAATGGATGTAAGAAGGTTTTTGCATAAAATCACTATCTAGTGCCTATTCATCCACTACCCCCAGACTAGTTTCTAGCTTGTGGCTTTCAACAGTGAGGAGCCTTGGATCAGAGAACTAGACCTAGATCTTAGGATCTCATACAAGAGTCACCTTTTACCTTATTAGCTAACTATAAAACTTTGAGTCCAAAATGAAAATCCAATAATGTTTCAATTCAAGCTCATTAGCTTGTATAGTCATATAGATCTGAACTCAGTTCAGCATCCATACTTTTGGTGTCTTTGGTTCTTTAATAACCACAGTCATCATAATCCTATTGAGCAGGATTGGTTTTAAATTACAAAAGCTCACATGATCATATTCTTAATGTTTACACAAACTGTTTACACAAAGACTAAACTGTCCATACAGTAGTGTCACTCAATGCAAGCCAGAGTAATCAATGGATGCAAGAATTTTTTTGCATAAAATTCCTGTCTAGTGCCTACTCATCCACTATCCCCAGACTAGTTTCTAGCTTGTGGTTTTCGTCAATGAGGAGCCTTGGATCTGATAGCATTGCACCTAGATCTTAGCTAGAAACTAGTCTGGGCATAGTAGATGAGTAGGTGCTAGATATGGATTTTATGCCAAAAGCTTTTTGCATCCATTGATTACTCTGGCTTGCACTGATTAGTGCTACTGTATGGAGAGTCTAGCCTTTGTGTAATGATTATATCAAATTTGATATTATTTTGGTCTCAGTAAGGATTTTATAAAATAAGTTAAAAAATAAGTGTTAGCAAATTTGGTGAATTAAATATGAACCTTGAATCAATCTTCTTACTGATGTGGAAAGAAAGAAAACTGTAGAATCTCCAAATAGAGAGTATACCCTTATTACTTTTAACATAGATATAGATAAAATCCCTTAAGAAGTTATGGATAGGATGCCCATATTTACACAGGGCCTAACCAAGATATACGGCCAGAAGAAACAAAACTTCATTGGAGATTATTGTATATTTAAATACAAAATGCATTGGTGATTGAGAAGTCAGCATAGTATATTGGTGATTTTATTCTTTTTGAGTAGACAATGTTTTTTGATAACTTGGGAAAATTTATGAAAATATAGTGAAATATATATGATCTTCCTTTCAGTGTTGGCTAGAAAGCCAAAAGTTTCTGGATTGATTTTATATATATATAATCAGTTTGTCAATTGCACGATGCTTACCTGTCTCTAGAGTATTTGAACATCACATGATTTCTGATAAGATAAGATTATTTTTTGTCCTATGCAATTTAGTATTATAGAATGACCATCTTGAAAGATGACCTAGAACATCACTTGATATTTTAACCAACCAATCATTCAATTATATGTTTTGTCTTGACTGGGATGAGTTTGAGACCTAAGACATCATGATTTAAGCTTAATTGACATTTCCAATGCTCAAACATTAGATAACCTCCAAGCAACTAACCATTTGATTTTTTTTATTATTATTTGTTCTCACTTTTAGGAATATCTATATTTTTCATTACACTGCTATGGAATTAGGTTAAATATGGACTTTCATCTTTGCAAGATTTAGCATTAAAAGTTGCCATTATTAGATCAGTTTTTATATTGAACTGTAGCACTTCTTTCTCTCTCTCTCCCTCCTCCCTCCATTTTGTAAACAAACTTACTATAATTCATTATTCTATTTTAATATTTAACTAACTTCATACTTCATTTACTTATGCATTTACGTTTTCTAAAGATCTTACTTCTTTCTCCTTAAAAATTCATTCCTTTTACAATTGTATGTTATTTGCTTTAATATTAACCATTTTGATAGTATATCTATTTTCTTATTATTTATTTACATCTTTTGCATTTTCATTTAATAAACCTAACTGTATTTATTAATTCATTCTTTATTCCCAATATGTTATTAGCTGCACATTTGTGGTTGTGGTAGCTAACTCATATGTCTATGTCTGTAATCTAGTTGAGTATTTCTAAATAAGCTTAATATTGTTTTTGTAAATTGGTCTATGACCAATTCAACTAGCCCAGGTTAATGATTGGTAAATAGGTATTTAGAAATTAAATACCCATAAAGAAATCGCCCCCCCCTCTCACCTTATAGCTGTACAGAGTTAGATACTCATTGTCCAACCAAAAAAAAAAAACTCTCATGACTGCAGTTGACTAGTAATATATTCTCCGTTGTTCCTTTTTAAAAGGACGCTGGAGAAGTCTGCCCCTGCATTGTACTGTTTAAAACTGTTTTGTTTTTGCAGTCTACATAATTTATTCAGGGCGCACATGTATAAAATCATAGCAAATGAACTTACATTTTAATTCTCAGCGAATATTAATTATTGACTTATTATTGTCAGAAGTTAAAGATTAATTTTTAATATCCGAGCTTCAAAGTCTCAGTCATAATATAATCAAGTCTATTGCTTTATTAGAATTTGTTTTGTTTTTAGATTGAATTTCTAGCTGGAGTATTTTGCGAATCTTTCTCAGGATGATTAAAGTTCTAAGCTAATAATTATAGGCGCTTATCATGCTATAACAAAAAAAAAAAAAATGGGGAAGGGAATGTTTAAAAAATAAGGAATGGAATGCTCCACTACTTTCTCTTTTCCCCCTTTCTCCCCATTCTCTGACACTGGTTTATTAATTTATAGGATATGGGCTTCACTTTTGGATTTGAATTGGATTTTGAATTGTCCTTCTTTGTTGAAACCTGCCATGTCTAATATATTCCCAGCTATTATGTCTGAGCGAAGATGCTGCCGTAATCTTTTAATAACAGCATTAATGATGCTAACTATTGTATTCTTATAAAAAAGGAAGACTAACACATCAGGATGAATTGTGACACAAACCTAGAAGGAAAGAATCCTTGTCCGCACAACATTATTAATTAATGCGTGCGTCTATTTTCCGTGTGTGTGCGTGCGAAAAAAGACCCTTTTTTATCGCATACTACTATTTTTTTATGCTGTCAGGGAGCAATAATTATTTTTCTTTATGATGTACAGAGAAGAGCAGATCCCTGCTGATGATTCATCCTTGGGGAGTATGGGATTTTCTTTTGCGAGCTTTTGGTTTCCATCTTGCTAACACATTTACCAACTGAAGAAAATGTTTTTTTAATTTTTAGTCTGTCTTTAAATAATATTAGAGATTTTTTTTATTCGATTTAATTTTTTTAATTTCTGAATTCTTGACCTTTCTGAATTTTACTTAATATGTATATTAGTTTAATTCATCTGGCGACAGTATAGAGTTGTTTTTATTTGTAAGAATTCCTCTTTCCGCTTTATCTAATTTGCATATAATTACTTCCTTAAATATACACAAATGATGGAATTCCATTAACTGCTTGAAGACATTTATATTTTTATTCTTCTGAATATTAGAATTAAAAAATTATAACAGCACTTGGACTCCTGATTTTTTTATTATTATTATTTTCTGGATGAACAACAGACTATTTTATTCTGTATGTATGTTGTGTTTTTTGCCTGAGGAGGGATTGGGTTAACCTGGTTAGTAGTTCTATTTTAACTAGTATGTTATCATCGGCAATGATAATTTGCTATTGCTTGGCATCTTCTTTCAGTATTTTAGACCAGCATCTCAATTTTAGAGCTACATCATTAATCAAGCCCATATCATTGACATGCATTTTTATTAATGTAATGGTTATATTTATGTGTGTATGTTTATGATAATGTAAATGGGTTCATGATATAATGGTGAGAAGAATTGAGACTTATTCTAGATAATTGATTCTTATCCAATCAAGTTGCCACTATCAGCTAGATGTTAAACAAAGACATAAAACTTTACTATCTATAGTTGTTTGGCCTAATGATTTGTATCTTTTTTTTTTCCATTGGTTTTTTTTTTTTTTGAAGGACTGGTAGAGAGATAATGCATTGAATTGACCTATCCAATCATTGTTTTCTTTCTTCCATGATTATGTAATTATAGGTAATTTTTATGTAAGGATTCGCCATAACAATTATCATCAATTAATTCCATTATAGTGATCTTGCAAAATTGTCTGCTGTCTTTTAATATTGATGTAATAAGTTGCTGATATCATGAAACATATTTCTTCCTTGTAAAATAAAATATTCAGATTTATGCCAAGAAAAGTTTTATTTATTAAGTAATTTTTTTTAATTATTTATGTACAGCAATGATTGCTAACCTGATCTCTACAGCCCACTAGAGGGCATTTAAAGCTTTCAGATGGGCAGTGAGTATTTGTCAGATATTAAAAGAAAAGTCGTAGACTACTATAGATGCACAACCGGCCTTTGAATTTTTTTGCAGAGTTACTTGTCCCTTAAATAAATTAATTAATATTTTAAAGTTCAAAATAAATACATTTTATTTGTTCAAATTAACTTAAATTTGTCAGTCACTTTGTATTGCTATATATCTACGAACACTAAATTAATTTTTTTTTCTCATGTGTCATCACATCGGCCGGGAAGTGAACCTGCTAACCCGGGACAACTGCTTGTAAGGCAGCTGTGCTGACCTCTCAACCAATATTAGTGGGTGGTAGGTAAAAAAAACTTGACAATGCCTTATGTACAGTAATATACTACACCAAAATAAGTTTCAAAATATATATATAAAGTACAATAGCTAAAATACAATTTATTTATCCAATTTTTATTTAATTACTTTGTAATAATAGAATTACTAAGGAATATAAGATCAGTTGTTTTTCTGATGTGAATGTAAATAATAATAGTAATTAAAGTTTTATTCATTGTATAAATAAAATAAAAAAATGTTCATTACTTATATCAGTGAAGTGCATCAAAAATAAATTTAAAAATTTATATATTGTGATAACTAAAATAATGATTATTTACTTAATTTTTTATTTAATATTTTTGTAAAACTAAAGTTTCAAAGCAACATAATTTCCTATTATAAAAGTGAATATTTCCATCAAAAAATAAAAAAATAATGCTTTACTTTTGATTATGTAATAAAATTTTCCAAAAACAAAATTACAAAATCTATATTATATTAACTAGAATATTTTTTATATCTTTTTTATTCAAATGCATTTGAATACAGGTATAATGTATTTACTGAATTTTAGGTGTAATTAGGAGGGATTTAATTAAATGGACATATTTAAGATCCTATATACATGTTGTCAACATGGGTATGACAACAATATTGGCATCAATAAGGGCTTTGATTATTCCATCATCAGATTTTCAATAATATGGATGGCTGACAAATTGGAGAGTAGAGATTGAAATCTGTTCACTAAAGTTTGAAGATTTGCTATCTTAATATAAACTGAGCGCTGATTATATATGTGTGGGGGGATGATGATCTGGACCAACTGATGTGTGTTGGTTCAGCACAAAATATGTATATTGGAGATCATTTCTTTCTTTCACATATTTGTGGTCCTGTGTATTAGTTATATAAGATAGAATGAGTAGTTGAAGGAAGCTTGCAAGTCTGTGTTCAAATCCCCTCTAATTAAATACATTTGCTATAATAATAGAAGATTAAATGTTTATATTTTTTGATGAGATTTACTTTTGCAGCAAAAAATAAAACATAAAAAATGACTATATAATACATAGAATGTGCAAAATATGAATTTAAAAATGTATATTACCTTTTTTTTATTTGCTTAAGTATAACAAGTGGGATTTAAATGAAAAATAGATGTCAACATCAGTTTCAGTAATATTGCTGCTACATTGAAAAAATGTTTATAATTATTAATAAAAAAAATTACAGTTTTATACTATGTTTTTTTAATAAACAATTTTATTCATATGCATTCATTTACAAGCAATCAAACATATATTTATGTATAACTAATTTTCAATTTTAGGCTTTTTTTTTATTAATATATTCAAATAAATTATTAAAATTACTTATTTTATATCTGATATTTCGAATTACAATATGTTTTGGAAAACTAATTTCCAAAATTATTCAAGTGAAAATATATGTACAAAAACATTAGTATTATTTTAATGAGCCTGTAAATAATTTTACAGTTTATCAAATGCTAAAAATAGAAACCTATCATGGAAAAAATAATTTTCAATACATTACTGAAATAATTCAACAAACTAGACTCTCAAAGAATCATTTAAATGAACTTGTAAATAAGGCTCACCTTTTTTATTATGTCAAAGACAATTTATGTTTAATAAACTAGTGTCAGAATGTTAATCTAGTTATTATATATGTACATATTCTATGAAAAAATCAAGTTTGAGTAGTCTATTAAGACTAAAATTACCTGAATCAAAAGGAAAGTTTATGGGAGAAATTTTATAATGGAGTGTATTTTCTCCAGAACATTGCTTTGATATTAAAAATTATTTTCCAAAGATTAGAAATAATGTTAAAGGAATATGGCTCTGTTTTTCAATTTAAAAGCAGTTATCTATTACGATGTGTCAAAAACAACTTTATTTAGAACTTAAAGATACAAGGAATACACAGATTCACATAATTTGTATAAAAGGAATTATAAATACGAGATTGATACATATATACAAGTCATAAATATTTACAGGTGCAATTGGAGCCAAATTTATTCCTCTAATATAATTTGTACTTAAGTTATTTTTCTATTGTATTAACATGTTCTTAATCATTTTAATTGCCTTTTAATTATATTTAATTTTAGCTTGTGATCATAGAATCAGGGTTACATTGAAATCATTATATTTACTCATTATAGTATTATATTTAGATATATTGATGTTACAATTGCTTTGATCTTGGACCAAATGGTGTTACATTAATTGCCATAAGCATTTTGGACAGAGTCCTGTGTCATAGTATTAGATGTTGTTGTTGAGGTGTTGGATGTCTGCATGTACTTAGAGTTCATTATCTGTTATGTATGATTATTCATATTCTGTTGTAATAATGTGCATGCTTTTATACATGTTCAAAATCCGCCAAACTGATAAACATCAAATTTGTTATAAATCATGGAAATTAAAATAATGGAAGAAAATAAATAATGTTAGTAATAAAATATTTTTACATTGAAGAAAAAAATGAAACCACTAAATAAAATCAATGTTGCTTATTTGTATTATTAATTTCGCAAAAGAATTCTAGCAGGCATGGAAATTGTAACCAGACAAAAAACGATGTATTCAGGATCAAATTTATCCATGAGCTCAATAAGCTGTTTCTTAGAGGCTGCAGTAGTTTATGGTTTTTTAAAATAAATAAATGAATGAATATATAAAATATTTTTATTAATATAAAAATTATTAGTTCAAGTACTAAAATAAGGATTTTTTTGTCATTGACATTGTTAGATGATCAATGTTAGAGCATTGAACATCAATTATTCTTGCCTTTTTCAAGTTCACTTTATTAAATCAGTATAGATTTATTTGTGTTACTTTTGCATGTCTAGTCATGAGAGAGACGTCAAAAAATATTTAGCTTAAGGTTTCATTAATTTTACTTATTAAAACAGGCAAAACTCTCTATACATATTGCCACTCAGTGCAAGCCAGAGTAATCAATGGATGCCTGAAGGCTTGTGCATAAAATCCCCATTTAGTGCCTACTCATGTGGCATCCATTGATTACTCTGGCTTGCATGCCAGAAGGCTTGTGCATAAAATCCCCATTTAGTGCATACTCATCTGGCATCCATTGATTACTCTGGCTTGCATGTCAGAAGGTTTGTGCATAAAATCCCCATTTAGTGCCTACTCATCTTGCATCCATTGATTACTCTGGCCTGCACTGAGTGGCAATACGTATAGTTTTGCCTGTTTTAATAACAGTTATGAGCAAGCATAAGAAATGGTGATCATGTGATGAATTTTACTTCTGGTTCTGCAAATACATTACTGTTTGTGTTATTAAAGTGTGCTATTTTGTTATTTACTTGTAAGATTTTAAAAACGGAATTTATAAAACTTATTTTTAGAAATGATAATTATCTTTTTTTAATAGGTATTTATTTGATGTTCATGCCATAAATCTAAAACAACCATATGTAATGTGATTTTAATCTAACTGCCAATTGTTTCCAGACACTTCCTGTTAATCACATTCAAGTTAAAATTGTCAACGAATCTTTAAAAAATTCATTTATAAAAATAATAAAGGTTTGAGTCTGCCATACTTATTAGAATCAATATATATACATTTGAACATTGTTATATTTCTTTGGAGAGTATCTCATTGAATATTTTGATACATAAAAAGTATGTCATTCATCAGTAGGATTGAGCTCTTTGGTCTAAAATTATGAGAAAAGATTTTTTCATGAAAAAAATCTCTTATTACATTACAAGGCTAATTATTTATTGCCACTAATTTCATTTAAAATATACTATTTTAGATGCTAATGATTTTTTATATGTTTTATGATTGAACAAACCACAGAAGGAAATTGTATAAGTATTTTTATTTTTATTTTAAAAAAAGATAACCCATATAATCTCACATTGTAATGCACCAATACTAATTATCCATGGCAAGTAATTTCATGAAGAGAGATGAAGCAAAATTCAATATCAGTCGTAACAGAAATTGAACTTTTATATGCTGTATTTCATTGAGCTTTACTTCTGAATGATTCATTAAAGCTTGCAGGATTATTATGACAATGGGTAGAACAATGTTGCAACTGATTATGGAACATTATGCCAAGCTATCACAAGTAATGTTGTTCAGTAAAATTTTGGATAATCGAGTATTGCTTAAAATACATGTTACAGTATATAAAACTTTTTTATAATAATTTATACTATAAAATCCTTATTATTAAGAAAGAACTTACCATCTATGCAGTGACTCAATCATCAGGAGATATTGAAGCAGCACAGATCCAAATGCTCTTCTTTTAACTAATTAAAAAATACGATATTTCGTCACAGTGAAATAACTACTGCAATTATATGGAGCTGCTATTTTATCTAATTTTATGTATGGACATGAAACATGGACACCCTATCAACATAACATAAAGGCATTAGAAAAAATTAAAGATATAATAGGAAAATCATAAGCTCAATCAATATATTCTTCGGCTTATTTGAATGTGGTGCTATAGAGTCCACTTTGTAAAATCACACCTTTATTATATTAGACATGTGAAACAAATGAACAATACAAGACTTTCTAAAAGAGGGTTTTGTGATGAACTTCAGCATGATTTTTATGGAAGAGTCAGACTATGTTTATTTCAAAATCCTTTTAAACATATATAATGTTGATTGCTTTCATTATGATAGAGAAGAGAATATATTTGATAACTCCAAGTTTTCAGCAGACAAGGCAGAATCACAAAATATCAAATAAACTGAAAAATGAATTAACATGTTGTGGGAATGTATTTTTGGTTCACAGATTTGAAAAACTCAATTTTAATGTATTATGATGATGATGATGATGTTTGAACTTTTTTCCCCTCTTGGAGTTGGAATGCTCATACTCGTTAACGAATGGCGGCTATTTCATATAGGATAGAAAATGATATTTTTTCATTTATTATAATTGTAGATATTTCCGTGTAGATGTTCACGTTCAATACATATAATATTCTTATGTGTCACATGGCAATTTTCTTTCTCTTTTTAATGTTTTAATTTGAATATGATGATGATTGGTACTTGTGCCTTGAAGTGCTACACAATCTTTTAATTTTTAAAATAGAAAAAAAAAAAAATGAAGAAATGTCCACTGTTTTATTTTATAACAACCGTCCACAGTTTGTGTGTGTGTTTTTCGGCCGTTAATACGCCCACTCCGAAAGATCCTGTCTTTCTTATGATTCCATATTTCTTGTCTTACTATTAATCTTCCCTCTCTTTCCATAACTGCTTTTATTTAAAATTTCTGAAAGTATTTTCTAGCTCGTAGAGGTTAGCAGCGTTGCTCATGCCTACTAGCAAGATAGGTTTCAGTATTTGAGCAGTAGCTATGAGTCAGATACTTGGAACGTTTTTTCCATTGAAATGATAGTATTTAAATGATTCAACCTTGTCAAAGTGAAGACGCTCTCTCCAAACACTTGCTTTGATTGGGACTTCTCAAATTTCTTTTTTCTTTAAAAAAAAAAAAAAAACGACAACAAAACAATCTCTCAGGTAATTTTTCATCTTTATTTTTTTAAAAAAAAGATAGATAGATATTCTTTTGAATAATTCCAAACGGGAGGGGGGGTAGAAATAGTTAAAAAATTATTAGAAAAAGTATGAAATGCATATACTGTATATAAATATATCGCTGACATCATTGGAGGACAATTGAAATGGAGATAGGCTGAATATTTTGCTTGAACATGTGACAAATAGTGGGCATCTAATCTTAAGCCAGTTCCAAGAGATTATAAAAAATTAGAAAGAGACCATGTAGGAGATGATGGTCGAAATAAGGGAATTTGTTGATATGTGGAGAAGAAAATGAAATGTTAGAGAAATTGGATTAGTACAGATCTTCATCCTGAAACAATAGATTAATAATGACTGAAAGTTAAATAATAGTCCTCTTTGTTTTATGATGAAGACATAACATTAAAACTTAGTAAAGTTTATAATATTATAAAAATGAAAAAGATGATGGTCGAAATAAGGGAATTTGTTGATATGTGGAGAAGAAAATGAAATGTTGGAGAAACTGAATTAGTACAGATCTTCATCCTGAAACAATGGATTGGTAATGACTGAAAGATAAACAATAGGTCTCTTTGTTTTATGATGAAGGCTTAACATTAAAACTTAGTAAAGTTTATAATAGTATAAAAATGAAAAACATCCGCCTATGGAAAATCTTCTGCTATTAAGAATTTATGATAAAAATGACATATTGGATTACGTTAACTACACTACCAAGATAGTATATGTTTTTACAACACTCCGTCATAATAATCACATCAGCAAATTAATCTGTGTAAGTTAAATTTGTATTTTATTTTGTTAAATTTCAAACAAATAATATAAACAATGCTTGGGACTTCTCAAGTAATTTAAGTACTGGAGATGTCAAAAATGGAATCTATCTGAAGACTTTATACTCCAGAATCTGATATTCTACCACTGTACTAAACTATGAAGGGTATTTCAAACAAATTTCAGAATATTGTAAGATTTAGAATATTCAAATGAAGGAGAAATGAAGCAGAATCGTTAATTATTTGATGAATTGTTTGAAAGCTAATTTGATAATATTCGAGCAAAGAAGTAGTCCATTGAGGATAATAGCTCATTTATTTGAGCAAATTGATTTTTTTTTTTTACAGAATTGAGGATTAATTCTGAAATCGAATTTCGGTTCTTCATTACTCAAATCCTATATAACATTGAACAGTAATCAAAGAAAGTGCTTAAATGCTCAGAGATATTTAATATTTAAAATTAAAATTCACACTCATCCTATGTAGAGGAGTCTATACATACAAACAAGGTTCCCAGACTTTTTTTCGTCTAAATGTTTTCAGTAGTTTTGTTATTTTCATTCCTGCAAAGAATAAGAGACCAAAATAAAGTTGGGATGGATATATTATGATAGCTAAAATAAATGTCACTAGATGAACTGATGAAGGCTTAAACTGATTTCAAGAGTTGTAAAAGACCTAGAAATAGATCAAATGTGAGATAAATGGATGAGATAAGTAAGTTAGCAGGTGGGATATGGTGATGAGAAGCTACGTATGGGAGAATCTGTATTAAATTTGAAGGAAATTTTATCCTTAGTGTTTGAAAATGATGATGATCGCGTTCATGACTTCTGCTGGTATTTCTTGATTTTTCATGCTGAGATGTGAAATTTAGTCTTAAATAAACTGTGTATGTATACGCGGAGAGATATAAAAAAGATTTACAGATATAGTTATTTCTTGGAGAAAAAAAATCTTGTGTTTATATATATACGTTAAACATGTGAGACTAATATATTAGTTTGTACATAACTCTGAGATTTTGAAGTAGTGGTTGCCACATGTTTCTTGTCTGTCCAGGCCTAGCTAAATTTCATGTTTCCAGGCCAATGAGATGTAGGTCAAAGGCTTGTGTCTGCCATGAGCTTCTGGTTGACTGATTACAAAAAAAATAAGAACCTTTCGTATTAATCTTAACAATGATCAGCTTTTTATTTCAGCATTTTTTTTTATTATTATTACGAGTAACAACTTTTTAAAGCCTATCTTGTTTGATTGAACACTTCTAAAACAAATAATAATATTTTCACTTTTTAAATTAAAGAAGAAAAAAAACAGCTTTTATAAAAAGTCAAATGAACATTTTAAAATATAATTCAACAAGTTGTTCCTATGCTGGTAAGTCATTATAAAAAACTGCGTGTGTGTATCCGTGTGTTCACTGCGTTATTAATTACTGCTAATGTGATATATGTATATTGTAATAACACTATTTATTCTCTCAGTCCCTTGTCCCTACAATCAGTTTAAGGAGAAAGATGAGTGAAGTTGGTTATGACTAACATTAAGGTTTTTTTTCCTGGAAATCCTTTACTTGAGTGTTTAACCCTCTTTTGACTAATTGTTAAGACGACATTTAACAGAGATTAATTTCAGTTTCCAGTTACAATTGCGATACAGGTAATCGATGGCATTTTTATGAATTATATTTAATACTATTTGTCGTCATATTGTTGTTGTTTTTTACTGGAATCTTATTTAATTTAGTATTCCTTGAAATAAACGGTTGTTTATACTGGATATTTATTTGGTACTTTTGAGTTTTCAAGTAAAGCAATATTCGAGCTGTATTGAAACAAAATCAATCAATTGGTTGTTCACTTTTAAAAAAGGAATAAATCCCAATAAATTTCGTTAAGAAACTTTATTTCATTTTTTTTTTTTTACTTATATTATAACGTGTGAAGTGTTGAGATACTCTTGACATTGTCGTACTTTGGTTCAATCAGCATGTTTCTTTTTTGTTAGCAGTTTTTTTTTTTTTTTGGTAAATTGTCATAATGATAAAAATTTGGGGCCTTCCTGTCACAATACGCAATTCAGTGGACTATTTCCAAAGATACGGAATCCTGCCCTCCCTAAAAATGCATGTTAATGGGCATGATATGATTGCATGGCCCTGACATGAATAAACTGCATTATATATTTTTTTCATTTTTCTGTTAATAAGTTAATAAAAATAAAAAATAAACTGTAAATATTGTAATTAATTTTTCCACAATGATTTCTTTTTTTAAAATAACAGTAATAAAAAATAAAATGTAAATATGGAATATGATATTTCCTACCAGGCATTTTTTTGTAAATATTTTGGGGCCCCTGAAACTGTATATTTATCAAAAATGGGGGCTGCCATTTTGGTGTACTTGAAAACTCACAAGTACCATTTATTTTACTGGTTTGTTATTCTCTGGAACCTTATCAAATTGTTTTAAATTAATTTTATATTGTGCTTGTTTACAATCAATAAGATTTTCCTTTATAAATATGACCATTTGTATGTTGGTTTATTATAAGGAATGAATTGAACAGGTGAACAACCGCATATTACCCCTATGCTTATATATATTACTACATAAGATACGCTTATTTTAAGAATAAAATGATTATTTTGTAATTTTTCTTTTAATTAGAACTATTTTAAATTGAATTGCACTGATCATAACTTTTTTGCTTAGAATTACATTGTTACAAATTATTTTCCAGTGTTTTTTTTTTTTTTACTATTTTTAATGTAATTTATTAATACCTATATGTGTTTTATTAAAAAATGCATTTTTATTATATTTATATTACATATTATTAATATATATATTGCACCAGTCACTTTGATCTTCTTTTGATCACCGAGGGTGCCACTAGATCACTAACTACATAGAAAATTTAATTTGCAATGATCCAAAAGTTAGTGATGATGTCAAAATGCTACCAGCTAGACTTAGGGAGAGAAAGGGATCTTTAACATTGTGCAGACAATTGAGGGAAGAACACATTGACAAACATCAGCCCAAAATAATTATAAATAATTTTAAAGTTTATTAAATTCAAAAAATAAATATTAGTCAAAGAAAATATGAAAGTTTGACCTAGATGTATCAAGAGGATTTATCAAAGTGTGTACGAGAGTATTGATATCAAACACTTAGACAGATAAGTTTGTTTTCTCACTTAAGAGTTAGAAGGAATTTATATTGTCTTCCTGTCAGCGATTTATCTAAACAAATTCTAGTTTCTTTTAGTTAGAGATTTAAAAACAAAAAAAAATGATCTTGTACAGAATTCAATGAACAGCACAGAGCGATCTTTTCCTAAAAACCATCAAAACATCAGGATATAATAGGATTGTCATTTGCCTGCCATCACTCATAAAAGGTCATGTTTAAGACCTTCAATATTGATTCTAACAAAATAAAAAGATACAGTATTACGTAATTTGAAAGATAATCTGAAAGATAGGAAAACTAAAATCTTTACTGTTTAAGGAAAAAACAGAATAATACACTCAATAAATTGCTATCCAAAAGATTTATGGTCTGCAGGAAATGCAAACCAAGATTGTCTAAATACAACAAAAGAATAAGAGGCAGGTGAGTTAAAAATAAAATTATTAATATCTACCCAAGCATTTATCAAGGGTTAGTAATATAAAAAGAGAAAAACACTAAGCATATAAAATATAAACTCACAATACATTCTTGGATAAATAAATTTAAAATAAGATCTTAAAACTAAGACTTCAATACATGCAATAATAAGAAAAATACATAATAAATAAAGTAATTAATGATATTTAAATGATTATACAGCTTATTGTAGGTGCAGGTTTTCTTTTTAGATTAAGCTGAGTCTTTAACAAAGAGATTTAAACAAGAGATTTAAGCCCTAATTATGATATGAAATGATGAGTTTATCTTCTAGATATAATGTTTGGTCAGGCAGATTTCTTCCAGTGGGATACACAAAGTTCAGGTCTACATAGGGTTTCATTTTGAAGGTTTTGATTTCTATTTCTTTGGTCGGGAATATGAAGGCAATACTTAGAATCAGCTCTGGACTAAGCTTTTAGGTCATGTTCTGGAAGGCACAATTATGGAGCTCCAGGATTCATCTTTGGATTGATTTAGCACTGCATATTATTATTAAGGTTTTTTATGATGAGTATTTTCTGCATCCTGGATGTACTGTTGCTATTTCCAATGTTGTAGCATATTACTTATTCTATTATCAAATAGCTAAGCAATTCTTTCTGTACACAGCAAGCAGCAATTACTATCAGGGGTCAACAAAAATTCCACTTTGGTGATCTGCATTGAGCAAATAACAAATATAAAAATTAGAACAGCAATCCAAATAAGAAGCAGAATAATAATCTAGTCAAAAACCCATGGCTATTTATGTGAATTGTTATCTTCCACCTAATCTTTAATTAAAAGTTTTAACCAAGCTAAATCTCTATCTCCTGCTCAATCTCAATTAAAAACAAAATCCAACCAGGGCTCTTATCTTTTTCAAACAATTAAATTTAAGTAAATGAGAAAATGAGTTTCAGCTTTTAAAATAAATTAAAATTAACAAAATAAAATAAAAAACTTATCACAATTAAAACTTTTTTTAAAATCAGAATGTTTTTATATTTCTGTCTACAATTGAGTATGTGTGTTTATGGCACATACTTAATAAATAATAATAATAATTAAAAAGTACAAAAAATTTTAAATTCAATTTTTTTCAAAATCTTTAAAATTGTACATTCTAATTTTGAATTTTCCAATGGTGCTTTTGAAGTGGATAAAGCATCTGGTCAGTATAATATTATCACCCTATATGTTTTGTTGCAATGGTAGGGTATTAAATTCTGGAGCTCAAGATATATGAATTGCAGCCCAGCTCTATGACTTTTAGTGCTCAAACTCCTTATGATCTCTGAAGCAAAAAACATTTGATTATTTTCTTATTAATAGTAGTAGTATAGTTATCATCTGCAAATTAAACAAACAAATTATCCCATCTGTGAAGTTTTGAATAAATAGCATTCTTACATTAATAGGTGTTAATAAAGAATAAGAAGCAATCTATTCCTCATATTTTAATAGTATTTGAATAAACATTTAATGACATTGCTGGAAATAGAGTGTCGTATTTATAAATTAGCAGCTTTTAAATATAGCTTAAATCATTTTGAAATTAAATCTGTCTATCACAGGACAAAGCTAGTGTTTCATTTGTAATGTCCTGTAGTATTATTTACATTTATAAAATTGAAGTGAATTCTTTTACCAGTGATATGTAGATCTAATTTCAGAATCATTTAAGCCTTATTTAAAATCTGGTGATTTATAAATATCACACTCTTATTTCCAGCAACATCAATGAATGTTCATTTAAATACTGTAAAAGCATAAGATATAGATTGTTGCCTATTCTTTATTAACATTTACTGATGGAGGAATATCATTTATTCATAGTTTTGTAGAAGAGATCGTTTATTTTTTTGTTTAATTTGCATATATATATATATTGTAACAATACAGTATTACTGTAAATTGGCTATCTTAAATTTAAAAACTGTAAAAAATTTATTGGCTTTAATTAATTTAATATTTACAGCTAAGCAACTGTATCAAGAATAGAACATAATCATCATCATATTTAAATAGCCTCTCATATCAATGTTTATAAGAAATTTTATATTATAAAGCATTTTGAATAGCTTTCCAGGCTGATTTTTTTTTTTTTTAGACTTCTAAATTTGTATAAAAAAATATGTATGCTTTTGTTGCCATTCTTATTAAGAGATAAAATTATCAATTGTATAAATCAAAAGAAGTCCTACACACAAACAACTAATAATTCAAAAATAGAAATAGAAAATAGAATTATAAATATGACATTATATGTTATATATGTGTGTGTGGATGGTTATGTATGGATGCTTACGTATTTAAATGTAATAAAAAAATTAATTGATTTAGATTTTATTTGGAAAGAATGATTTAGTTACTAAAAAAATATTTATTTGATTTATTTGTTAAAAGTTAATTTAAATGCGTGAAATAAATATCTGAGAACTTCATAGTTGTAATTCATTTATTTGAATAAATCTTTGTAAAATTGTTTTTTTCTTAAAATCCGGAAATAAAAGTTTTGCTACCTTGTAAAAATCTTAACTCTATTATTTTGACTGGAAGAAATCATGACAAAATATTTCACTGACAGTGGAAGAAGTTCCCAATCTATGATTGAGAAAATTCTGTCATTCAAACATCATGTGATAACAGGTATAAAAGGTTAAGCTGGGAAAATACAAGCAGTTCTCTACAAGTTTTCAGTGCATGTATGACCTAAAATGGTCCAAAACTTTTAAGTAGCCATATTTTTTTATTTAACTGATGGCAGGCTAAGCCAACAGCTGGCAGATGTCTTGGGATGGGGGGAAGGGGGCATCTGATCTTCATCTTTCCAAAAAGAAAGATGGACCACAACAAAATAACCAGAAATCATCATCGATTAGTTAATTTAATTCATGAATTTTTTTATTTCAAGAAATCTCACTTATTATAGTTTACTGTTAACAGAAAATAGACAAATTGACTTGTGGAATTGCTGTCTCATTATTTAACAAACGCTGAATTTTCTTCAATTGGAAAATATTAATAAATAGCTGATATATTTTGGAAAAATTGTATTTCTTAATTTCAAACAAGTTGCTGACATATTTTCCATAAACTCTTATGAATAATTATTAACTTTCTTCACTACTGAAAAGGATATTTATAATTTTCAAGGATGTGAATTTTATCTTGTCTTCAATTATAAAAGAAAACCTTTTTCTAAATAATTATTTTTTAACTCAAATATGCTTATTATAAAGCTATTGCTAAAGAAACAGATTTTGATTTAAAAATGAAGATCTTTTTTTTAAATGAATAATAAACTTTGCTTTATCTGCGATAGATCAGAATTATTAACCTAATGGATTAAAGACTGAAAATGAATGGGTTAATTTTATATTTCGAATTAATGTGAAATGTTGAAAGCTAGATTTTGGATCAAATGATAAAATATGTTTAAAGGAATTAAACTGCTACTTATAACAAATTACTAATGTATATTCAATGCTTAAGGAATTACATTAAGGATTATCCATGCTAAATATGTTAATAATATTCAAAGGATAATGGATTCTAAAGAAATATTTAAATACTACTCCTGAATTGTGGATTCTCCAAACAAATATTCAATATAATAAACGACCAAATTATAAGCAACCTTAAGAATGGATTATCTTGGATTAATAAGCAAACTGAATGGAATTTGATACTTTTTATGCTATTTCCAGAAATGGATGATACTACCAAAAGTGAAATGAAGTGAGCGTATGGATTATTTAATATTCTTCCTACTTTCTTAGTTAATATTATAATTAGTTAATATAATAAAAATTTTCTCAGATATCATTGTATTCATTTTATTTAATATTGTTATTATTGTTGAGATTGAAAGGGGTTAAATGTAATTTATTTTAAGATTGGGTTGTACAAATGTAAGTAGTTACCAAACTTATATTAAATAGCTATTGCCAATATTAATAATGCTTATGAGGTTCTTAATATTTTGATCACAAAGTTAAGTAAAGTAAATTATCCTTACATAGATGAGTAAATCTGTAAGGAATATTTTATATATGACTCATATCTATTAGTATTATTTTTTTCTGTTATCTAGTGTATGACAAAGCAGCTTAATGATTTAATTATATTCGTGTTAGCAAAGTGACACTTCTGATCTTCAAGCCTGCAATTAAATCTAGTAAAGGCTCTTGAGGCAAAATTAAATAAGCCCTATGTTGTAAAATATCATCTAGGTTTGCTAATCGATGATTTGTACTTGCTTACTTTAAAAGAGTGAAAATTTCTCCACTGTTCGTAAATGAGGTTTGTAAATAAACTACTCAAGAACATCCATGAGACATTTATGATTAATTATTATCCTCCAGTTTTAAACTGAGGATTATTTTGTGAAATAGTAATACAATCTATTCCTATTTAATGTGAGTGTCTCCACAACATTGTATGATAACACACTTGAAAGATTCCGAATTCACATTAGTTTAGGAAACCAACAATAATATTTATTAAATGCTTTATATAATTTTTTTTATTGTTATTATTTATTCTTGTTATTATGAGGATATAGAAATTCCTCAAAAATGCTAAGCCACCCCAATATTCTAACTCTCATTTTAACTTCACCCTCTAACTTCATGTCAGCACATATAGATATATGATTTAGTTATTATACAATAAACTAATTGATATTTATTTCTCTTTGTCAGTCTTAAGAAACATTATCATTGCATATTCATGATATTAAAGGTCATATTTGATATATAAAGTTACACATAAAACTTATCTGGTTTGAATATATCATTATGAATTAATACTATCTGAAATGTAAACTATTATTGGATAGGATGGTGTACATAAAAGCCCTTTTACATGATCATATCCTAGAATGCACAAACACACTTGATATCCAATGCATTTATTGGATTTATCCTGAAATAAATTATTATTCAACCTTGTATTTAAACATACTAGCCTTAGTTTTAGAAAGCAAAGATTAAATTGCTCTTAGTTAAAGCTTGGAATAAGAAACAATATGTGTAAAGATTTTAGAGTGAAATAAGAGTAAGAGTACACATATAATTATTATAAAACCCTGAGAAATTAATTTATTATTTTATTAAATGTGAATGATTATTTGAGTCTAGAATAATTATAGCTCATGTGGATATAGATAAAACTTGTATGCATAATAATTGCAAGCTAAGCGAGATTATAGTAAACACACTTCTTTCTTCTCTGTCTCAACCGGAATTAAAACCTGGCATTTTCAACCAACCGCATTTTCCCATTTGTTGGTTTCAATATGTATATGCATATATTAGGCTCTGCATATTTATTGTTTATATATCTTCTGAAATAAAATAAAATGAGATAAATATGTTTAAAGCATTTTAAATTTTGATTAAAGTCAAATATAACACATATTAGATACTATTTTCAAAACTAATCTAAAAGACATATATATATATTTACTTGATTGTATCAAATTTTATCCGAAAAATAACAATGCTCATTTGACAATGGATTTCAATCAAATAAGTTTTCAAAAACTAGAAGAAGAAAAACTTAATGTGTATTTTAAAATGTTGTTTAATTAAAAAATAGTGATTACATATTTCATATTTTTCTAGAAGATAACAAATAATAAACTTAATTAGATCAATTTTTATTTTTAAAAACTAGCAAACTTTACTCTGAACTACTGTCATAATTGCTCTAATATGAACAAAAAAAAAAAAATAGAAATTTATCAACCATGCCTGTCAATTTTTTGCTATTATTAGAGGGTTCGTGTATTGATCAAAACAACCACTATATTTGCAAGTAGTAATCATTGAATTGGCATCAAATGCATGTGAAACTATGCTGTAAACAGAGAACTACAGAAGGGCTGTATATCATAGTGATTATTAAAAATAATATAGAATGCCATGTTCACGTGAGATAAGATAAAAAGATTAACATCTTATATATTTTTTATGTATAAAAATTACTCCTTCAGAATTATTTTAAAATGTTAATATGAGCTGGGGAGTCGGTTTCTCTGTGATAACAAAACAATAATTATTGGTTACTGATTCATTAAGTTTAGTGGTATTGATAGAATAATGTTTTAATAGTCTTACTGCATATCTAGAAGGCTTTATATTAGTGCATTCTTCTAACATGTCTGTAACAAATATAACCCTGTTGACCATCCAGTTATTGGAATGTAAATGGATATCTAGTTTTTCTACCAACCACCAATTGATTATCTTGACAAATAACATCATTATGCTTGATTATTCTGAATATCTTCCTATTGTAATTGATGTTACTGGAGAAACATTTTCACTCTCAATAATCTACTTATGACTGTTTACTTACCTTATTACATGACCATCAGTTCTTATATTTGCATTTTTTATTGTGAATTAGTTATTCTGATATGAAGTGAAATCATGTAAGAGTATTATTCAAGACTTAGTTTCAGTGTTCTGTTTATGTTTTAATGTGGTGGGAAAATCTTGTTTTGACAATACTCATCTCTAATTGGAGAGGGAGATTCTAGATGATATCTTTTGGTAGAATACATTGATATTAGTATAGAAAAGTATTTTTGAATGGTTTTCCTAAATGTCTGTCATAATCACAAATTTGTGTTTTGTTTTTTTTTAAATTTGATTAGTTATTAGTCAGCATTATTAACCAATTAAAACATGGAAATAGTTAAAACCAAAGACTGCTTTACACTTAGAGTGTGATTATGAAATTCTGCAATTATTGTTGGAGAGTAAAAATAGTTCACTGATTAGTGTTATTATTTCAACTATTTACTTATTTATGGTATTTATTTATTTATGGCTGATCTTTTACAGTTAGTATAAATGAATCCGTAAAAATTCTAACCCAGGAGATAAATAGCTATTTTTAAATTTAATTTGGGTAATATAAGTAAAAAGAAATGGTTGCATATATTGGACTCTTACCTCTGATGTCTATATGTACTTCATAATTAAAAAAACAAGATAATGGCTTAAATTTTAAAAATGATAATTGTATATTAAACATTCTGTAACTGTTTACATTTACTGTTTCAAGTTTATATTAGAAAAAAGAGATAAAATAAGTGGTCTCCATAAGACTGAAATATGTTGTGCTTCATCAGATTGACCTACATAGCTTTTCTAGCATGGTAAACATGGAATTTCATAAACCCCCTAGCTCAAAAAGCTATGTAAGCCATTCTAATAGACAAATTAATGTCAGCATTAATGAACATAAAAATGCCTTTACTTTAATCAGAAGTTAAATACATCAGCTTTTACTTCACATTTTTTAGAAATTGATGACAAACCTGATTTTGATAATGCTAAAATACTTGGTAATTTGGAAAAGTATGAATTTAGAACTAGGAGGGAGTTGATTGAAATATTAAAATGACCAACTGGTTTAAGTAGAGCTGATGAAGCTCAATGTATTCCAGTCTTATGGAGACCACTTAGAAATTTGAAAAGAATTAATGGTGAAACTGAAGGAAACAAACATTTTGTTAATTCACATATTCTGAATGCTCAACTGCTTCACTCTCATTCTTTACCCCGCACTCAATCTTGTTACTATTTAAGATCTAACAGTTGTTTTTTTTTGAAAAATTAACTTTGACAATCGCAGATGCTATTTCATCAAAACATTGGGAATTAATCAAACCTAACACACAGTTTAACCAAGAATTATTTTATTTACATTATATAACTGTGAAAACATTCAATATAATATATTGAATGTTTTCATAAGCAAGAGCTATTTTATAAATCATGACTTTAGAACAGTTTTGTGTTTAATAAAATGTCAATATATCTACAAGATAACACTTGCCCTCAACGGAATAAAAATAGTAATCATGTACTTGTTGCAGAGATAATTGCATCATGTGATTGTTGATCAGTTTGGTTTAAATTAGAGCACTGTTTTTTTTTTATACATTCGTATAAGGAAACTTCAATATAGATAGTAATTTCATTATTTCTCTACATTTGTTTGTCCAATTTGATCTTTTTAAAATTTTAATGACCCCCCCCCTAAATATTTTTAATGATGATTATTGCATGTGGATATGATTTTAGTATCTGAAATATCTAGGAGATAGCTAGTGTCTGAAACATGGAGAACAAATGCTAAAATTGTTGAGTTTATGTTTACTGCATTAAACATCACATGATCACCATTTCTTATGCTTGCTCATAACTGTTATTAAAACAGGCAAAATCTCTATATGTATTGTCACTCAGTGGAAGCCAGGGTTATCAAGCCTTCTGGCATCCATTGATTACTCTGGCTTGCACTGAGTGGCAATATGTATAGAGAGTTTTTCCTGTTCTAATTTACTGCTTTAATGTGTTCTTCTCTTTTAGTACTTTGTAGAATAAGTATTCCTTCCTATATATGTAGTTTGGCACATGCCACAAGGGACATCATAAAATCTTTGAGCTCTTTGAGGGATTAAATTTTTAGCTTTGGTTAAAATACTTTTGATCTTTTGTTGAGTGGAGAATATTGTTTTCATATCGTGGCATCTTTTATATAAGGAATGCACAATCTACTAGAAGTATTTGCTTCTTATTCTTTTTTTGTTTTTGATTTGGCACAATGACCTGATTATAGTAACAGTAGATCTTCATTAGTAAGAAAATTTTATTTATTTGGGAATAAGAATGCCCTTTGGGTTGGATGATGATTAGTTATGGTTTCAAGTATCTATCAGTATGTGCATTTCCTGTATATAGTTGTTACAGTATTATTGTTAGTTTTAGCAAAAGAACAAGATTAGGAATTTCCCATCTTTCTCCATTTCTATTATGAATTTAAATTTGGGGAGTGTACACTATTAATGTTTTAAGAAGTTATTGGATTTTTCTTTCCCATATTTCATCAATTTACTTGAGCCAGATAGATGCCTTGTATAACGCTAGCTTTAATGCATGCTTCAAAGTCTTCCACGAATAAATTGGCGAAAACATCAGAGATGGTAAATCCTATTGAGTTTCCAATTACTTATTTATTTCATTGATCATTGTAAGTAAAAACGTAATAGAAAGACAATGTTTAGCTAATGTAGCAATATGGCTCTGTAAATGGTAACATTTAGAAGTTAGGTCTAATGTTTCGTGATTAGTATGTTAATGAAAACAACATTAAAGCTCAAAGATATCATTTGATATGATTTTTAAGTTACCAATAATAGAAAAATAAGTGTGTTATTAAATGATTTTTAATATTCTAATGTCAGATAATGAACACATAAAAATATTGAGATTGCTGTAATTAATGTGTGAGATAGGTAGATGACATAAGGAAGTTTGCTGGGTGATATGGAGAATAGAGACTAGGGTTCAGAAAAAATGAGATTAAACCTCAAAAATCCTTCTTCCTGGAGCAGATTGGTAATCTTTGAAAATGATGATGAAGAATATTAAAGTTGGTGATTATTTCTGATTTTGTTATAAATTATTTTTAATTAAATTCATATTTATTTAAAACTAATCTAAATAAGGATTACGATTAAATATGAAAAATAATATTTTTTTATTTTTTTTTCTTTCATTTGCATATAACTTAAAATTGTTGCGAATAGAGATTAAAATTAGATCTGAAATTATCTTCTTTTCTCCTCAGAAACCTTACGTCATTTACATATTACCTGATATTGTTGCTTTCTGTTTTATAGTAGCTTATCTCCCCTCCCACCATTTTTTTTTTTTTACACCTTTGTGTTTTTTTTCTTTTTTATAATTTACTGAATCAAATTCTAAAAAAGCTTTCCTCTACTTGATTTTTTTCCTCTTCGCTATTTCTTTTAATCAAATAATTAGTTTTAGAAAGAATCATTGTTTATGCACCTGTGTTTTTGTTGGATGTATTGTTTCCCTTGCTTATCCAAAAGGCTTATGTTCTGGCCTCCTCCTCCATCTTATTCTTTAATACTTTTAAATATCCTGCCTTTTTAAGGAACTTTATTATTTTTCTATTATTGGTTGTTTATCTTACCAGTTTTTTAGATTCCATTATTTTTTCAGTATTTGTTCTAAATTTCTCCAGTAGTCAACAATATTATTCCCTGTTTATAATATATAAAGAAAATGAAAGTATAATTAAAAAAAATATAGAGCACTTTAAAATTATATTCATCAATGCAAAATAGATTTTATTTTTAAATTAATTGTAACACATAAAAGTTACCTAGTATATATTGTTTTTCAATATTATATTATTTAAATATGCACAGACACATATAGAATAACGCCCTATTTATAAGTCTAATACAGCAATTTTTTTATAGAAGTGAAGCTGCTTTAACACCATTCATACTGATCAAACCTATAGACACTCCACTACCTCTGGATAAAAGTTGGTTAGCTGTAATTGTTGCAGACGTTTCCAAAATAATTACCCCCCCAATTCAAGCTAACTCCAATATAATCCAAGTACTGGGAGGCCTACCAGCTCATTAACAATCTTACCTCACCCCAATTATACAAGCCTCAACATTACCAATCATAGTTTAATAAAAAAAAATTCAGGAGCTGGAAACTAGAGCCAAAGTTCTTTGACTTTCTTATCAAGCTCAACCTAGACACCCTTCCCACAAGCCACTTTATTATGACCCACAGGGGATTCTCTTCCCTGCCTGATGTGTCACAGGAGGATGACACAATTGCTCATATTTTTTACCAATGTCTACTACTGCAAGTATGCAGAAGCCTGATCCAATCAGTATTCTATTTAAAACAAACCTTAATCTCCACACTCACAGTTGGCTTCACAAATGGTGAATTTGTGATTGTGAGGAGTGCCACCTTTTTGGCATATAATTACTGGCTTACCTGGTGCAAAACACTGTATAATCCATCGGACACTGACCCTCTGCAAACTTTTGTACACAAACTAAGAATAAGAAGGGACAAAGATGAGCAAATTGCACCGCAGCTTGCCTTCACAATAACATGGGATCTGATTAACTTGACTTTTAATGTTGTAAATAGGAATCTTGTTAACCTGAGCAATTGTATATTTTTTCATTGTTTTGTACAACTAAATTTAAAACAAGTGTAATAAAGTTTTTGATAAATAAAAAAAGTGTAATGATGTATATATGCACAGAATAATATGAAGAAAAGAAAATTTATGTTCTTAAATATATATTATCTTTCTCATCTATGTAAATTAGACATGTCAAACTGGTGGCCTGTGGGCCACATGCAGCCCTCAACATGATTTTTCATCGCCCGCTGCTATGATGCTATGCCATAAAATGAAAACAGAATATCTTGCAAACAACAAATTAATTTTAAAAAACTTTTTAAAAAACAAACTTTTATATTTAATTACATGAACTAAAGCAGGGGTCCCCAACCCTATGCCCGCGGGCACCCTGATGCCCGCAGACCATTTTACGTGTGCCCGCCGCTATCAGAACATGATAAAAAATTATCTGATACAAATAAATTTAATTTTTTAAATTTCTTATAAATTATTGTATTATATTGTAATCAAATTGTAGGGCATACTATACTTTTACAGCGTAAAAATATAAATGTTAATTATGTTAAAATTTTATTTTTGAAATAAATATTTTTTTGCACATTATGTGTATTATTAACAATCATCATCATCATCAACCTTTATCAATCCACTGCAGGATGAAGGTCTCTCCAAGTTTAATCCATCTTCTCCAATCTTTAGCTTCTCTTCTCCACAACACCCCTGCACATTTTCTTATTTCATCCATCCATCTCACATGTGGTCTCTTTCTGGGTCTTTTACAATTTCTTGGAATCCAGTTTAAAATTTCAATTGTCCATCTATTATCATCTCTTCTAGCAATATGTCCAGCCCAACTCCATTTCAATCTTTTAATTTTTTTAATAAGGTCAGTAACACCTGTTTGTTGTCTTACCCATACATTGCGTTTTCGATCTCTTCTTGTTACTCCCAACATACATCTCTCCATACTCCTTTGAGTGGTCTGAAGTCTCTGTATTGCTCTTCTATTAAGTGTCCAAGTCTCAGATCCATAAGTAAGAACTGGTAAAACACATTTGTTAAAAAACATCCTTTTCAAACACATAGGCATATTTCCTTTTAGTATCAAGTTATTTCTACCAAAAGCACTCCAACCAAGTTTAATTCTATGATTAATTTCCTCCATTATGTTTCCATCTGTATTAATAATCTGACCAAGGTATTTGTAACTGTTAACTTCTTCTAATTCTTCATAATCAATCTTTATTTTCATATTTTGAGCAAATATCCAACTATAAATTTACATTGAAAAAATAAATGGTGCCCGCCATCTGGTTGAAAAAAATAAATGGTGCCCGCCACCTGGCTGGTATTATAGAATGTGCTCTTAAGTGCAAAAAGGTTGGGGACCCCTGAACTAAAGTATTTAAAATAATTGTCATAGCTAATTTATAATTCTTGGTTGCACATATAGCTAAATATTTTTTTGACATGCTTTTGCGACGATGAAGCATTTGAGATATGATGAACACCAAAGCTGGCAACATTAATAATGTGCTGCTGTGCTTCTGAGAACATAAATACATTCCAGCAAAACTTTAGTCAGGTATTTGTGCCACCAACATAGCAATCCTATCTGCAGATTTTGGGTTTTTCTTAGAATTGTAACAAAAGGCAGTTGCACTAATTTCTTTGTCCCGGTCGGTGTGTTAAAAATGTGTGGGTTGTTTTCTTTTATAACTCATTCAAAAAAATGTGAGTAAACATAGTTGCAATTTTTTTAATTTTTAAAATTTAAATCTAAAGACCTATTTTTATTACAGAAAATGCCACTTTCAATGCTAATGAAAGATTGATGACGAGGGAAGAAAATTTCAAGAAAGATGGAAACTGAACTATTTTTGTGTGGAAGTGAACAATAAGATCAGTGCTTAATTTGCAAAGAAATGATTAATGTCACTAAAGAATACAACATTAAGTGATATTATAACACTAATCACGAAGAACAATTTTCATACTTTGAAGCAAAAATAAGAGAAAAATTCTTTAAATAACCAGCAAGGAGTGCTTACAAAATTCATGAAAAATAATGAATCAGTAACAATATCTAGTTATGAAATAAGCTATTTATTAGCAAAACATTCAAAATCATTCATCAATGGTTCTTTAATCAAAGAATGTATGATAAAAGCTGCCAAATATGTCTGTCCAGAAAAGGTACAGACATTTCAAGACATCTCATTATCAAGAAATATGGTAGTAGATAGAATTACTGAAATGGTAGATGACATCACTTCTCAACTACAAGAAATCTCTATCAAAATCCACTTCTTTTCAATTGTGATTGATGAAAGCATGGATATAAGAGATGTTGCACAAGTTGCTGTTTTTTTTTTTTTTTTTTTGTGGTTGCGATAATGACATGAGGATCATCGAAGAATTGTTGGAATTCATCTCTCTTCATGGAACTACAACTGGTAAAGATATTTTTGATGCTGTATGGAGTAGTTTAGAAAAATTTAACTTGCCTCTTGACAAGCTTGTTTCTGTGATGGCTGATGGCGCTAAATCGATGATAGGTGAAACTAAAAGGTTTTGTGTCCTGACTGACAAGGAAATTACAAGATGTGTATCCAGATAAACTGAAAATCAAAACTTTTCATTGCCTCATTCACCAACATGTTCTCTGTTTAAAATTATTAAAAATGGACAAAGTACTTAAAACAGTTACAAAGATAGTCAACTTTATTCCATTAAAAAATGTATTCAATAAACACTTTGATGATTTCACGAAGACATTTTTTCTCTTTTCAATGAATCTTTTGCTTTTGAAGTTGCAAAATCTCCGTCTTCAATACAACTGGAATTAATTGATTTCCAGAATGATTCAACTTTAAAAAAACAAATATTGAGAAACAGGAACTCCCTAAATATATTCCTATTTAGGTGAAAGATATCTGGAAATATAAAAATTTGCTGCACAAATTTTATGCTTTTTTGGAAGTAAATACTTATGTGAGCAATTATTTTCATGCATAAAATTAAATAAAACAGCTTACAGATCAAGATTAATTGATAAACATTTATCTGTCATAATGAAAATTGTTTGTTCTCAGTCTTTGAATCCAGATATTGGAAAATTAATAGGAAGAAAGCGCTGACAAGTTTCTGGCAAAAACAATAAATTGTAGATTTATAAATATGTAATCAAATAAAATAAATGTTTAAATAAAAGCAATACTATATCAATTGTACATTATAGAACTGAATTCACTAAATTACATAATATGCTTTAATTATCCCACCTATATTCCTGCATTCTCACTTCAAAATAAAATTTTGAGAAAATTTGTATGATGTGGCTTGCGCGAGAATCTTACCAGTCGCATTAAATGGCCTATTGTTTGAATGAGTTTGACAGGCCTGCTATAAATAATACTTACCTCTAGATTCAAATGAGCACAGATTCAACACAATTTGATAAGTGCATAAGTAAAAAAAAAAAAAAAAATGTAAATCTTTATTGATGAAATAAATATTTAAAAAATATTGCTATATTTAAATTAAAACTTTGTAACTAATTATTTATTTATTTACTTTTATATATATATATTACGTTGTCTTATTTTTATTTTTATTTTATAAAAAGAAAAACAGTAAATGTCACTATATAAATGTAATGGTATATTAAGGGTTAAAATAGATTCTATTATGTTAAGAGGGCATAAATTATTTATAGAAAAAAAAATGTTTATATATTATTAAACATTAATGTTATATAATGATATTCTATATTATAAATTATATGAAAATTACCACAATGGATGGTATTTATTTTCTATTTTTGATGATTTTTATAAACATATATTTTTTGAAATATCATATTTCTAATATAATTTAAAATAAGAATGCTTTTTTAAAATTATATATATAGATATTAAGAATATCTGTTAGCATGTATATACAAATAATCTTTTGTTGCATATTTTTATAAATAATAATATTAAAAAAAGCATTGAACAACATTTATGTAGTGTAATTTTCATTACACCACTCTCACACTAGGTAGGGAATGTTTTCTATCTATTTTTAACACCTTGTGGAGGGATGTAATCACAAACATATGATCAAAGGTATATGAAACAGATCTATGATCCCAAAGATGCACATTAAAAGTGGATAGAAAACATCCTCTACCTTGCATGAGAGTGGTGTAATGAAAATTACACTACAGAAATGTTATTCATTATTAAATAATCTCTAATCTAATGAATGACTAAATAAAATTTATTAAGCATTGAATAGTTTTACAAAATTATTGAGAAAATAATTTCTATTTGTGTAACACAGTTAACACTATATAAAAATTGCATGCTTGCCATATCAAAATATATATAACAAAACTTACATATGCATAACTTGTGCACATATATTAAATAATATACCTAAGTAAAAAAAGAAATACTTAACTTTTTAGCTTCTTTTGGTAATGGTGTCAATTATGCAATCATCTAAGTTATTGATTCCTACCAAAATTTGCCTTTGCTGCTACACAAATGGTTTTTTTTTTTTTTTTTTGCATAATTACAGATTCCTTCTATTGAAAAAAACTTACTAAGTATAAGATTTGAAATACAGGCATTCTTATACCTGGAACTTGATTGTAAATATGCATGACCACACACATGTAGAAAAGATAAATAATCACCAATATACATATTTCATGCTGAACCAGCACTCATCAGTTGGTCCAGATTATCATCTTCCACACATGATGAGTGCTGGTTCAGCATGAAATATGTATATTGGTTATTATTTATCTTTTCTACATGTATGTGATCAGGTATATCAGTAGTATGAGATAGTGTGGATGGTTGAGGGTGCTTGAAAGTCTGAGTTCAAGTCCTCTATGTTTACTAAAATTATAGTAGTTTTACAGGAACATACTTGAAACCTTCATATAAGTATAACGACAATGAAAGCATGCTGAAGCATGTTAGGAAGCACTCTATTGGATTGCAGCAGCATTATCATGATGTATCTTCTGTTGTATTAAGAAAGAGTTAATAAATTTTAGCTTATTGCCATTTATTTTAAGGAAGGTATTTTCATATATTTTTTCATATTGCCAAGTACAATAAAGAAATAAATATTTAAATATAATAAATAATTTGAAAATATTTAATGTAATAAGTTAATGAAATTGTAATTTTTAATTTAAAAAAAAAATCTGTAATATCCGTCATTTATTTAAATGAAATCTTCACTTTGATGCATTTTGTAAAATCCAGCTTTATTAAAATCATAACCCATTTCAAATCTTGCCATTTTTGAAAATGTCTTTGAAATGCAGTTACCTAATATATGTTTTTATTCATCTACCATGATTAAATCCTCTGCATTTTACTCCTATAAAAAAAATAATAATAATAATTTTGAAAAATTAGACTAGTCTGAATTTAAATAATTTTAAAGTCAAACTTAGTCTACAGTTAAAAATATATAATATATAATTTAAATAGAAGAAAATGACCCTACTACCCATATACTATGAATATACCACTCCATATCAATAAATGCTTTTTAAAAATGTGTAGTTTATTTGTATCACATGGATAGAAAGATAGTTTTCTTTTGTTTAAATTATATATATATAATTTAGACAAAAGAAAATTATCCTTCTAGTTTCTAGTCTCCCTACCCTTCACTGATGTGAGCCAACTAGCTTGAAACCAGCTAATCTGGGGGTGGAGACAACAAAAGAGATATTGAATTCTATCTCTCTTGGCATTTATGTAAACAAAAGCTTGTTAGGAGCTATTGGGAAAGCTCCATCTAGTGATCTCATATATATATATATAACTTTTGTAATAATTATATAAATAATAATGTATGTATTGAATTAAATAAAATAAAAAAATTTATGATTTGTAATAAAATCAACATCAAAAGGAATTCAATTTGTTGAGATTTAAAGGTAGAAGAATGACAATTGATAAATTATAAAGAGTACCATAAAAGAATAAAGAATTGATAGGCAGTACTCGGAAAAAATGGTTTCAAACACATATCGTAGGCAAATTATGTATAATAATTGTATATATATATGTTAAAAGGAGGTTGCCTTGACAACAGGTTGAGATTGTTGATTGCTATTTATTGGGATTGTTTAAGTGTTGATTAATATATGTATTATATACTTAAATTGTTGCATGATTGTTTTGTTGTTGTTTTTACTATAAAAAAACATCTTACATATCTATTATAAATGTAATAATCCTGTAATCAAATAATGGACTGCTTTGCAGTTGCCCAGGTTGCGGGTTCGCGTCCTGGCCGATGCTATAACACTTTAAAAAAAAATGGTTATTAAGTAATGTAGCATTATCTTGTGTGATCTATTGCAGTAGTAAAATGTCAGACTAGTCCTTGTATCGATTTCATTTCTGGTACTTCCAGCCCTCAAATTTCTTATGATCTCTCAAGCAATGAAATGATTCAATTATTATTAACAATATGAAGTACTGAAAATGATTATTATTCGACATATATTAATATTTTTGATATATATAACATTAGTCACTGAACACTTAAAACATATATGTATATTTGCATCTAAAGGAAGTAAAACTGTCTAAAGTTTAATTATTTTACTTATTCGAATCTCTCATTCCTCTTGTATTGCAAGATTTACAACTTCTGATAATCTAATTCTTTGCTAGATCATTTTCTATTTTACCATGATTCCAGATTTTTGTACTATGAATCATTTTCTTTATTATTTTCTGTATGGTTTCATGCATTGGTGGAGTGGTAGCCTTTGGGAACTAAATGTTTATGGACTGCAACACAATCTGTTCATTTTTAGTATTTGATAATTATATGATCTCTAATAGTGAATATTGCCATCAACTGAATTATTGTATTTTTTTAACTATATTGCTTTGTAATTTTGTAAATTTCATAACATAAATTGACTTCTATGTTCATTAATTTATTTAACATATGGATTTTTTTTAGTCAGTTTAGCTGTACAGAACATCAATCCAGAAAACATTTGGTCAGAGAAATCTAAAAAAAAATCTATAATCATATTTTTTAAAAATTTAGTTTGTTGAACCATCTATTGAGATATTTTGCTTTTTTTTTTTTTTAAATTTGTAATTTCACTTTGTTTTAAAATATTGATTTTTTAATTTAAAAAAATCAAAAGATGTCAGCTTGTGTGGTTATTTCAAGAACATTTTTGGAAGTACTAAAACTATTTTTTGCAAAAATTATTAAGATTCATGATTATTTTTACATAATATTTGTGTAATATTTATTACAAATCAAAAGTATGCATGGTTACATGCTTATTTTATACATATTTTTTTTAAATTTTTAAAACTATAAGATAATAATCTCAAGTATGACATTAGCAAAGAAGATCCCATGTTCTGATCAATTCATCTTATGAAATTTATGGCTAATATATTGTCATTGTCTTAAAATAATTTGATTTAAAATTAGGAACTGTTTAATATTTAAAGCAGAATTTAATAGATTTATCAGAGATCAATATTTTTTTTCATCCTCATTTTGAAAGCAAATTTCAATGGAAAAAAAAAAGTTCATTTTCTGAATTTGCTCTGCTTTGCCCCGTGTTTAATAATGAAGGCATCTTTTAATGCCATTATGATCTTATTTTTTTTTATTTGCAAACATATATTACTCCCAAATCAAGTTCAGTTTATTGAATTCTGATATAGAATAATGGTTTAATACTAAAATCAAAAAGCTGAAAACTTATAAAAAGTCTCATCAGGAAAAACAATTAAATCCAGTGATATTTAAAAGGTTTCATTATTAACAAAATAATAATAAGGAATTTCACATTAGATAAATTCACTAGTGGCTTTGTTAAATCTTTCAATTCTGCCACTATGTCCATATCTTTGTCAATTATTAATATCCTGTTTTCCGTTTGTTCAAATCTCTAAAAATCAGTGGCTATTAAATTTTATTTATGAAGCAGATGAGTAGAACAATTATGGGTTATCTTGAATTTGTATTGAGACTCTAATAATATGTAATCCAGTTGGTTTTATTGTTGGATACCAAAAAACAATTTGTCATCTCATAAAAGGTTCATTTTTATGTTATAATTCTTAGTTTATCTTGATTTTAAATGAATCCTAGTCAATGAAATTATAGCTTGAGATATTAGAGAGTCTAATCTACTTAACAGCTTTTTATGCATCCTATAGATTGTTACTTGACAGATCATTCATTTGGGCATCACCATTAACAGATTGCCACATTCTATGGATCTTTAAATCAAACACTCTATCATTGCTCTGAATGACATTTTATTATGTGAAAATTTAAAATTACTTGTTTGCACCAAATGATAGATAAATTGACTGATCTGCAGTTTTTTGTGAATTAGATAAGAACATAGTTTTTAGTTTAGCTGCAGAAATGTGTGCTATATCACGAAATGATTATCGCAAAAAGTTTTAATACAATTTGCTCATATGAACTTTATGATAATAGTGCCATAATAATTATGTATATATTTTATAGTTGAGCTGCCTAATAAGAGTATTTTTTATTGATATAAACAATTTGAAAATGATAGTTTTATCAGCCACATGAAACACCCAACCATTTTCAGATATGTTAAAAAAATCTGATGAAATTTAAATAACAGTTCACAGAAATAAATAGCATAGAGCATTAAAGATCATGCCTATTGAATATTTACAATTTATGTTTTAAAATTTTTGGAATTTTTTTTTATATCTGAGAATCATGTTATTGTTGCTGTATTAATAATTTTATGTTTGTGATCTTACTAATAGTTTTGCAGCCTTGTTAATCCTTTAGCTAAGTGGTTTTGAAATAAACCTCATGTGGTCAATTTGGTAATCATTTTTCATGTTTTTATTTTTAATAAACAAATAGGCGGGGCTTATAGAGCAAAGTTTTAATACCATTAATTAAGCATGATGTGTTGAGCATGCTTTCAACTTAGAAAAGTCATAAATGTAGCAGTAATTGTTTTGGGGTGTGGGTATATATATATTGTGTGCAAGCCAATTTACATAATATTTGCATTTAAGGTTATGTAGGTTGGATAGGCCATTTTTTGGATAGGGGAATGCAGGACTTCCTTTTGTTAATTGTGTATTTGCCCCTTGAAATGTGCCATTCTTCTTTGATTTTGCATCATTGCATTCTGTGCATAGGAAAAATATATATATATTCTTTATTTAATATTTATATTTTTAGTAACACAAATACATTAGTTATAGAAATTATTCTACATGAATAAAGTGTGATAAACAGAGCACAAAAACATTAATTATAAACGACAATTAGCCATGATTCTGGTATACAGTACCTAAAGCGCTTGGCTAATTGTTGTTTATAATTAATGTTTTTGTGCTCTGTTTATCACACTTTATTCATGTAGAATAATTTTCATTATCTGACAGAGTTTTTATATTATTTATTAGTCACAGAAATAAATAAAAAATCTGATGGGTTGTTCAATGAGCTCTTGTGCTTTAGAACTGTTCTTATTTTATAATTATATCTGCCATCTATCAATAAAAAACAGTTTTAGAGTCATAACTATGGAATTACAACTGTAGAAAGAGAATTGAGTATTAGAACTGATACAATGTCATTCCATGTTATTATAGATCATATGATATAGCAATTGAAGTGCTAATCTTGACTTATTTCAGAAGCTCCTACTATGCTCACTCGTGAAAGCAATGTTTCACAAATTTGACTTCATCAGATGCAAAAAGACATAAATCTCATTCTTCACAATTCAGTAATAAGCATTTATGTAAAATCCTCATGTTTTATTTTTAAATGTGAAAAGTGTTAATTCCATACAGCAAACTATTATATTAGGTATTGTAACAAGCACAGATGACGTTACATTGTTTTTTTATTATTAAACATGTTCGCATTTAAAAATTTTCTTTAAGAATTAAAAATTGAAATTAAATATCATCTTAAACTCGTATATATAAATCACACAGAAAAAAAATAAATAAATTATTAAACGAAAACTTTATTTTAAAAAAAGTGTTTTAAAACTAAATTTTCAGTAGAGATTTAAAGATAAAAATATATCTTTAAGTTTGAAAACACATTAATTAATCAGAAATGGAAATGATTGTTTTAATTAGTTAAATATAAACTAGCCTTGGGCATTTAAATGTAAAAACATCGGTCAGATAGGAAAACAATAGAAACAAATAGCCAATGAATGAAAAACAATGGAATCGGACCTCAGCAAAAGGACCATATCATCATCATGATGTAACGTCCATTGGATCCTTCAAATTAATATAAAAGGACAAGTTTGAGTTAGTTATTGATTATTATTGAGAGAGGACAGATATGTGTTAGTGCGGAAGTGAAGGAGAAGGGATTGAAAAGACGCACTCTTCAATCCCTTCAGTTTTGCTAAGAAAGAAAGAGAAATGAACTATCGTTTTTCTACATTGAGGACCAGTTAAAGCAAAAACCTCCGGATGGATAAATAAATCGGCCAACAGAATACCAATCTTAGGACGGCGTGGGAATTCACATTCATGGCAAGCAACGGATAAAGATGAACTGTTTTAAACCGTAAGAACTTTATAAATAATGAACATTAAATTAAAACTTTCCATATTTAAATGATTGCAATATTATCCTATCTGACCAACGTTATTTATTAATTAGTTATAATTTTATTTAATGTATTTATTTTGTAAAATCATTTCCATTTATTTATTTTTTGTTCTTTAAGTTTTATTATGATTTCTGTTTTCCGTTAAGTTAAATTATAAAAATGTTAAACTTAAGTCGGGCATGAATGGCTGTATAGATTTGTAAAGTTATATTAGGGGAGGGTAATCTTAGGTTATTTGTTTCGTAGTTGAATTGGGTCAATGGATTGGATATATTGGTGTGATTAGTAGATGTAATATGGATTCGCTACAGGCAGAATCGCTTCATACGCCGCACACTTCCATTTGCCTATGGAAGGAATTATAAGTCGGATACCACAATTCCTTTCTATGGAGTTTTTGTTTTATTGCCCTTCTTGTCAGATAGATGTAATATTCCTATCTGAAGAGGGGCAATTTCTTCTCTTAACTTTTTGTGCTGCCGTATTTCGTATTATATTGAATACATCGATATATCAGATGGATTGATGCCAGTTTGACTACGAATTTTAGCCTAAGGTTAAATAAGGATAGAATGTTTATTTTCAAATGCAAATCTATGTAGTCTATTCATACTCGACACTAAACAAAAATGCATTAAATTTAAGTTGTTTATAGACGTTTGCATGGATTGGTTATCGGTTAAGTATGTTTTGGGTTTTCATATTTGATCAAAATATATAGACATTCGATAAATAATGATACCTTATGGTGAGTATCTAAAATGTATTTATTCGGATGTCTTTTAAGTTATTGGTGACAATGCAAGTATCTTATGGTGAATACTATCGGGTTACTTATAAATTTCCCTCTGCAATTGTCGGTATCAATGATTTTATATTTTGATCATTTATGTTGATTTTGAAATGTTTTTGACCGTTGTAATCTATGTAACCGATCTATACGCAACATATTAAAACAAGCTTTTATAATCCCATCTGTGCAAACTTAATTAAAATGTAAACTTATAATATAATAGAAATTAAAATGTAATTTAAAATCTAAAGTAAAGTTAAAAATAATGTTAAATGTTAAAATGTAAACTGATACTAAAACAATTTTCAATCTTATATATATATATGTGCATAAATAAATGTTTGTATGCTAATTACTGGCAGTGGCTTAGTTTATTGATTTTTTAATATTGAAATTATAATTAGATAAGGTTTTATAGTATTAAATCTCTGCTATTCCACTGAGCTAGTGACATGGGCTAACGACCGGAAACAAATATACAAAAAAAATTTTTTTTTTTTGACTTACGTATCTGCCTACTTTATAAATTTTTTTAGGTTCAAATGCCTAGATGGCGCCCTGTAGTCCAGATACCTTTTAGTCTACCTTCTCCGGATTGTTACAGTATATAATAAATTTATAATAACATTAGCTTTGGGTTTGAGTTAATATTTGTATTAACATCTAGTCAATAGTTCAAATGTACACTTTATTTATGCTGAAGTTGTTATATATGTTGTATGAATATGAAGTTCTTCAATGATATATATATATATGGTATCCAAAAAAAAATATAAGTAAACAAAAAATAAAACATTAAAATTCATAAATTTTACCGTATGGCAGCTGCTCTGTCATAATTGTATATATGTATTGGAAAAATATTTATCATTTACACAAACATTCATTCTGCCTTATCAGGCACTGAGAAGAAAGACCATGGTGTTTCTTGATCTTAAACTCAGAGGTAAAAAGCCAATAAACTCACCACGCTGGCTAATGCGTGTTGGTGAGCAGCCCATCCATGTTCGTATACTATATGAATAATCACATAGTAATAATAGCTGCAACGACAAGAACGTATGGAGTGCTATTTTTCATCTCAAAATGTAGTACATGATTATGTTTATTAATGTTATTTGGGTTACATGAACGCACTTTTTTTATTATTATTCTTTCCAAATTTCAATGTAAAATACTTCATGTAAAAAAAATGTTTTTAATGTGAAAAAGAGAGGTCAGCGACAGCGGCTTTACAGGCAGTTGTCCCGGGTTAGGGGGTTCGCTTCCCGGCTGATGCTATGACACATGAGAAAAAAATAATAAAAGTTTTAGAAAATTCAATTAAATTCATAAAGTTTTTTTCTCAAGTGATAAAATGAAAACTAGTGTTTTTAAAGGCAGAAAAAATTCTTATATAAATTTTTTTTTTAATTGCATCAGAAAGCTTAAAGTTTAAAAGTTTAATTGAGAATTTTAAATGGCTAATGATAAATAAGAGTAATTGTATAAATTTCAAAGCTTATGGACTTAAAAAACATCAAAACAATTAGTGAGAATATGGTTTGCTATTAACAATTACTATAGCATTTTTATAAGGAAAAAAAAAGTTATTGATGAAAAAAGGATATTATCCAAAGCATGTTTCGTTGTGATAAAGGACTCATACTCCACTATTCATTGTAATTTTTTTTTTTTGCTTTTTTACTGTAAGTGAATAAATGAACATTACTAGTAAATCTATGTGCTCCTTCAACCACATTACTATATATACAAAAATTAGAGAAAGAATTAATACTTATCAAGATTTAGATTTCACATTCTCATCAACTGAATTATTTAACATTCACATAAATGATATTGTGAATAAAGCTCTAAAAACAATGAGTCACATATTAATTATGGCAAATTATTTTTCAATAGTACAAAAATGTATTGATTCAAATCCAGAGTGAAAGATTCAGTTATATGGAATCCATATACTAAAGTAAATATTCATAAATTGCAAATGATACATAAAAATTTGTTAAATATGCTTACATAGATAATTTTTTGTCAAGATATTAATCTAAAAGAAAGAAGAGATGTGGTAGACAATAGAACATTCACTAAAATTGTAGAGAGAAAACTAGTTATACCGAATCTTATTTCTCAATAGTGGATAATCCATGTCAGTTATATAATTTGAGAGTAAAAAGAAAATCCTACTGGAAATAAATTTAAATATATAATTCTGCAACATTCATTTTTTTCTAGAATTATAAATAATACAATGTAATATTTATTTATTAACAAGAATATAAAAATTGTTATATTAAGTAACAGAATATAAATAATAAACCTAATAATGTTCAAGGCTAGAGAGATTTTCAGTGTAAATATATGAAAGCACTCAACACCTAAATAATAAAACATTGCATTGATATGTCTTGCCATGTTTATTTTCTTTTCAATCTGGTCAGTCAGATGTAGAGTCACGTTCAATAAAGGTTGTGATGATCCCATTGATAAACTCTTCTTCAGTACCCTCTGTAAAATTAGAGAATGATAAATGCACTGGTCAACCCTGGTTGGTGGACCAGACATGGGGACAGTTTAGACTTTAACGTATCGATCTCAACTGTCTGTACCCACTGAAAGCCTAAATCCAGGTGCTCCAATGACCCTATCCCAGATCAAAACTTGATTGAACTCTACTCAAAGGATTCAGCTTTACTGAATCTTAATCTTACAATTTGGTTAATTGATAGACTATTTCACTCACCTTTTGCTTATAAAAAAACTCATAAGTTGTAATTGATTTCAATTGTAGCTGTTTATGTACCTAGTATTAGACCTAAATAGAATGCAAATAAATTGTTATTGAAAGTAACACTTAAACAATACCAATATCATTAACAATCTCAATCTGTTGTCATGGCAACTTTCTTTAATCACTAATGGTAGAAATTCACTTTTATCTATGGTCCAATGAGTTTAAAAGATTGCAATTTGACTATAGAGAATGAAATTAATTATTATTATTAATTATTAATAAACTTCATTAAATAAGTAATTATAACTTGTTTTGAAAGCAGACTTCAAAAAATAGTCAGTTACAACTTTCCACCTTTATTGGTTAAAGAAAGTTGCTTTGACAACAGATTGAGATTGTTCATTGTTAATGATATTAATATTGTTCAAGTGTTTACTGCTTTTCATGTATTTGTATTGAATACCTATCTAGCCTTGAGCATTATTAGGTTTATTATATAAGTAATACATGGTTGGAGAGCAATTTGAAAGTTATAATTGACTTCTTCTTTTAGAACAGGTTATATTTACCTATTTAACGAAGTTTATTTAAACTTCTTTGCATTACTAATTTTAGTCTCTGTAGTCAAGTTGTAATATTTACTGTCTATATAAACATATTGGATTACAGATAAAAGTGAATTTCAACCTTTATTGACTAAAGGAAGTTGCCTTGGCAACAGATTGAGATTGTTCATTGTTAATTTCTGTGAATGTCAATTGCTGTAGTAAAGGTAATGAAGCTGAATTGAGTATTATTTTGTTTATAATCTTAATTTATGTATGCATGCTACTGACACCACAAGGTGTCTTTATTATGCGTATTTAAAAGTACTTTGCTCTTGGAATTCTGTAATATAATATGTATTCCTTTGGAATCAAGCTTATTGACAAAAATGTGAGTCATTACATGTGATGTCCAATGTACACAAGGGGAACAAAACAGTGGATATCATGACTCCACTGTATTATAATGCAGGCAGTAAGGAGTAAACCCATTTATAACATGAAATATAAATTAGTATCAACATTGCATCTTTTTTTTTTGGTCAAGATCCTACTACTTAACTGAACTAAAATCACTGCAGACTTATAAATCTTGCAAGTGATGAGTTGAAATATTCTATTACTATAATATATTTCATATTTAAAAATAAATTACAAGGATATTTCTTTATGAAAATAAGTTTTGAGTCCATGAGGTTAGATCTTAATAACTATTTGTTTTATGTATCTGTATCTTTTCAATATTTAATCCTAATATGAAATAGGTAGTCTTAAAAGGATTTTTAGTACTGACATTAAATTCATATTTTGCACCATAGATAATTCTTAATTGCATACTAAGAAACAATATTATAATTAAACCATAATGCAATGAAAATTGAATTATTGGCAAAGTGTTATTTATCGAAGACTTATTATATCTACAAAGCAGTGCCTTAAATAGTTGCATCATAATATCTTTTACTGCTAAAAATAAATTATGATATTTATGCAAAGTTTGTGTAGTTATCACTGGAATCCATCAATATGTTCTTCAGCTTGCTGGTTGAGATACTTTTAAATCTACTGTTATAAGAGTACATCTCCGATGATTGAGCATGTGATATGACAGAATGATAATAGACTTTGCAAAAAAAGTATTTTACTGTGACCATAAGCATGATTTCAAGGGGAGAAAGTCTTCATTTGCATTGTAAAGATATATCTCAAAAATATTCTAAATTAAGAAGTGTTGATTGCTTTCATTGGAAAAATAAGACTGAGAATACAGTACCATTGAGAGTTATAATCTGATGATGAATTGACATAATTTAAGTGATATCTATAGATAAAGTTAAAAGACAGCATTACAAGATATTAAATAAACAAGCTAAAGGGCCACCATGTGATTCAGAGCATTTGTGTAATCATTGTAAAACTCATCTTTAACTCTGATATTCTTTATTTACTGGAATTAAAATGGTGTTCTACTTTATAAGTAGCTGCTAATGAGGAACTAATTCTGATGTTTGACAAGAAGGTTAGACATTTTAAACTACTGTTACTATGGTTTGACTTTTCAGTAGTTGGAATTTCATAATCTTAGAAAACAAGAATGGTGATGTATTTATCATCAATTTCAATTATTATCAATCCACAGTAGAGTAGTCGTCCAAGTTTTACTCCAGCTTTTCCTATTAGTAATCTTTTATTTCCACATGGTTCTTCCTAGGTCTTTTACATTTCAACAATCATCTCTTTTAGCAATATTTTCAATGCAGCTTCATTTCAAATATCTTAATTCTTTCAGTGAAATATATATGTATATAACAAGAAATGGCAAGCAGTTTCTAGTTATATCTATGAATTATTCACAGTATTATTGCTGGGCCTACCTTCATCTACTTGCACATGCACATTTTCTTTAAGTTTGTTTTTTTATATCCCTTTCCCTCCCTTGGTTGATTTAAAATCTTTATGTATATGGTTAGACTTGCTTTGAGGATTCCATCATCAGATTTTCAATGAAATGGATGGCTGAAGAGTTATGGGGTGGAGTGGTTTGAAGCCTGTCCATTAAAGTATGAAGATCGGCTATCTTAATATAAGCTGAGCTTTGATGGTATGTATGTGTGGAGATGATAATCTGGACCAACTGACGAGTTCTAGTTTAGTACAAAATACTATTGGTGATTATTTATCTTTTCAACATGTGTGTGATCAAGTGTATCAGCGGTATGAGATAGCACAGATGGTTGAGGGTCGTGTGAAAGTCTGAGTTTAAACACCCTATATATATATTACATATAGAAGTACAGGTATGAAAAAACCTGTACTGTAGAAACAATTAATATTTCATAACTTAGATAATAAATCGTGTGTTTAATCTTTGAATACGCGAACGTTGTTTTTTTTTAATAGTAAAAAAAAAGTAAAAAAGTTGGTTTTTTTTTTAACACTTCATTCTTTTTTTTTTTTTAAAAAACACTCAAGAATATTTAATAATAATTAAAAAAAAAAATCACTACAATGTATATCTTGTTTTAAATTTGTCAGCACAGATTTTATTTTCCTAAACTTTAAGATATTACAGTTATATAAGTTTATTTAATAAGTATATACTATATATCGTTGTTACTTTTTTTTACCCATATATCTAATTATAAACTACATAACAGAGGTATGTACTCGCTTACATTTATATTAATATCTAAAGATTTAAAAAAGCAAGCAGTTTTAAAACGTCGCACACTTTATATTGATTAACACAAATATTAAATTAGGGGGAGAGTTAGTTATTATATTTTTTTAACTCCGGAAATGAGTATAAAAATGTATTTAAAAAAAAGTTATTAATGGCAAAATTAATTTAATGTCTTTAAAAAATTTGTTTTTCCTTTCCATTTTTCAGAGTGTTTTATTTAACTCCCTATAAAAGTTTTGATTGTCTAGAAGTTTTCTTTAGATCTAAAAGAACAATTGTATTTTTTTTTCTACATAAAATGTGCTAAACCTTTATTATTATATATGTGTGTAAGAGATTGTGATTTGGGCCAACTGATGAGTGTTAGTTCAGCACAAAATCTTTGGGAATCATTCATATTTTCCACATATTTTTGGTAGTATGCTTATGATTACATCTCTCCACAAAGTGTTACGAGTGGATAGAAAATATTCCCCACCTTGCGTAAGAATGGTGTAATGAAGATTACACTGCAGACATATTATTTATTATTGGGTAATGTCTAGTCTAATGAGTAACTAATAAAAATTATTAATATACTTTCAATGAGTGATATGGGTTAAAGTTGTGAGGAGCTGCACGTTTGACACATCAATTAAATTGTAGTTATTTGCTATCTATATCTATACACTGAATAATAATAAAGATATGTGCAAGAGATTGTGGTCTGGCCACCTGATGAGTACTGGTTCTGCATGAAATGTGCATCTTAGCAATGATACATCTTTTTCGCATGTCTTTGGTCATATGTTTATGAGTACATTCTCCACAATGTATTAAAAGCGAATAGAAACCAGGCCCTACCTTGCATGAGAATGGTGTAATGGCAATTACACTATAGAAATATCCATTAAGTGGATACTCTCTGGTCTAATGAATGACTAATAAAAATTGTTAATATATCAATCAAAACTTTTATAGGGAAGTTAAATAATCATTAAGAAAAGTGCATAGGAAGTGTGTTTTTATAAAGATTTAATATAAGTGATGTAAGAAGAATAAAAGAGGTGATCAAACCTCTTAGGAAAAAAATATGAAGATAAAGTCCTAAGATGTTAATTCATTGTCTTTCATAATTATGAAAGAGAACATTGCCAAAGTTGTGATTCAAGTGTTGTTAAAATTGTGTGTGAAGAAAGAATCGATCTCAAACGTAAAATAAAAGAAGTATGATTCATTACACAAATGAATACATAATGAATCAAATAGCATTCAGATCAGCCAAAAATTAATATTCTCAGCAGACTAATCATGAATATGATGCAAAAGCATTGAAAGTATACTTCATACAATAAATATTACTAAATTTTTAATACTGTTTTTTGATATTATTTACATTAATAATAATATTAGTAAAACAGGCAAAACTCTCCATACAGTAGTGCCACTCAGTGCCAGCCAGAATAATCAATGGATGCCAGAAGGCTTGTGCATAAAATCCCCATCTAGTGCCTACTCATCCAATATCCCAGACTAGCTTCTGGCTTGTGGCCTTCGTCAGTGAGGAGGCTTGGATCTGAGAGCACTGCACCTAGATCTTACGATCTAATGCAACCCTCCAGCAGAGACATTTTATCTCTACTTAACTACATAAGAAATGGGGACCATGTGATGTTTAATAATATTAGTAATAGTAGCAGTGGTAGTAGTAGTTGTGATGGCAGCAGTATTGATAGTGGTGATAGTAGTAATTGTAGTAATAGCAATAATAATAGTAGTAATGGTAGTGATAGTATCTCATCCCCAATCAAATGAGATTTATAGTAAAATAGTACTCTTCAACAGATATGATCATTAAAGTATCTCTACCAGAATTCAAAACAAGTGTAAAGATTTCAAATTTAGTTTCCCTGTTATCAAATAACTTATCGTTATACATTAGTAGCATTTATGTGTTTATATCTTTTTACAACTTCTCATTCTCATGAACTCACATTTGGATACAAACAAAGGTGTCATAGCTATACATAATTTTTTCCATTTATTGATTTTACCTTTACCTGAAATCTATATTGTATTCTACATTAAATCTCTATATTTTTTTCCATATTTTACCTTTCTTTTTGTTGTATTTCTTTTTAATGTTTTCTTATTAATGTCTTTATTTGGGTGGCAGTGATCTAGTAGGATGAAGATAATCACAGCCATGATGGCAACAAAATTTCAAATGAATTGGGGTAAATCAATTTTAAACTACTTCTATGTCATTTTTATCTATAATTGTTTTTAATCAATTGCAGGTGAAAATCTTCAAATTTAATTGATTTTTCTTCTCCATGGTCTCTCTTTTTCCCATCACTATAACATACCTTATATTTGTTCATCTCACATTTGATCTTTGACTGGTCCTTCATAATATTTTTAAGTCTAGTTTAGAAATTCAATTATTGATCTATGATCATGTTTTGTAATGCTATATCTGGCACAGTTCCAGTTTTATCATTTTAGTGATCCCTGTCTTGAGTTTCACCCATGTATTTAAACCTTCTCTTTAATTCCAGCATATAAATCTTTATCCATTTCTGGTTGATCTAAAAATCTTTATTCTATTCTTGTATTAAGTATTCAAATCTCAGATTTTTAAGTAAACATAATAGAATACATTTATTAAAAACTTTTTCCAAGTACATTGGTATATTTCTTATCAATATTATTTTCATCAAAAGTTATTAAAAAGTGTCCGTTTTATTTTTTAAGAAAAAATTTAATTGCAATTGCCATTTCTTGAATATATATTTACTTAGAGGTAAAATACAACCATAGTTATTCACAAGTGTACTCGTGTATTATCAAAGTTATAGATAAGTAAAGTCCTGACCCCAATTGTTATCAAGTACCACTACAGTTATGTTTTTAAAAAAAATGTTTTCTATTTAAAAAACTGTTGTGTATGTTAAGAAAACTATTTAAAATCAGGCTTTTAAATAGAACAAGTCCAAGAGTTTATTATTTTCTATCCTTTTCAGAAATAAAAGCCACTGTGTAGAAGTTGCCATACAAAATATTCTTGAAGAGATTAGAGATATCTTCCTGATAAAAATTAGCATGGTTTGGGCAAAGAAGCATATTAGCAGAACATCCAGCATAAAAAAGTGAGATCTGTAGTTATATATCTAAACCAAACTGCAATTTTTTTTTTTAATCTCATTTTGGTTCATTGAATAAATATTACACTCAACCTATGATTTGGGTATACACAACTTTTCTGAAAGCTACATGATTATTTATGTGTGTGGTTAATTATGCTGAAATTATGTAACTGATCAAATTAATTCACAGCATTTCTAGATTCTATACTCTATAATCCTGTAAGTTATGAATATAATGAAAAGGATAAATTGATTTCTCACTATTTATATAGGAAAACCTCAATTCTCAAGGGAAGTATCGGAATCTTTTCACCCGAATCAGTACGCCAACGTTCTATTTGGAATATGATAATTGTATCACCGCCCATTATGAGATGTTTATAAATTGCATTAAAAGGTCTATGTTTATAAATTGCATTAAAAGGTCTACATGTGCAAATAGATATTTAATTGTGAAAAATTCATTCTTTAAAACCAATTCCCAATACATGATCATGCCATTTAAATAAAAAATCTTCAAGAAATCTATTGCTCCAAAACAACTCTTCAGAGTTTGTTAGCACAATTGAAGTTATTGATTTTTCCGATGATTGGTGTTGTAGTGGTGCTATTGAAGGAATAAATACTTACTGTATTTTTATTATAATATCTATTGTATTTATTTCACACCACTCCACCATCAGAGCTTTTTATTACAGATTCGTACCCATGTAATTAAATATGGCAGTGGTGTGCTTATGCTGTTTATTTTTTATTTGTTTTCAAATTATTATTCTTTTTTCAGGCACCTATGTGTGTCATGTTTAATTTAAAATAAATATTGAAATAGTATATTATTCATAATTTTTATAAGCTTACTTTTAAAACATCAAATATATAAAATGTCATTGGCTTGAATGTCCCGTTATTAGGAATATCATTATTTTATCTCTGTATATTGTATCTCTTAGCTGCTATAATTCATTTTTATATTGTATCTCTAAATATAATAGATTTATTTATTTTTTAAAAAGTAAGATTTGCAAGCAATAAAAAGATTTTTTTCTGAAGGTTTGTTAGATGTGATAACATGTTAGATGTGATAATATGTTGGACTATTTACATCATGTTGAATGTATATAAAATTTTAAACTTTATTTAAACTTTTTAAATACAAACAATTTGTTAGTAATAAGACACTAGTAGACAACACAGGTTAGTAATTACTTAATGCTTCAAATAGTAATATTCTTCATTCTTCTTCAGGTGTTGTTGACCTGACCAGTGACAATATTAGCATAGGTGTCTAACTTACACCTTTAAATTTGTGAATATTTTAAAGCAATGTTTGTAACTAAGTAACAGAATATTGCCTTAAAATTTAATATTTAAAAATTTATAGATGTAAGTTTGATTCCTATATGAATATTGTCACTGGTCATGCCAGCAATACCTGAAGAAAAGTTGAAAATAATACTACTCAAACATTGTGTAATTACTAACCTGTGTTGTCTATTTATATGTTATTACTAACAAGTTGTTTGTATTTGAAAAGTTAAAATTTTTTTATACATTCAACATTTACTGATAGATGATGGAAATAATCTAACATATTATCAAAGCAAAGACTGTTGATTCAAAATACCTGTCAGTAGATGATAAAATTATACAATTTTGATCTTATAAAACTTCCAATACTCATAGTTTTAACATCATTTAATTTTGATAAATATATTAATGATTATTATTAATCTGTTATTAGCTTTCCTTTAAACTCCATCATAATTACAGACATTAAGAAGAAATTTGCCATCAGAAATAATATCTCCAAGCTTGTAGGCACCACATGGGGTTTTAATGCTGACATCTTTAGAACTTCTGATCTAGTACTCATTTGTTATGTGACAGCACTGCTCTCATGGTGCAGAAGTGCACATACTAATCTTGTAGATACTCAGATCAATGACACATTGTATATCAATACCCAAAGAATGATTACCTGTATTTGCAAATATCCTTGCAAAGCAATGTCAAATGGAGATTGGCAACTATCATTGCATTCAACAAGCTCTTTGAGGCATCAAATCATCCCATCAATCTCATTTCTGATCAGTTCCCCAAACCTTAGGCTAAAATCAAGACAGCCTTTCTGACTTATTGATAATTATCAGTAGCCACCCACATTGGATATCAACAGAATCATACTCTCACTGCTGATCCTATTCTCCAAGTAACTGATTTCTTCCAGGAAAATTCTGGTTGAAGATTTACAGAATCAGAACAGGCCAGGATAAATGTGGTTATATGTTACACAAGAGGGGAATTATAGAGTCTCTAAACTGTAAATGTGAAAGACCACAAATCATAGTATATATTTATAAGGAATGTCCAATTGCCAGGTACCTATTAGCCTCTTTGATTAACATAACTTTGGAGGAGGTGGCTTTTGATTGATTAATAATTGTAGATGTTGAATTTTGACATGCTCATACTTTAAACTCAGCTAAAGATTAATATTTTGTATGATATCATTACTCCAAGTTTATTCCACTTTTTCCATCTATAATATAATCTTTTAGTTATATTTTAAACTTTATTTCACTACATGTTTTGAAAAAATGCATCTGAAAAAGATAAATGATTCCTAAGATGCATTTTGTACTAAACCAGTACTTTTTCGTTAGCCAATTTCTTATACAGTATACGGCTTTGACATTTACTTCCGCATTTATTTATAGAAAATTATTACAATGGGTTTACAATTGTCTTATTTGTTCAGCTTGAAATGTATTTTGAGAATATTTTTTAGATGTCTTGCCCATATGTTTCAAGAAAGGTGTAATGGAGTGGAACTTTTAAATATATCTAAAAATAATAACACACTTCGGAAAAGAGATCAAATTGGAGTAATGATGCCATGTGCTTATATTTAATTTAATATATATATTGAATTGTGCCAAAGTGTAAGGAAAGTTTGAAGGTTGCAGATCAGATTGTGATCTGAGCTATCTGAAGAGTGCTGGTTCTGCAGGAAATGCACTTAAGTGATCATTTCTTTTTTTTCAGATGTATGTATTTTTAAACACCCCAGCGTGATACAAAGATAAAATGGTGATTTGAGTTGACATAACTTCAAATTTATTTATATTTAATTCCAAGATATTTTAAGCTATTCATTATTTATTAAAAAAATATATGAATATGAAATAATGTGTAAATAAGATATATATTATCAGTCAAAGATGATAGTAGAGAAAAATACAGTGTAATTCTATTTTAAATGCTTTATAGAAATCAAGCTCAACTCAATAATAAATCAATTTAAAAGGTTTACTATATTTTATTTACAAACTGATTTTAATTACTTAACGATATGACTTCGTATCAAAGCTCTAGCATATAGACAACATTAGCCCAATCTTCTATTTTATATACTATTTTTATAATCTTTGAAGCCTTCATTTACTCAAGGCCATAGTTAAAAGATTTTAAATAAGATAGAAATAAATCTTGACATCTGAACAAAAAAGAAAAACGGTCTTTTTTTCTTCTTCTCAAGAAACTTATGACAGATGGCATATATGCCCATCTGCAAATGTTTATGTAGCTATTTCTCTAGAAAGAGATTCCTAAATATTCACTCCCTTTTTTGTGAGTTTGTGCTCACCTTCCTGATTTGAGCTAAGATGATTGTATTTATCTGATACTAGATTTTTTGTTTTTTAAAAGATATGTGTTTATATATGTGTGTGTACACAGAAATGTTCATTGTAATAATAGAAATGTAATAAGTTTTACAATTAACATTCATTACTCTCTTGCCCATCTAAATCAACGACCTTAGAAATGAATAAAAAGTTAGACAGATTTGTATGTGTATTTATGTATAGTTTGTATGTGCTAGATAGTTATAGCACAATGTCTCTCTATTCTCTCTTAAATATTAAAATGTGACTTTAATTCAAGATTAAGTAATCAAATAATTTATTGCTTATTAAATCATATGATATTCGAATAGTAGAAGTGATAGTTAGAAGCTTGATCGTGGACTTTTAGCTCTCCAGTTTTTTCATTGCATTAAACTATGTGGATCTAAGACAAAGTTTAAGGCATACAATAAAAGCATAATTAACTATGGTGATGCATTTGTATTCAGTCATTTGTGGCATGTGTTGATTCTTGCTTCAACCGATATTAAAGAGTAGTTCATCCCATTATAGGTTGACTATCGTTAATCCAAACATCACTAAATCAAATCAGGCGGAAAAATTCAACTGATATAAATATAAACATATTAGTGAACATATTTTGCATTTTAGCTTTTATACTGTTATTATTAAAATAAATATACACAGAGGGATCACTCAGTGCAAGCCAGAGTAATCAATGAATGCAAGAAGGTTTGTGCATAAAATCTTAATCTAGTGCCTATTTGTCCAATATTCCCAGACTAGTATCTAGCTTGTGGCTTTCATCAGTGAGGAATCTTGGATCTGAGATTACTGCACATAGATCTTAGGATCTAATGAAACCCTCCAGCAGCCAGCCACCTTTTATGTATTTGATTAACTATAAAGCTTTGAGACCAAGATGAAAACACAATGTTCTCAGTTCAAGTTCATTACCTTGTATGGTCATTTATATCTGAACTCAGTTCAGCATTCATACTTTTTGGTCTTTTTGGTTTTTTAATAACCATAGTCACTATAATCCTATTGGGCAGGATTGGTATTAAACCACTAAGCATCATATGATCACCATTCTTTATGCTTACACAAGCTGTTTACACAAAGGCTAAACTCTCCATACAGTACCCATTCATTTCAAGTCAGAGTAATCATTGGATGCAAGAAGGTTTGTGCATAAATTCGTATCTAGTGCCTAGTCATCCAGTATCCCCAGATTAGTTTCAAGCTTGTGGCTTTCATCATTAAGGAACCTTGGATATGCTCCTCACTGATGAAAACCACAAGCTAGAAACTAGTCTGGGATTTTGGATAAGTAGGGACTAGATAGGGATTTTATGCACAAATCTTCTTGCATCCATTGATTACTCTGACTTGCACTGAATGTCACTACTATATGGAGTTTACCCTCTGTACAAACAACTTGTGTACACATAAAGAATGGTGATCATGTGATGCTTAGTGGTTTAAAATAAATGTATATAGTTTATAAAAGTGTTCCAATATATGCCAACTATAAATAATAAAATTATTGTTTAGTTAAATTTTGATCAGAATTTGAATCCATAATGAGGAGAAAATTCCAAAAATTTATAAATCCCAAAAAGCCATGATGTTAAGGATTTTCAGATTTATAGTAGTCTACCTGTAATGTTATTTTAATTCATAATTTCTTTTTCCACTTCTTGTAATGCAAACATGTTTTTTTAAATAACTATTTCCTTACAGTTTTGGCTGTACAGCAGGCTTCTTCAGAACTACAAAATATTATATGCTAATAATTTTAATTGGAAGTAATGACTTTCTGCAACATTTATGAATATAAATACTGTACAGATCAATCACATCCAAATAAATTATAAGGACACAGATTCTAAAGAACCATTTCCATTTATCAGACAAAATGAATCAACATTGATATACAAAAGGATTTGTATTTGCAAGTTTATTTTAAAATGGTTCTTTAGAATTTGCTTGCAATTTATCCTAGTATTATATTTAGACATGTTTAAGTTATGAAATATTTAAAATATTGTATAAAATCGAAAAAGAAAGATGTTATTAATTATATATATATATTAATAATCAATGCATAGGGGAAAGAGACAGAGAAAGAATAATATTTCAAATTTTTCTTGACTCTTATGGTATACGGTTTTTGAAATTTGATTAATGAAAAAAAAAACTTACTACTACAGTAGTATTTGTAAATAGTAATGAAAAAAGTAAAATTTCTCGTCAAGCGTTGGTAGCCGAGAGGTCAGCGCAGCCGCCTTGCAAGCAAGCAGTTGCTTGCAGACGATTGTCGCGGGTTCGCTTCCTGGCCGATGCTTTGACATATGAAAAAAAAAAAAATTCATCATTGTTTGCACTCATATATTCTTTTAATTATTTATAAACTTTATATTAGCCTATAGGTTTGAATATTGCTATTGCTTAAGTCTTTATATTTTATGTATTAATAAAACTTCGTCTTTATTTAGCTTTATAAGTTTTAAATCAAATATATAAAAAACCAAACTTTCCACGTAACAGAAAAATAGGTGCACCAATAATTATTTTCAGCTTACTCTTATTTAGAAATTCTGTTATATTTTTAAACGATAATGTGAAATTATTCACTTACTTTGTTTATTTTACATAAGAAATGCAGGTAAATAATATTGGTTATAAATAGTTATTTAAAATTATTTAAAGTTTAATGAAATGAAAGTTTAAATGCTTTACTTTCAGTAAAGATTAGATAAAAAATGAACATTTAGTTAGTATATTGATTATGAAATTTTCTATTGTACAATTATTTTCTGTTTTCCTGAAGTCTATTGTAAACAAGACTTTTTACATAACCTAAGATCAGGAAATTTCTATTTATTTATTTATTAAAAAAAAACATTATAAGAGAAAATATGAAATACATTTATGTATTTATCATAAATAATGTAACTATTTCTCTATTTATAATTACTTTTTTTTTGTCATTTTAGGGCAACCAAAGCTTTCCAGCAAGTATTGTACATTGATCCTGGCTTTAGCCGTGCAAATGAAGTGCATTTACGCTTGGGGTTGATGTTTAAAATTAATTCAGATTTTGAATCTGCACTTAAGGTAAACTATTTGTTTTATTTTTAAAAATTTTAAATAGCATTGTTTATCTTCTGCAATATCCTTTTAATTGCCAATTCTTTTTAACAATATCAAGAAACAATATTGTTGTACATACTCAGTGATTGGCCCATAAGCAATCCAGCTAATTGTCTAGCATTAGAACAGTGGTAGTGAAATGTACTCTCCACATTAGTGCTATTATCAATAGATGCTAAATGGTTGTATATCATAATCCTATCCAGTGCTTTTCCATCTGATATCTTAAGACTAGTTCCATCCTTTTGGCTTTCATCACTAAGGAGGTTTGGAACTGGTATATTGGATAGGAAAGGACTGAATAGAGATTATGATGCCCAACTATCTAATATCTATTGGTTATTAAAGTTTGCAATAGGTAGACTATTGTAATGGAAAAAATTTGTTACTATTATAACAGTTTGTGCAAGCATAAAGAAAAGATGACTATGTGATGGTTTAATGCTCATCCAGTATTAGTTAGTAAATAGACATCTGTCATTAATGATCCCAAATTAATCTGGGTTGGTCAGATATAAAAACCAAAATCTAGTTGTAATATGAAGAGTGGGCAAACTATAGCAATTGAGACAATATGAATATTAGTTTTCATAGTCATTTCTTCTAAAATTTTACATTAATCTATTTTAATAAAGTATCTACCAATATTAGAATGTTTTATTTCATAAATGCTTTAAGGATAAGTAAAAAGCAGATACTTTGAAAATTTACATTTTTAGCTTATAAATGATTTCATTTAAAAGTGTTGCTAATATAGATTTTATTATTGTAGCAGTTGGTAAAAAGTTATGATATTTGATGATTCGCATGACTCCTACCAAAATTAATCCCAAAAATGACAACTAGAGCTTTTAAATATTTAAAAATGTGTGAAAAATATTGAATGTGGTTCTTATTATCAAAAAAAATTTCCACTCCTGGAAATATAATGAAGCATTCTTTGCTGGTTGTGAACATGTCTTATATCTATGGTTCTGAATTCACAGTTTACTTTTACGTGCAATTAGAATTATTTTTATTTCTTTTACAAGTATGTCAATTTTTTTACAATCCCCTTCCATCATCATATTTATTTATTTTTGTACATATCCTAGTTTCGCTGTTTTTAAAATTGTTTTATTGGATCAAACGTTGATAAATTTTTAAAAAAAAATGAAGTTGGTGAACTTGAAATTGTGCCAAAATTTATTGAGATTTACAAATACTGCAGAAAGTAAATGCTTTTAAGGAATAATACTATTGTATATACATGCACACGACACTGTAACTGTGCCTGTTAGAAGTATTTTAGTACTACAAAGATCGTACTTCAATATAAAGTGTAAAGTTTATATAAAGCAAATATCGTAAGATATTTTTTTTGTAAATAAATTAAACTTTCTTAACATTTATAAAATATTGAACCATGACTTGATTTTGTTTGTAACATTAATACAGAACATAAATATATAAAATCTCTACGTATCTAATTACTATAGAATATATGTCAGCTTTGTTTTTTTAAACAGTACATGTATAGAAATTACAGTGACATTAAAATTATTTACATGCATGCATACATTTTGCAAAAATTAAGTATGTAACATCTATTTCGGTGAACAATCATAAACTGTTTTAATCTATAATTTTTAAAAAGTTTCCATTACTATTGTATTTCCTCATTCCTCATTTATTTTTTCAAATCCTTTGGAAAATGATGTAGCCAGATTTTATTGCATTTCACTAATTTATGAATTTATATACCATACTAAATTGTAGAGGGAAGGGGAGGGGGTTTTTGTAATGATTTTTTTTCTTTATCTTTCATTATAACTTTTCTTTTCTAATTGACAATAGAAATTATCACCATCTTTGTTTAAATTCATTATTGTTATAGAAGAAATTAAATCACTATATTTGGTGTTTTAGTAAAATTATTATAAATTGTGATTCCTATCATTAAATGTAATTTTAATCTTTTACTGCAACCGAAATAAGCAAAAAGTCAGATAAAATCAAAAAGGGATAAGAACGATATACAGCAGTGAAATTAACATATTAAAGATAAAAGAGGTCATACTATTTTGGAAAAAATCCAGGAAGAGTTTATATAAGTAAAGACAAATTTTATATTAAATTCCAAGTTGGTTTATTAACAAGTTTGATATTGTGAAGAAAATCCTATTGAGTATAAATCTTGATTCTGTACGTTTATTTTATTTAAAGTCAGTAAAATATAAAAAGATTACCAGCAAAAGCATTTCTATTTTGCTTGAAGGAGAAAATAAAAAGTTAGGAGGTTTAAATGGAAAGAATTTGTCAGTAAAAAGAAAATAGTGATTCAGTCTGAAATTAAATCAGGTACTGCCATGAAAGAAATGAAAGTAACTGATAATTTTTCCTTGAGGTTAGATAATAAAAGTAATTTTGTAAATAATATTAAGAATAATTCCCTTTTCCTCATTTTAAATTGTTTTATTGATTTTATTTTTGTACTTTTGAGCTAATGTTATAATAGTTCTTTGAAAATTGAATTGATCTTTGTTTAGTTTCTTTGTTTTTGAATATCTACTAAATATCAACTATAAATAAATTATAAGTGTAACTTCATATTCTAAAGGTTTTTTTTTAAATATAGAATTTAAAAGATATTTTGATAATTACTTTGATGTTAGGGTTTTAATGATTTTGACTGTAATCTTAATCTGTGTGATCTAGTGGTGGATTGTAGAACCTGAGCTCCACCAATCAGACTTCAGCATCTCAATGCTCAAACCTTTTCTGAACTTTCAAGCAATAATGGATTGTAGAACCTGAGCTCCACCAATCAGACTTCAGCATCTCAATGCTCAAACCTTTTCTGAACTTTCAAGCGATAATGGATTGTAGAACCTGAGCTCCACCAATCAGACTTCAGCATCTCAATGCTCAAATCTTTTCTGAACTTTCAAGCGATAATGGATTGTAGAACCTGAGCTCCACCAATCAGACTTCAGCTTCTCAATGCTCAAACCTTTTCTGAACTTTCAAGCAATAAGTCATTTAATTATTATTACTACTGCAATGTAAAATGGTCAAACTCTTGAATAAAAGCTTGTAATTTGATGAAATTTTGTCAGGCCTACATTCATTCCACCATAGCATAGCAGAAACTAAATTTAGTTCTTATACAAATATTATAATAAAAATTATTTCTGACTGACTCACAAGTGATATCTGGTCTAATAGTCATTTCTTTATCGAATGTTCTATTTCTGTTTATTACACTACTTAAAACTATGCACATAAATATAAAGATGCAAATTATTTTGGATCATATGAATTTTATCAAATAGCCGACTCAAGATTGTGCAAGATAATGGATAATTGTAATAAAGTAATGGCTTTTCTTAGGTAATTGTATTCAAATATCAAAGGGACAGGTGGAGTTCAATTCAAAAACTTAAGTTCTTAAATTTCCTAATTAACTCTCTATTGTTATAATAGATGATTTGTGAATTAGAAAATATGTGTATCATATTGCACATATTTGTCAATGTATATACTTTTTTGCTACCTTCTCTAAACTTCCAGTGGAGATTTTTCGATATAAATTTTATTCCATATTCTTTATTAAGCTATAACATGGTAGATCTTAGGATTGACTTTTCAATCATCGAGATACTAAATTAAGACTGAAGGAAAATATTCTTCTCTGTTGGTGATTGTTCAAACATATTAGCTTGTTATACATTGTAAGGCAATCTACTAAATATCACCTGTTCACTTCTAGTCATTATTGAATACTGCAATGTCTTTGTCGAACGCATGAGAGCTTTCAGACATATTTTAACCTGACATGTTTTAAAGTACAAGGGCTTTTGAATAAATTAGATACTACTCCTCATTAATTTTCAAGACTTAATTGATTATTTGTTATACTCAAAAAAAATGTATATCCGTAAGATGAGAAACATTGTCTGATTCTCAAATAGATTACGTAGGATCATAGTAAATTATAATAAATAAAAATCTCTTCATGCCCAGGAATTATAATAAATAAAAATCTCTTCATGCCCAGGAATACATCCTTTACTGGTACTTTAATATGCACTCTAGTTGATAAAGTAATTATAAATGTCTTTAGATCCATACTTCTTCAATCATAGGCTGCTGCTTGGAATCAATTGAAAATCTCGATGAACTTTGTACTTCCATGATTGCAGCAAGTGATATTCAACTATGGATACAAAAACTAAATTCTGTAATAACAGACTAATCCAAAAATATTACTGAAATACTATATATTATAACGTTTTCTGTTTTGCTAGGCCTCTACACGCAATATAAACTGTGCGCAAGTTGATCAAGTTATGTCAAAAAGAAGAAAGTTGTATTTCTATTTCTAAAAACATAACTACATTTCCTGATCAACTCAGCCTAGTGATTGTTGAGGATTGTGCTATTGATGAAATCAGCTTTTAATTTATTTAATATGGGTGCCAGGATTCAAAAGAATCCTCTAAAATCTGTTGCCAGCACGTCTCATAAGTTGTAAAGAAAAAATACTTTTAAAGAATCGGTATTAGATTTTACTGTAACGAAAATTATTTTTTTAAAATATCTTATTTTTCCTGGAACTTATTCATAACATATTGGCAAAGGTAAATTATGTTTTTAAATCTTATTAAACTAATAAAAAATTTAATAATAAAAAATAATAACTATTACTAATAACGTACAAATGAAAAGTTGATATTAGAAATATTTTTATTCTTACAAACTAAAATATTTCACGTTAAGTTGCTAATTAAATTGGAGAGAACTCACGTTAATTCAGATATGAATCAATTAATAAAAAACAATTTCACAATTACAGTTCACTTCCAAATTTCTTCTATAAAATTTCTTAAAATGAATGTCTCTTGTACAAGAAAATTAATGTCTCTATTGGGATTGTTTAAACATACTTCTAAAAATTGTTTGAAAACGTTTAATTTGGTCACAATCGGGAATAAAGTCATAGCTTACCGGTAAGTTTAGTGAATTCGCGATAGTTGTAGATATGCATAGTTTTTTGGGGTTAAAATGAGCTCACGGCCTTTGGTTATTATTTGATCTTGTGGTCCACTCTCCTAGTCAGTCACGAAGGCTTTTCTGGTGTACATCTTCAGGCATGATGTCCGCGGAAGCTCCGGTTCACTCCAACATGCCAAATTATTTCAGCGAAGCGATCCTGGATATATTATTGTTATCCAGGACTAACTAGAGAAACAAACAAAACAAGACGTTCTTCAAACTGGTCTCTGCCTTTTATACTAGAGGCCCAGTTTTCAGACTTCTGCACATCCTTTTGTTTATCAAAAATATACGCTGATAATTAATCTGGTAATTCCTTATAAAATTTACGTTACAAAGTTCTCTTTTTTTAGCAATTTTTTCGGCCATCTTTAATTCTTTAATTAGCTAAAATATTTTTCTTTTAGTTTATCTTTTTTTTTTTACTTTTGGAATTTTTTTGTTCTCTCCAATTCTACTTTTATTTCTAATTACATTAAAAAAAATACGAAAGAATAATTTAACTTTCATTGTACGTTTTTTTTTTTAAAAAAAATAAATAAATTATAGTCAAAAAAAAAATCTAAATTTACTTTTATTTTTTAGCTTTTACCAAATGCCAATATATTTGCACCGTATATAAATAAACGGTACAATATATAAAAGTCTTAATATATGTTATAATGTCTTATTTAATGAAAGTGCAAAACCTTTTCAACATCTTAGTATAATATCCTGAACTTCCACATGCAAATTATAATTAATAAGAGGAAGTACTCCCAGATCTTTATTCTTTATTATTAGAGGATGTTCTTAGTTTTATGAATAGTGATAATTCTGAATTTGGCAAAACATTTTTATATCCATGACTGAAAAGGTTTTTATTATTTTCTTCATATGAAATGTTTACTTCTTTTTAAATACAGTTGAGTGCACTATTGGTATGATTCACCAGAATCATTGCTCTCACTAATTGGCTAGGTGTGCTGCCCTATTAACATTGAGGAATAATTGTGTACGCATGATTATTTAAATTAGATTTTTACATATTCCATTTGTTTGAAAGTTGAACACTTTTCTTTTTTATTAATGATGTGATTGTGGTTAGCTACAAATCATTCCTGCTTAACCATTCTCTTCCTGACATCTTGTTCCATGCAAATTAGATTGATATTTTGTGGATTGAAGGTGTGACTGTTTTGTTGTTCATGTTTCTAAAAAATGGAATTATATTTGGGATTATTATTTGCACACTTGTACAAATATTTGTATAGAGCAATTGTTATAGCTATGTTTGCACTGATTCCCTGTAGTATACTGCTATGCAAGATGGGTTGCTTCATTGGAGTTTATATACGATTCATGATATGTTCTCGGATAGCAGTTTATCTTTAACTTTATTAATTAATCTTTTAAGATTAGGAAGCGTTCAGAAACTGACAATGAATGTTGAACTTATATTTTTTTTATTAATTTAGGGATTTATGGCATGTTCACCCATGGATTAGTTTTTTTCTTGGGGTTGAACAGGGTCTTTTATATTTTTATAAAATTGTTTAATTAACTTTAGTAGAATGTTTTTGTTGTAGCCTATACTACATAGATCTTTAATGTAGGATCTATGTTTTTCTGATGGCTTCATATTTGCAGAGGTTTAGATTTCTTCTTAAGAAGCCTTTGATTCTGGCTAGTTTGTGGGTCGTGGGTGGACAGGATTGTTGGAGTAATTACATTTCTATTTTGAGTGCCTTCTCAATCATTTTCCAGTCTAGTTGCTTTTTGTTTCTTTGGATTAACAAATCCAAAACTTCAAGCCTCATGAAGTATTTTATGATTATTAGTCCATATTAAGGTCATTTCTTGTGCTAGAGTTTCCCATAGTTGTACAGTGGTTTCTTCAGGGGTACATATTAGCACATCTTTGACATATTGTTTATATTTAATATATGGGTCTCTGTTTATGAACATTTTTTTTTTATCATTAGCAAGGGTTGGGCTGCACATAATGCCATTTATAGGCAGACTCATTAGTCATGAACTTTATATGCTGTAAAATCCATATTAAATTTTACTGTTATGTCTTTATTAATTCAGTGGGGAATGTCAATGTCAAGAATCTTGATTTTGAGAGTTGTAGCCTGTTTTTAGTAATAGATTTTGTATACTGTCAGTAGATTGCCTTTGCAGCACTGAAACATATAGTTTAGTGATGTCTAATGATGCTAACTTGTAGTTCTCTTTAATATGTGATGCATTTATGGATTATATAAAATCTAGAGATAATTTTATCATAAATTTTCCAAATTACAAACAGCATTTTAACCAATCAGCTATAGTACTAGTAGCATTACAGTAATAGACCCCTCCAAATTCTACCATTAGACATAGAAGATAGTTCTCTTCATGCAGCTTCATATTATTGAACTCTGTTAAATGCCTAATTGCAATGTTTCCATAGTATGGAAGTGATAAATTTATCCTTCATGGCTTTTATATTATATGCTTTGATTTGTTTGAAACTTGGATTTTTTTATCTGTATTGCTGTTTTTTAATATATTCATCAGAGTTAATCAGCCCGACTATCCTTCTTTAAACGAACTATCTTATTCTCTAGTATAAATTATTTGAAACTCATTATCCTTTTATTCCATGATACATTATTTAGTTTGTCTGGAATTAAATGTAGACTTTGGGTGATTTGTTTAAACATGGGTACTTTATTGTCTCTGAATGAGGAATTTTTTTAAGTCTTTCTATAAATTGAACCATATTCCAATATAATTCTTATTTTTGCCAAACATATTTGTCAAATTGTTAAAATGTTCATAGGAGCTGGTGTTTATTTGAACTTCTTATTTATTTACAAAGAAGTTCAGTTTTTTGATTATATTTAAGACGTAGATGTTGTGATATGCTTCTACAGCAGTCAGTTATTTTTATTGGTATTTTGTAATACTTTAATATATTTATTTTTCTCCATGTATTATTTTCCAATGCTTTTTTATATCCTCAAATTATGTGTTATAGTAAGTATATTTTTAAATACATGAATACTTGCTTCCATTGCCAAGCACAATCAAGTCTAAGAAAGAAAACAGTGTTTAACTTTTGACCAAATGGAATATGTTAAAATCTAATTTAAATAATCATGCTCCTCAATATTAATAGTGCAGCAAACCTAGCCAATCAATGAGAGCTATGATTCTAGTGAACCACACTGAAAGTGCACTGAGCTGTATCTAACAAGAAGTAAATATTTTGTACAAGAAAAATAATAAATAGCTTTCGATCATACATTAAAAACATTTTGCCAAATAAAATTACAAATACAAAAGAAAAGGGAAAATATTAATATTATATATTTTTTTAAATAATGATAAGTTGAAATGGAAGTAGTATGGAAATATTACCAAATACTGTAATGTAATTTGCTAAAATTTTCTGAGTATAAATTGTTGATAAACAACTAAAATGGCTACCTTTATAATAATAAAAACTCAACAAACTGCTGTTGAAAATCTGGCAAAAAAAAAAAAAAAGCATTTGTAATAAAAAATGTAGTATTTTGAAAAACTATTAATAATTATTTATTAACAATACACTTGCTCTATGCAATTAAATATATGTTAAAAGAAAAAGATTGTACTGTATATGAAAATCGAAGCCATCATATAGCAGCCTGTATTTAATATTTACATTAATGAAAATATTCTTTACTAAATTTCTATTCTAGGACTATCAAATATATGCCTGAGTAATCAATGATCACTATATATTTGTGCTGACCAGAAGTTAATCTGATGATTTGACTTGTCACTGCCATCTGATGTGTGTTTACATAGATAATTAGAGTAGAGAGATATAGAGTAGGGTATTATAGTGAATGCAACTGTCAGTTTGCTTTGTTTTTGGCATATGCTATCTTTTTGCCAAAAGATGGACTTGTTTATGGATACCATACAAACAAGGTCACCAAAATATATAGTTGCTGATTTATTAACAGACCTATGTAGCCAAATAAATGAATTTGCCTGAATTCAAAATTTTATAGGGTTGAACTTTTCTAATCCTTAATATGAGTAATATAAAATTAAATAAAGATGTTTCACTGCCAAATGAATATGTATGACCCAATACTCCTTTACTGACTGATAGCTGATTGACATTACCATCTAGTATTCATTGATTACTTTTACTTATTTGAATGATTCTAAAATAAATATATATTATAGTGCTAATAGATTTTATATTAGATCAGTAACTTTATTTTAATTACCCATTATTATCCACTAACTGTTAACACTTTTAGTCCTTTGATAACAGTACATGTATTCCAAAAACAAAACATCATATGTTTTATTTATGGTAATATGTTGGACTATTTCCATCATCTATCATTAAATGTTGAATGTATACAATATTTTAAATATTATTTAAACTTTTCAAATACAAACAACTTGTCAGTAATATAATAACACACAAATAGACAACGCAGGTTTAGTAGCTAACCTGTGTTGCCTATTTGTGTGTTATTATTAACAAGTTGTTTGTATTTGAAAAGTTTAAAGTTTAAAATTTTCTATACATTCAACATTTAATGATAGATGATGGAAATAGTTCAATGTATGATCAATCTAATATCTAATAGTATTTCTTTTTATACATCCACTTTAGTTTCATCTATACAGTCAATGTATATGAACTAATTATACCAAATAAAAAGCAGTAAACTCATCTGATCATTTGGTTGTCACTACCATCTATCGTGCATTATCTATCACATATGTAGATTTAAACAATCTAAATAAATAATAGTTACTTAACCTGTAACAAAAAATTGAAAATATTTTATTCAAGTTTGGTTTTTATTACTTTTTCTTCTTCTCATGTGTCATAGCATCGGCCGAGAAGCGAACCCGCTAACCCAGGACAACTGTTTTTAAGGCAGCTGTGCTGACCTTTTTTACTATTGTTTTATTGTTGTTATACATCCTAATAAATCAGTCATTAAAGTTTTTGAAATAAAGATGCTAGAATAGAATAAATTGTGTAGAAATGAGTTTGCAGTGACAAATTGCTATGAATGATGGGTCATTTGCTCTTATTATTTTGTTGTCTTGATATTCAACTTACCTTGATCAAAAAGCATAAATACTATTTAATGTTGCAAAACTGTTTTATGTGTAATATATACTGCAACCTCTGTAATATATGAAATAAATATAATGTGATTATTATCAGCAATCTTTATTTTATAAAATCACATTGTTTTCTCCCATGAATCTGATTTCTGATAATAATTTCACTGTTTATTTTATGTATAACATATATATATCTTTATTTATATTAAATCTATATATATATGTACTCTTCATACTGTTTTATTCTATTTTTTTATCTTGCAATTTTGACTGTATAGCATTCTTCTTCAGAACTGTTAAAGTATTCTTTCAGTTTACCATACTAATAATATAATTTAATTTTTTAGAGATTTATTTAATATAAACAATCAAGAAGAATAAAAATATATATATAATCAGAATCACCATTGCTATTAGGAGCAGACTTGTCCCTTTTACTTTATAATAACCTACACACATCCTGCCTTTTTTTTTTTAATTTATCTTAATCAAACCTGGACAACTGTTACTTACATTGCAGTATAAGATTAAGGTAGTATATAGTGGTGTTGAAATAAAATAATAGTCATTAATTTAATATTTTCATTGAACTTAAGATTATTTTTAATAAAATTACTTCCATCAATATAATAATAGTGAAAAATCTTGACAAAATATTGTTCACTTGCTAAATAAATATTTTTTGCAGCATTGAATTTCACCAGAGACTGGTTGCACAGTCAGGTGATGCATTTGATTATATCTTCTGAGAAAACTTTGAATTACTAAAAATTTAAACTTTGTAATAATGTTAATGCCAGAAAGATTTATGATTTTTGATGAATTTTAAGAACTACTGTTGGATATTTCTTGAACTATTTAAAATCCATATGGCAATCATATGTAAGGACCAGAGCTTTCTTTGTGCATTAACAGTGATGAGTTAAAGATAAAGGATGCCTTGTCAAATAAAATATGATTTATTACATAGCTAAAAGATTTAATAATGTATTTATTATGTAGCAAAGCAATCATTCACCAGAAGGGTGGATTTTTAGAAATTCTATTCATTTATATATGTTTGTTTTCAATTTTAAACAAAATCATAATATACATATTTCTATACCATTACATGAATGTGTGTGTGCATATACTGATATATAGAGAGAGAGATTGGAAGAGAAAAATAGATTTTTTTTTTTACTTGTTTGATAGATTAGGTTTTCATTAATTTTTTTGTTATCCAAATTTACATTTATGTCCATTGATATATGTTGTGACTGGGATTTTTAAAAATTCAACTTCCTTAAATCTTGATTCAATCCTGGATTCAAGCTAGATTATATTATTTTTGAGAATTCGTACTTTTTTGAAGTCCAGTGGTTATTTTTACAACTAATAATTTGAGTTAATAATAATGAGACATATCTAAATTTAATAATTATAAAATTCTTATGCTGACTTAAAACTACATTTAAAAAAATGTTAACTATTATATATGTAATAAATTATATCACATTTTCATATTCATGCATTCAAATATAAAGTACTGAAGCACCCTCTATTTATTTAAACATAAAACTAGGATTATGAATTGTGGGAAAAACAAACAAGTGAAATTTAAAGGAATGATTTCTAACATCAGTTACATATACCTCAGAAGTGTGAACCAAGTATGTAAAACAAAAAATTGAATAATGGCAGACATCATTTAATCATTGTTAAGACTTTTAATATATTCTATGATATGTTACATGAATTCATCATATCTGAATGTAGGGATAGATACACTATTTATTTACATTGGTAATGTATAAATTTGAAATAATTGCAATTTATATTAATCATTACTTAGAATGATGTGATTTATGGAAATGGATTACAAAGGGATACCCAAGAAAAAAGTTGGGTAGCATGTCTAGGTTCAATGATTATTTAATATAATTATTTTTAATTACTTTAGACACAATTATAAAATTAAACAGAAATGAGTTATAGATATCTATTGGAATTTAATAAATTTAAGTAAATGTTAAGAACAAAACAAAAAAAACATTCAGAAAATGTAACATCAAATTCATTAACAACATGATACAATATAAAGTAGTAAAATATTTATTTTGAATCTTATTAAGTTCTCAAGATGTTCAGATATTATAATCAATATATGTACATTTCTTTAATTTTGAAATTATGAATTTTACGATATAGATTAAATCAACTCAAATTAAATTATGCTCAAATCCCTACAGGAAATGTAGATATGCTACAAAATTTGTTTATATTTGGGTTTTCTGTCCAAAGGCAAGTAGAGTATATCAGCAATAGAGAATCATAGCCTAGTGATAGCATTTGATAGCTGGTAATGGTAGTTTTCCATTGCTTTAGTCTTTTTTATATATTCAACGTTGGATTATAATCTGGTCATGATTTCACCAAGAGTTCACCATTTCTTTATTCCTGGGTTGTTCTGAGAATGCTTTGTCACTCATGATTCTTTTAATAGCATTTTGAAATTATTTTTATATTACACATGCTTTGATACCTAATGGCAGATGAATTAATACATAATGAAAAACATATATGCTTTGGAAACAAATCATCACCTTTCCCAGATAGTACATGAAATAAATTACAAAAGAAAAATAATTTAAAGCTTGGGTTTCAAAAATATAGCCATATTATAAAGAATAATAATATTGAACTTTACCATATGTATTTAATGCAATGCAATTTCTTTATTAAATCCTTTAATTATGCTGATATTTTTAATTGTTCAAATGTCTTCCTCAGAGCTGTATATACACAGAAATCGTAAAAACATTTACATTATTGAAATAATACTGGGAATAGTATTAAGAGCATGTGGGCATGCTTTATCAGCAATATCTTTATATTAAACTTAATATAGTCTGAGCAGAAAAGATAATGGAATAAAAGGACTAAGAATGAAGAAAAGCATAACACAAAATTGGTCAGCTGACAAAAGCTGATATATCTTTTAATTTTCTTCAACTATTTGTCACATCATACCTGTTTAATGTCATGTCAGTAAACTGTTATCAAATATCTTGATCAATTTTTAGAATAGTCATGGTACTATATTTGATACAGGAAGATTTCACCAATCGGTGAAAAGCCATAAGGATAATTAATTAAAGAAGTTTTAATCAACTCTTGTGTATGGAAAATTAATTCTAGTAGCAACTTTATGTTTGAGGAATTAAAATATTTAAATTAATTTAGGGAAGGGGGAAGTTAAATTTCATATATCTAATGAATATTTTGAATTATAATTATTTCATTTTAAGTTATTTAACCTTTTGAATTGTCTTATTACTCAAGTGCAATTGATTATTTTATATAGATGCAATCTCCATGATTTGATGCATTGTTAGAATGTCAAACTCAGGAGCTTAAGGGCTATGAATTGTGGCCCAACTCTGTCACTTTCAGCATGTGAACATTTTATGAATTTTCAAGCAATAAATCTGATAATTCAGTACCCTTGTTTTCTGAGCCTTTCTTGATTAGAAATGTTGCCAAATTAAGAATAATCAACAATATCATTATTACCGACTCACATTGCAATCTTTTTATGCCTTTAAAACATCCGACTTAAATAGATATTAAATATAAATAATGTAATAACTTTATTAATTTTAATATATATTTAAAGAAATAATTTAATAAGTGTGTAAATATGTAATTAAATGAAACAGTATTGAATCTTTATATACCACATAGAAAATTTTCTAAACTTTTAAAACTTACCATAAAAAGAAAAATCGACCAATTTTAATATAATCCATATTTAAATTAGATATCCACAATATGACTTAAACACCGTATTGCCATAGTAGCATTATTCTTTTAAATATTTTCACCATGTATTTAATTTTAGAGCTTGAATGTTAGACTAGCAATAATTATAATATAGCCTTATTTATAATAGTGTAATGTCAGTGTGATTTGAATGCTTGGAGATTATTGGAAGAAGAGCTGTTCATAAATGTATTTTGAATCAAATCTAGTGTTTTCAAGGACTACTTATGGCATCATATTCATAGCGGATTATATAAATGTGATCTTTTTTTTTCCTGCACTGATTACATGAATTCTACTGCTGTTGTCTCATGTTTCTAAAATGTTATTTATAATAGTGAAAAATAGCATATAAAAGAATATAAATGAGAATTTGTACAAAGATCAATATAGGTTTAGACATTTGAATGGAACCAGGCAAATAATAATGGCTTTAAGAATGATTTTGCAAAGATTAGAAATAAATAGGAATTCTTACGTGTATTTTATTGTCTTTGGAGGAAGACTTTGATAAAATGAAATGGAAGTTGCTGTCTGTAACGATTATAATGTTTATAATTGATTGAAAGAATATTAATTTTGAATTCATATAGATGTCAAAATATAGAAGGAATAGATGTAAAAATTAGCTTAAGTTAATATAAGAAGACGTATACGTCAAGATTGTCCATTGTCATCTTATTTTTTTCATTTATTTATAAACTATCTAAAAGCGTTTATAAACTAGAGGAATTAGAATTCCAGTAGGCATATTCATAGTATTCATTATGCCAATGATACAGCATTAATTGCAGAATCAGAAAAAGAAAGAAAGAAAATGCTTAAGATGTTGAACATGCTTATGTGGAGAGATTTAAATTAAAGATAAATGTTAATAAGATTAATGTGATGGTTGTGGATAAACAGAAGATAAAAGAGTTGAAAGATGTGCAGATAAATAATATAAGTTTAGAATAAGTTAAGGCATTTTGTTATCTGGGAAGTATGATTTGTGGTGACAATGGATGTCATATAGAGATTAAAAGGAGAACAATGTTAACAAAATGTATTTTTCAAAATTAGAAAAAAAAGGCATATGGCTTTATTGATCGGGGGTTCATAAGAAGTTTGAGTGCCAGAATTGTAAGCACCTGAATCAATCCTGAGACCGCCTGATCATCACAAGTTTGATGCTCTGTCAGTTGCTCTAAATTGCACTGAGTAAAAAAAGTCTTAATTGTCTTTATTGTTCAGAAGTTCATGAGAAGATTGGGTGCAAAACTGCAAGTGTCAGAATTGATCCTGGGACCTCCTGATCTCAAGTCGACACTCTACCAATTACACCAAACTGCACAAGGTTTTTTTCAAAATAAAAAGACTTTACTACTAAATAAACATATTGACCTAAAAAGTAGTATGAAATCTGTTATGACCTTTATTTGGAGTATATTAGCATATGGATGTGAGATCTGAACATTTGGTAAAAAATAAAAGAACAAGATTAAAGGGAAAGAATGGAACAAATCAGATGGAAAAGAAAAATAATGATCAAATATCGAGGGAACTTAGAATGAAAAGAGATTTACTGAACCATGAGGTTAAAATCTGAGACATTTTTTAAAACATAACGATTTTTACAAAATATTTAGAAGGCAAAATTTTGGGAAGAAAATTAAGAAGCAGACCAAGAATGTCCTATTTTAAAAATATGATCAGCAAAAATTGATATTTTTTATTATGAAAAGGATTGTTGAAGACAAAATAATGTGCTGATAATGATGTAAGTATTTAATTTATGTACGTTTTTGTCATCAGAAAAAAAATGCATTGAATTCAAAGCACTTAGCATCAAGATAACTTTTCAATAAAATCTTGAACAAATAGTAATTTCATTACTATAAAAAGTTGTTTGGATTACAGCCACTAGAGGACAGTTCATTTGTTCATATTGGTGTTTTCCAACCTTGTCTAAAGTACTGAACCCTGTTGTGAAGAAAATTTTTAGATGGAACACTTAAGTTAAAGTGAAATAAGATGGTCATCAGTTCTTGAATTAAAATTGGTCAGTTACAATTTCAAATCAATATTTTGTTGTTATATTTTAATATTTATTGAAAAAATTATAATTTATAATTAAAAAATATTTACAAAAAAAAATAGTTTTATGCAAGTAACTCATTTAAAGCAAAACTTATGGTTGATGTTTTTTTTTACATATTTCTTCTACCCTCATTTTTTCTTCTAAATTTGTTAACCTTTCCTCTTTTTTTAACTTTTATGTTGATTAACATGGAAAACTCTATGTCACATAAATATGAAGTTGGAAAACATAATAACGTTTTTATGGGGTTTTTTGATATTTGTGGATATTCTTGTTGCACAGATATCCAGAATTCATCAAGACACATTTCAGCATGTTAGATTTTTAAAGTGTGGTCAGATGATAACGATATAAACATGCTGTTAAAATTAGTGACTCAGCTATGCTACTACTTCTGCTATTTTGTATTACACTATTTGTTTTTCATATTAAAAGTTTCTCAAAAAAATATTTTCTTTTGAAGTAATATTTTAGTTGTAAAATGTCATTTCACTTTTGCAGGAACCATTGCACTATTAGCGAGTTTAGGTCCATATATACAACCCAATGGTATTGAATGATTTTTATTGTCTATTCATGTGAAACCATAATTCATAGATTTCATCCATATACCGATGATTAATTTTATGTTGTTGTTTTTTTTTTTTTTGAACAGCTGGGCTTTTCATTTAAACTGGCTGCCTGTTCATTCTCATTGTCATCACTTGAACTTGTATCATAATTATTTTTCCTTATGGTAAATCTAGCCATCATTTTTAGAGGTGTAAAATTTATTAATTAACTTACAATTGTTTGTTAATAGAATGCTATTAATAGAATTTTAACTGCATAACAATTGCACATCTACCACCTCCATTTCACAACAAAGACAAAAACAAACTGCAATGATAGCTAAATATCTAATCTTCCTCCTTTCATTAATAGTGGGAGGGAGTCGCAGACAGAAGTAGAATTTGGAGTGAACACAGCAATTAGGTCAGAAACACAGTTGTTCTATGTGTTGCACAAATTCGTTTCTGATATATGGTTACAATCAATGTGTTGCCAGAGCTAAAAAAGTACAATTAAAACAATAATCAAAATATTTTGTAATCTAATCAAATTGAGATTTTAGATATTAATTATAAACATAATTGCATTGATTAAATACTATAAAATAGTTTGATATAATAGTAATATGGCCTCATCATGGAACACTTTTGAAATGCTTATGGAGGATCAATGCTTTGCAGAATACAGGTGGAAACATTGCTTTATATTAACAATGCTTGGAATTTTTAGCTTCACTTTGAAAACAATATAATTCATAAAATAATGGCAACATGAGATAAGAAGCTTGTGATGAAATTATTATAGATATTTTAAAATAAAAAGGGAAAGATATAAATTGTTTGAAAATTTATACACTAAATGCTTAAATTATAAAATTAGACCAGTGATGTAAACTAGATGTGATATGTTGACTATTTCCATCATCTATGAATGTATAGAAAATTTTAAACTTTATATACTTTTCAAATGTAAACAACTTGTTAGTAATAACATAAATTAGACAACACAGGCTAGTAATTACACAACATTTCGAGTAGTATTATTCTCCACTCTTCTTCAGATGTTGCTGACCTGCGTAGAAGTTGAACTTGCACCTTTAGATTCTTGAAATATTGAATTTAAGGCAAACACTCTAACCAATTGAGCTATTCTGTCAAAGGCAACAGATAGTAGAAATTTGATATATTTATATATGAGAATTGGTTCAAATCCCTAATTGGTTCAAATCCCTCTGAGTCCTTCAATTTTTTTCCCCCTAGGCCCTTCAATTTATTTTATTATTATTTTTATAATATTATTTTATCCTAAGAGCACGATTAATTAGAGGCTTCCATACAATGTGTATTACCACACTGGGTTGACTTATAGGATTTTTACTATCGTCATATGAGCAACTTCCTTGAAATTTCTTCTATGCATTTTTTCTCTTTATCCAATATTTTTGTATTTTCCAAATTAAACATATGCATGGTCTGCTGTAGTAGACACATCTGTTTTTTTTTTTTCTCTTAACCATTAGCTTGTGTTCTTTCAATTGCTGTTCAACAGGGTGACAGGTTGCGTCAATATACTTCCGTCTACATTCACATGGTATTTCATAGATGCAGTTTTTGTTCTTCAGCATTTCCAGTTTAGGGTTAGAAATAAGAATTCCTCAAAGTGTTGTATGAATTTGAAAAGCTGTTCTAATGTTATATTGAATGCAGATTTTTTTTAATTTGTCTGCCATTCCTGGTATGTATGGATACACTACAATACCAGTAATTGTTTTTTCTTTTTGTGTCTCTTTGTGCTGTCTATTAATGGTTTTCTTGATGATTGCTGATGAATAAGCATTCTTCTTAAGCATTTGTTCTATGTGAATCTTTTCTTTAAATCACTGGCTTCTGAACAAACCTCATTTGCTCTGTTCCATAGTGATAGTACAATTCCAAGTTATTGCTTCTTGAATGATTGGATATATATGTCAAGCACTTGCCAGTGTGTGTTGGTTTCCTATACACTGTTGTTTTTACTTTGCCCTGGGGGAGTCCCATCACAAGAACATCCAGGAATTGCAGTTTTTGTTCTCATTCTGATTCCATTGTGAATTTAATTGAAGGATATATTGTTAATATGCATCCAGAATGAGTGTAATTGCACCTCACCATGTGGCCATATGACAAAGATATCATCAACATACTGAAGCCACACTTTAGGTGGATATGGAGTAGTATTTATGGCCATGGTTTCAAGTTCTTACATATAAATGTTGCTCAGCAAGGGTGACAATGGAATCAAATGAGAACAAAAATTGGCATTCCTGGACATTCTTGTGATGAGACTCCCTCAGGGCAAACAGTGTATAGGAAACCAACCCACTCTGGCAAGTACTTGTCATTATACATCCAATCATACCAGAAGCACTAAACATGGAATTGTACTATCATTATGGAAAAGAGAAAAGGAATCGGTTCAGAAACCAGTGATTTTGGAAAAAGAAAAGATTCACATAGAACAAACATTTATAAAGAATGGTTATCTATCAGCAGTCATCAAGAAAATCTTTAATAGACAAAGGGAAAACAATTATTGTTACTGCAGTGTATCCATATATACCAAGAATTCACAGACAAATTTTAAAAAATCAGCAGTCAATATAACATTAGATAAGCTTTTCAAAACCATATAACACTTCAAGGAATTCTTACTTCTACTAAGCCTAAACTGGAAATGCTGAAAAACAAAAACTGCATCTATGAAATACTATGTGAATGTGGAAGGAAGTATATTGGTGAGACCTGTCACCCTGTTGAACAACGATTAAAAGAACACAAGCTGATGGTTAAAAGAGAAAAAACAGATGTGTCTACCATAGCAGAGCACGTGTGTGCTAATAATCATATGTTCAATTGAGAAAATACAAAAATATTGCATAAAGAGGAAAAAATGCATAAAAGAAAATTCAAGGAAGCTGCTCGTATGACAATGATAAAAAATCCTATAAGTCAACTCAGTGTGGCAATACACAATGTATTGAAGCCTCTAATTAATCATGCTCTTATGAAAAATTAATACTATAAAAAATAATAATTATAATAAAATAAATTGAAGGACTTAGGGAAAACAAAAATTGAAGGACTCAGGAGGATTTTAACCAACTCTAGTATATAAATGTATCAAATTTCTACTATCTGTTGCCTTTGACAGACTAGCTCAATTGGTTATAGCATTTGCCTTAAATTTGATATTCAAGAATCTAAAGGTGACTTCTATGTGAATACTGTCACTGTGCATATCATGCCAGCAGCAGAGTAGAGAATAATACTACTCAAAATGTTGTGTTATTTCTAACAAATTGTTTGTGTTTGATGGTATATTATTAGATGTGATATGTTGGACTATTTCCATATGAGTGAATGTTGAATGTATAGAAAATTTTAAACTTTATTTAAACTTTTCAACATATCACATCTAATAATATACCATCATCACAAACTTTCAGGCAAATAGTGATGTAAACATTTTAAAATTATATAAATATTAGGAATTTTGAATAAATCAGTCTTCTGTCAATTCTATATAAGATATTTACTCTCATTGAAAATTGTCTATAGAGAATTTTGGATTCAGGTCAACCAAAAGACTAAACTGAATTTAAAGTGATTTTTGCAAGGCAGATCACATTTAAAATCTTAAGAGAAATAATATAAAGGCCCAGTGTGTGTTGTTGACATTTGATAATTACAAAAAGACATTTGGATTGATTCTCTAAGCACTTTTGATACTGTTAAAGCTGCGGAACTTTATGATGTAGACTAATTCTGAAGAATATTTATTGAAATGCAATAGCAATGATTAGACTACTTGGTAAAATTTTAAAAATGTTAACATTAACTCACAATGGCTACAGTGAGGTATAGTAACAAAAACTACAATCAGTATCTCGTACCACTTCTAAGATTTGTATTTGTTTTATATAAATATTTCAAATTTGATTTTTTTATTATAAACATTACTTATAATAAGTATTAAAATATTTGTATTTTTTTTTAAAAAAAAAAATAGCTATAAAATCACAAAGATGACTAAAATTATTTTTGCTTAACTGGATTCAGTTGATTGCTTTCTTATAATCATTTATTATAATGAAATAAATTTGCTTTTTATATGTAAGCATTAGGTACAATAAGTTATTGTCTTAAAAAGTAAGGGAGGGGCAACTCTTTGCAAAAATGGAAGAAAATTTACAGCTATTTAGACTACAAGTGATATGAGATACTACCAAACCTGATAAGGGACATAAAATTTATATTACACAAGCTAAATTCAATCTAATTTGATTTTTACAAAATAGAGACATACTTAGAAAGAAATTTAAAGCAATCCTACATGCTAATTGCAACAATTTCTGGTTAATAATAAATGAATTATTTGTTGCAATAGTTTTATATGAAGTTTGAGTATTAAATTCTTGAGTTCTAAAGTCCACCATTTTATTACTGCATTAAACCATGCAGAGGAAAGGTGTACTGGTGTTTCATATCCCCCAAAAAAAATTATTGCAATTTTATGAGAAATATTTAAGTATCAAATTGAGAAAATATGGGAATTAAAAATTAATGTATTTTATTTAAGACAAAAAGATTTTGTAGATGATATAATTAGGTTTTGTTTTTCTAAAAAATAATGTTTCAGAACTACAGAAAATGTTACAGGAACTATTAGATGGAAGCAAAAAAATCAAACTAAAGGTAAAAAGTATTAAAACATTATTTCATTATTTTTCAAAAAAGGCAAAAATAAATATTGATATTTATGTATCACAGAAACTTAACAATCATAATTACCAACATTAAACTATTCATATAGATTACCACATAGTGGGCAAAATTAATCATAAAATTAAACTTGGATGAATTGCTTTTGATTTTTAAAAAAAAGCTTAATATTAATTTATATAATTCTATATAATTAAAAATAATAATCTTAAGAAAGATTCTAAAGACCTGCAAAAAGACCATGAGTGAGATGGATGAATATAATAATCAGTTTTCTGAAGTATTGTGATGAAGGAAAAGTTATAAATCAAATGTACTGGATAAATTCTGTGAAGTCTTTATCTTGAAGTGAATTAATAATTATTGGCAACAGTTATGAAATTAGTTTGAAAATTGTCTGCAAAAAAAAAAAAAAAGTATATTTCAATTAAACCACTTTTCAATTAAATTTTTAAATTGCCAAGGATCAGATTAAATTTTTAAAGAAAATAAAAATCAGTTATGTAATAATATAAATTTTAATAAATACAAATCTCTGGATTTTTTTTTGTTTTTGTTTTTACTAGAGAATTAAATGGTTTATTTATAGCATTTTGATTGATTTAATTTAGTATTAATTGGAAAAGCAACTGGGAAAATTGTATTTTTAATATTCTTAAATTTTAATCCTTGTTATTTTTAAAATTAATAATGATTTGTGTTATGCAAAAATAGACAAAAAGGTAAAGAAAAATATTAAGTTTTAAAATGTTTATGTGAAATAAACAATTTATAAGAGTTTTTTTAATGGTATTACGTTTGCTTGCTTATTGGAAAAGTAAAGAGAAATTAAAGAAATGCATCTAATCATTTGATTTATAATAACAGCTATATGATTACAGTGTAGACAGGAATACATCCATCTTGGGAATCCATCTTTTACTCAAGAAAGTTACTATAACAACAGATTGAGAAAAAAAAATCATGGTTTAGATCAACTTGTGGCTATTATCATGTGAAATTCAGTTCGTATTTCAAGAGTTCATTGCAGAAACTATCTAGAGGTTTTTTCTGATTTCCAGGTATGGTGTTAGTTCACATATGATTTGTAGAAGAAAAAAATCATTTTTGTTCTCAAATTTATCATTTGTGGATAAATCTCCTTTAATCCAACAATCTCTGTTTCCAAGACTTTTTTTAATTTGTGAATTTTTTGGATTTCAAGAATAGAACTTTTACTCCCTTCATTGTAAACTCAAATTCGGTAAGATAAAAAAAAAAAGGCTACTCATTACTATTAGCTTAATAATTTATAATTGTTTGCTGAATTTCTGTGTATGTTAATTTAGTTTGCAAATTATATATAGTATACAGACTAATTTCTTTATGATAAAAAGTTAAAGATTATCTTATAATTTTGTTTAGACTTATAATTTTGTTTAGATAATGGAAAATTTTAAATAGTTGGCTTAATGGTATTATTCTACCTATATAAAAAAAAGTCAACTCTGAAATTGTCAAAATTGAATTTAAAATTCTGCCTTATACTTTAAATATATTATTTAGAGCATATTTCTTCTGTGTATTCTAGAACCGTTTGTGATAATCAATAGTTGTCAAATGGTAGTGCAATTTAACTTCCACTCCCAGACTGGCTTCTGTCTTTATCAGTGAGGATGTGGGTTTCATAGCTGTAACTACTGCACTTATGCATTGGGCAATTATAGTTAATTTTAGCTCCTTTTTTGCTGTCAAAATTTTAATTTGAAATCCAGAAATCCTAAGGTTAATTTAAACCCAAGCCAACATGGTTGTATAGTTATAAAAATGTGGCACCAAATCAGTAACTATAGATATTAGCAATTTGAGTTCTAATGATAAACAACTTTTTTAATTAATTTAACTAATTTAAATTTGTGTATCAGTAATAGCTTTTACTTTCTCTAAGATATATATCTATGTCATCTAGGATTCACACATCTGGGTGTATTTCTGATTTTACGTAATTCAAAATAAGCAATAGGTGTGTCCATGGGTTCTCTTTTTAATTATTTCCTTAATTTCTTTATTAGTATTTTAAAAAATACATTTAATATTATTGTTATGTCAAATTTAAAAATAATACATTTTCGCATGTTATCATTTCCATTTAACTAATTAATTGATATTTATAAAAATAAAATTGCCAATGTTTTCATATTAAATATTTCTATACAGAAATTTAAAAAAAAGCAAGACAAACCTTATTTTTAATAATGCGTATACAGTTTCTGTTATTAGGGCTATTGAGGTTTACGATGTGCGTTAAAATTGCATAAAGGGGTGTCAACAAGCTATCACCGATGATCGCTTGGTTGTAGTACTACATTGTCTCGTATTCTCGAACACAGAATGCAAAAGTGCTATCCATAAAAAGTCATTATAAAACAAATCAAATTATTTTTTTAAAAAGCTATGAACAAAAAAAATTATTTTTTTTTACAAGCAATTAAAAATGTGATCTCAGCAATCATCTTGTTTAAACAGTTTTGAATTGGTGTTGATCATTGTTTAGCAATAAGTAAAGACTTGGTGTATTTCTCTTCGATTTGAAGCCTTTCTTAAAAGAATAATCAGCTAAATACTTTTTTGTTAAACAACTTTATCCCACATAAATTACAAATAGCGGTTGTTTCATCATATTAAAGTCCTGTGTAGTTCAATGCAGCAGTGGACGGGCAAACTCTAGTGCTTAAGGTCTATGGATTTCATTCAGCTCTCTCATTTCTGGTGATCAAACTTTTTACGAACCATAGATCAAGAAAGATATTCATTTATTTATAAAAAAAAAATGGTGTATCAGATGCTAATTTTATACAACCTTGTAAATATATAAATAAATGTTTGCTTTTTTGTTTGTTTGTTTGTTTGTTTTTTCCATTTATGATTTGCATTTTACTCTTGCTTTGTGTTATTTATTTAACTGGATAGTAGAATGATAAGCTAAAGATACTCGTATACTGTATGATCCCCTGAGCAACTAACTATCCCATTATTTAACAAGGCAAAACTCTCTCCATACAGTGGTATGAGATAGTGATCATGTGATGTTTAGTGGTTTATCCCATTATTTCGTTTTTAGATAAATATTTTGTACTTATTTAAGTGATAACATTTCTATTTATTAAGTATAACATTAAATTAAAAATAAAAAAAAATTAATTTTATTTTATTTTTATTATATATTTATATTTGTATACTTATATATATTATGTTTGTTCGTTCCCCAGCATTTTCAGCTGGCTCTGATTGACTCCAGTCCGTGTTCTTTTACCAAAGCTGAAAGTAAGTAAAGTTTTCTTTTAATGATTATCACTACTATTATTATAATATTATTTATTAATAACTGATATGTTATTGAAATAATGTGATTTTGCTTAATACAATTCAACTTCAAACATCGAGTAATAAATGAGTTATTTTATTCTATGAATTATTGTGAATAATTTTCAATGATCTAAAGAATTAGATTCTGTTTCTTAACATTTATTTTTTCTGTTGCTGTTTTTCATTTCATCAGTTTTTTATTTAACATGTTTTCTTTGTCTTGATGTAAAAATATTTGTAGTCCAAATATTTTGTCCTAATTACTGATTTACTAACTCGAACATCAAACTTACTCCAGTATTCAGTTAAATTTCTTTCAAATTAAGTCTTTTCTCTGATTACTGAAAAACTGCTCATATTCCGTGTAATTCCAAAAAATATAATAAGACTATTTCTACTGACTATTTATTGCCTTATTAGTTTTGTATTTTCCCCTTTTCCCAAAATTAAGTGAAGTTATCAGTCTGCAACTTTTTGAAAATCAGACCCACTAAATGATAGAAAGTATGCCTTTTAAGAATCTTTCTTTTCTCCCAACAATATTCTGATCTCAACAACTAAAAAATTTGTAGAGAAATGATTGCTTATTTTGCTATCACTTAAGACTTTTGAATAATCATTTTCTAGTAAAATCTTTTCTTACAATTTACTCTTCAAATTCACAAAATAGGTATCTAATTTTCTTTTTTAATTATGTCTTTTATCTGCAAAATGGATTGACATTGATATACAAAGAGTGAACATATTTGCAAATTTATTTTTAAATAGTTCTTTAGAACCTGCTTGTAATTTAGCCTAATCAATCAATGTTCAGATGTGATTGTCCATAAGTTATTTATATTTGATCAGCAGTAAAATGCATTTACATTATATTAAAATTATTAGTATCAAATTCAGATGGATGAAAATTTATCCATTACTTATTCTATAACTGCTATTTTGTTTTTTAATACATTAGCAATCGGCTTTTCTGCTTGTTAATGTATTTTATTGATAATATTTATTTATTTTCTTTTAGATTTGTGGGTTTTCTTTGTGCTAATTAGCCAAAGAACTTTTTTATTTATTAATTAAAATCTGTCCGTTCAAAAATCGTATTAAAAAATGAATCTAAAGCCTTAGAAATATCTAAACAACCTTTCATTTCTCTACAATTATCTCTTGATATTGCCGATTGATTAGTCATTTGGAAATCATGATGTCTATCATTTACTAGAATGATTTGTAAAAAGTTGGAGATGGGATAATTTTTGCTAACTGGAGGGGAGGGGTACATTTCAAAATATCAGCTGTGATGTTTTGACCAATAGCAGCATGGACTTTCATTTAAATAATCCCAGTATTTTGTGGACATGTATGATTTTTGAACTTTGGGATCTATCTAAAACACTTTCAGTTTATCAAAATATATTGCAAGTCAGATAAAGTACAATTTACATTTTGATTTGTTAGGATGATTTTGATAGTCTTCTTTGGATTCTTTTCTTAACTTAGCTTTAAAATATTAAAATTAAGAATAAATTTGAATTTTTATTTTTATTTATTGGATAGGATTTTTTTTTCCATTGTTTAAAAGTTTAAAGGGAGAAAAAAAAACGTTTCCATTGCACGTATTCCTTAACAATTATCGTGGTTCTGCACCTGCATGTTGAATGCAGTGACTAATAAAAGTAAGATCATTAATAGTTCTAAAAGAAACTGATCCAAAAACTTAATTTTAGTACCTCTAGATATCAAAAGTTGAGTTTGAATGATATATAAACTAGATGGTAGAGAGTTTTGTTATAAGACACAGTAAGTGGTCTCGTCGTTATTACTTTTTCTATATTTATTTTTACTTGTTTTAGAACGGGGGGGGGGGGGGATCATTTAAAAATATAATTCATAAAGCCACAGATTAAAGACAGTTTTGTTTTATTTATCTCTTTTATTGTTGTTTTTTTTTTTTACTCAATTATGAAAATTGTGGTTCACATGATCAGAAATTTTTTTTAACTGTAAAGAAAATATCTCATAATTGTGTATATGAAAATTAAGCACAGATATGAGAGTTCATTTATTTATTTATTTATTTTTAATGTAAAGAAAATTATCTTATTGTGAAAGTCCTCTTTTTCAATCCATGACATCTGATCTGTGTTCATGCTATCTACAAAAAAAAAAAAAAAAATATTTTGTGAAATGATTATTTACTAAGATTACTACCACCGATATAAAATTTTTTGTTTCAAAACTGTTTCCGGTTTGTGAATTTTTTGGTTTTCAACAATAAATGTGTTCCTCGTTACAAACCCAAAATCCACTAAACATTTAAAGAAACATTAATTTTACCAACTGTAGTCTTCTATATAAGTAAATGCCTTTTGTATACTGTATAAATATATCACATTCCATTGTTATTATAATCTATAAACTCTTAAGTAAATTGAAATGAATTGTTTTAGAAATTTCACCCAAAAGTATATTTTATTCAGAGCTTGTTAAGTCGATAAAAAAAAATCTAATGATTGTAGAAGGGATTGAATTGTGAACACAGCATCATTTGGAATGCTGGAGGCAGAAAACCATCAATTCCTCACCAAAGGTCGTAAGACTTTTTTTTTAATAATCAAGAAATATTAAAACTAGTTGAATGCTATATCTAGTGTGTTGTTTCTACTAATATTTTTTAAGAATAGTTTGTTGTTCATACATGCATAACTTTCTTAGATTAAAGTAATGTGAAAATGATCTATTGGAATAATATTACTTAGATTGCTACATGTAAATGGATACACTGTATTAATTTTGATGTTATTAAGCATTATTTGTGTAGACTGGTCTATAGTAAAATGCTTTGTTTTAAACAACTAATTAGAAATATTATATACTTAAAGTCATTGTCAAATTTTAAACTAAGAACAGCGGGGAATATATATTACTACAGAATGTTTGTAGTAATGGTGAGGAAGTTTACACTTTATTAATTAGTTGAGTAATCTATGAATTAAATATATTTCGGTTTGGTATTCCTGGTTATTAGAACGATATAAAATTTGACTATTTAATTAATAAAAGTTTTGGTATTTTGATATATTAATTTACCCGCTTGCCTTAAACTTAATAATGAGTAAATTTTATAATACAAATAAGGCATCTTTAGTTAGTGAATTGTTCACTATTTTGAAAATATATCTTTTACTCCTTCAATATCTATAGTATTATTTATATGTGAGTACTTTTTATATACTCTTACACTTTTTTTTTTTTTACTAATAACATTTTAAAACTTTAAATTATATAATATATGCTTATTTTTATATCAATATAAAAAAAAATTATGGTATAGTAATTAAAACAATAAAACAATAATTGACTTTTACTGATTAACTTTGTTTTTTAATTCTTTGGGTAAAAGACAGATAGCTTTTCACTTTATCATTGCTATAATTAATCTTTAAGAAAGATTACACTGAATTGCTAATTAAATAGTTATTAGATTAAGATTAAAAAAAAAAAAAAGTAGTGCATTCAGTTTTAAACTTATTTAGCTATAGATCTTTACTAAATCTTTTTTTTTTTTTTTTTAAATCTTGTTGTTAGTAAAAATGTATACAAACTAATTTATTTGTTATAAAATGTTAAAGATCTCCTTAGAAATGTTATGTGGGCAAGATAAGTTTTTGAATAATAAATATTTTAATTAAGAGTATTTTATCCATGGTAATGTGTATGCTTATGAGTGCCTGCCTTATTATATCATAGAAGACAATATCATGGGCAATTAAATTGTGACAATTTCTACTGTCTGGCTGTCAGCCTTTATTGGTAAAGAGCTCTGTTTACTTAGCATCTTTTATTCACAACACTCCCAAAATATTTGCACTTTTTGGCACACTTCTCTAAAGGAGTAATACTGGAATAATTAATTACTCTGGGGGGCATGTAATATTTGTGCATCATAAGTGATAGCATGGGCTTTACAAGCCCTTAACTCTCAAGTTCTGTAACCAGGTTAAACTACACCTGACTCTAAAAGAATTTTAACTGTTTTTTCATAACTGTTCTAAAGGAGTTGTAGCTATTAAAGGAAATCTATTGGCCACCATCTTGATTCATAAATTATGTCACAAGCATCAACTAATTATTTTTAAATTGTTTCATCTATCAGCTTTCAATAATTAAATTAGAATTTGTAAATACTCTGTACTTTCCATTTTACATTTTGATTATAACCTTTACAACTTCAATTTGTAATATTATACAACTTCTTATTTACTTGACATTATTCTTCTATCAATTCAGAAGATTATCATTTCCATCCATTATCGATTGCTGCATGATGAAGATCTATCCTAGATTTAATTCAGTTTCTGTGATTAATAGCCTCTTTTTTCCACATCATACCAGTAAACTTTCTTGGGTACTTATATAGTATGCCTATGGAAGCATTCCATTTGTTTTTATTTTAAACAATCCATTTTCAGGGGTTTCCAACACATGTGATATACACAATATGGCTAATTCTAACTTATCTTATTTAATATGTATTTTTTGTTTTGTTTATTAAAATGATAAAGAAACATAGAAGTCCAATGGATTGACATAAAAAGTTTTTTAATGTATATGTAATAACGAAAATAAAATAAACATGATTAACAAACCATAACAAATGTAATTATTTATGTCGGTGGATAAATATCACGTTTCGGGCATGCACTATTCCATAATTTTGAAAATATTCCACTGCACCTTGTTTGGAAGATTCCAAATTTTAATCATATTTCTAAAAATGATAAAGTGAAAAAGGAATGTTAAAAAAATAACAATTTTAGTTAACAAATGTTATAAAAATCATGATAATTTTAGCCACGTATAAACTGTTCGACACGTGTTAAGGGTTAACCATGTACTAATGTTTGAATGTTATGTTGTGAATGGAATTACAATTTTTTTAAAATTAACATTCAATTTAAAATAAATAGGCATTGTATTTTAATAATCCATTTTCAGTATTGAAATATTTGTTTACATTTTTTTTCCTGCAAAATTATTTTCTCAAACGTGGTTGAAATATTTGTTTGTTTGTTTTTTTCTCAAACTTATTTTCTCGAACATGTGCAGCTTATTAAGTTTAAAAGATATTAACAATGTATTTTAAATTGAATGTTAATTGTAAAAAATTTGAATATTTTTTAATAAATTCAATTCACAACATAATGTTCAAACATTAACACATGGTGAACAGTTAATATGCGGCTAAAATTATCATGGTTTTTTTTAACATTCGTTAACTGAAAATATCGTTATTTTTTTTTAACATTGCTTTTTTGATTATCATTTTTGAAAGTATGATTAAAATTTGGAATCTTTTATCAACAGAACAAGATGCAGTCGAATATTTTCAAAATTATGGGATAGTGTTTGCGTGAAAAATGATGTCTCTCTACCAACATTAATAACCATGTTTGTTATAGTTTGCTTAATCATGCTTTATTTTCTTTACTGCATTTACATTTAAAAAAAAATTAATTACAACCTTTTGGACTTTTGGATTTCTTTATCATTTTAATAAATAAAAAAAAACAAGTCAATATTGAATATGATAACTTAGAATCAGTCCTATTGTTTATACCAGGTATTGGAAGACCTGAAAATGAATTATTTAAAATCAAAATGGATAGGAAGCTTCCAGTAGGCATACTATGTAGGTACCTTTTCTTGTTTCATTCCTCCATTTTACAAATAGTTTTTCTCCAATGTTTTTTTATTATCATACAAATTAATGAAGGTATCTCCAAAATTTAATCCAGTTTGCTTATGATTCATAACCTCTTTTTTAAACATCACTTCAATAAACTTTATTTTATTTATCTATACCACATACAATTTTTTTCCAGATCTTTCATCAATTCAGATAAGGACTTCATTATTTCTATCATATAAATCACTTCTATATTCTCTCCTTTCTGTTAAGTTTATAACACAATCAATTGTTTTTAATATTGCTGGAAACAGAATATTTATTTGGTGACTTTTTTTTTATTAAATCATGCTAAAACTTTCTATTATGAATGAATACTTTTTAAGGCAGCAACTTGAATAGGGTAATAGATATAAAGATGGCTTCTGTGTGGATATTTGCAATTTAGCAATCTTCATTAATGAAAGTTACTAGTCAGAAATTAATCTTGATATCTGGTTGACACTATCCTCTGGCATCCATCCATTCACTACTAATAGTTATAGGTTGATGTGCACTTGAGCTCATGTGGCCACTTGATGACGTTGCTTGCAAAAATAATGAAATGTAACATCACCAGGCTGATAATTTTTTGCTTTCTGTTCTCCTACAATTTTTCAAAGTATTTTTAAAAAATTTATGAATCAACATTATTTTCTAAATTACATTTTTAAATTACATTATACATTTCAGTACCCATGTGCAGGGAGGGGGTCTGTTGGTTTTTCCAATCCAAAGGATCAGCCAATACATGCACTTGTCTGAGGAAATCAAGCTTTCAGTGCGTAGCACTGGAATGTGTGTGTGGGGTTCGATGATTTTGCTGATCCGAAGGATCGGCCAATACATGCACTAGTCTGAGCAAACAAAACTTTCAGTGCATGGTGCTAGAATGAGGGGGGGGATGGTTTTGTTGATCCAAAGGATAAACCAATACATGCGCTAGTCTAAGCAAACCAAGATTATGATTTCCAAAACAACCTACAACACAGCCGTTTTATTACTCTCGCAGCTGTTCTCCCGCAAACATGCCTTTTCTCATGACTTAGGTGAAATGGTTCTAGGACCTATCCTTTTGCAATTGTTTTTACCTTCCAAGATGTGTAGGGAAATGCAGCGATGGGCCTACAATTATTAGTATGCAATAGTATGTCAGGTAAGTTGTAAGATCGTTACTTTGAATGCACATAAAAACACTTATGGCCAGTTGAACTCATTACATCCTCACATCATACCATAGCGATCTGTGAAGTCTGCACTATTTCCATAGTGATGTGAAGCACATCAGCAGGCTGTAATATTTGTGTGCAACACCATCTAGGCCTGCTAATGGCTAATATGAACAGAACTGTTCTATAGGCTGTAACTTGGGCCGCGTAAATGGCATATTTCTGTGCTTTTGCAGAGAAATAGCACCATCAAGCAGCCACATTGGGCCAAGTACACAACTACCTAATTATATAAATGGTTCTAAATATAATTTGAAGGAATTGTGACAATTTTAAAAACCATTTCTTGCTGAAATTGGAATTCAAATTTGCCATTGCATAAGTTGATCTTATTTACAAATTAATTTAGAAATTAGATTTACAAGAAATATTCTGAAATTTTGAGGAAATCATTTTTTTTTTAAATATTATCACCATGTAAAATTTTATGAAGTTTAAAAAATATGCATGACTTCAAAATTAGAAAGTTCGAGTCTTGACAATATTTCATTATTGGATAATCTCTAGTCTAACGAATGACTAATAAAAATTAAGAGTCTTGTTTAATTTTTCTTTAAAATGCTCTCATGGCCAAACATTTAAGCTTAAAATCAAGAAAATAATGAAGGGGAGATTATGTTGTTTGTAACAAGTCCTCTGATTTCTAGGAAATGTTACAGCAGTTGCTGTCATTCACTAAGGGAAGGATTCAATCCTTGCATAAAATGATAGAATATGGACATCTACTATTATGCTTTTACAGGATTTGTATTAAATAGCAACTAACTGCTCCAAATAATTAGATATGGGAGAAATTTTGAAAAGCTTAAGGACTTATCAGTAGTTCAAACCCGTTATTATTTATATTTCACATACATATTGGCACTTGTATTAATGACTCTTTTTTTAAGTTTAATTATTTATTATTAACGCATTTTATTAAGAAGAGTTCTCTTCTTTTTTTTTTTGAAAGTGAAAATTCAGTTTGATTCAGTCCAGATAACAGTGTGTGTGTGCATACATTTTAATCACCCAGGAAATGTTTACGTGTTAGTAAATATTTTTAGTACTTTTAAATAAACAGCTTCATTGTTGTGAATTAAGTATTCTTCCTTAACACAAGGGGAAACTTTTGTGCTCTATTCCTACTGCTGGAGGCTGTTTTTCTTATTTTGTATAGTTGTTTGCCTGAGAAGCTGCCCCCTCCCCCCATCTTTCAGCTGGTTATATTTAATACTGATAGCATTTTATGGACAGTGAATTACACTTGTTGCTATCGCTCAAAACAGAACATTATTTTGATATATAGTACCTATATGAATTGTGAGTGTGTGTATGCGTGTGTATATAGACGGAGAGGTGATTATTAAAATAACTTGCCAGGGATATTTGATATTTCAACAGGTGTTGTCTGTTTTAAAAATCTGTATGCTAAGATATGAAAAGAAAAAATATCTATGGTTTTGATGTGTCTGTGTGTGTTTTGGTCACTAGAAGTCTTGTAATTGTTATTTTCATTTGTTTGCTTTGAAAAAGAGAATGCTGTTTTCATTATGATTTACTTTTTTTTTTGTCTATTTATTCATTATATACATATATATATATTACAGTTAAATTTCATCTTGCTCATCTCCATGAAATCCAGGTAAGATTTATTTGCATTTTTTAAAATTATATTTTTATTTAATTATACTTCATTAATTATTCGTTTTGTTTTAAGTTTATACTACAGTAGAACTATTTATACTATACATAGATATATAAATTCATATAATACACAAAAATAATAAATATATGGGAGAAAATTTTTTTTTTCATGTGTTATAGCATCGGCCGGAAGCGAACTCGCTAACCTGGGACAACTGCTTGCAAGGCAGCTGTGCTGACCTCTCTACCACCAACGCTTGACAAATATATGAAAATTATAAGTAAAAAAGTTTAAAATGTCAAAATTGGAAGAGAAATTCCTCTTGAACACCTGCATCCCCAGGAGAATATTAATGGAGAAGGCACTATTTGTCCTTCTTGCCAAGATGAAGGTTTTCACAGTATTCTCTGGCTCAGAATAGATAGGTAGATCTTAAATATTTAAGTCAAGCTTTGGGGAACTCTTTTGTGGATGTCTTGTTGAGGGGGAATTTTTTATAGTCTGCATAAAATGGATTAGGTTACTGGAAATGTTTTTATATATTCTCCATTGATGTGACCAGCCAAGATTTTAATAAGATTTGAATTATTTTTTCCTCAAAACTCATAAATTATCAAATAATAATGATCTTGTAATTTTTTCACTTTTTTTTTTTTTTAAATCATCTTGATTACTCTAAAGAAATGTTAGTTTTCTTGCTTAAATTACAAAAAAAAATCTTGTCTGAGTATTTCTAAAAGTATGTTTAAATATATCTTTTAGCCATTTAATACAATATATATACATAATTGAATTATAAACTCTGCTTTGCTTTGTCATTTAATATTAACCTTATACAAAGGAGATTTTACTTAAATTACTGCAAAAATTCAAATTTAAGTAGGAAATTGAGGATTGCAAGTCTATTTAAATAGCAACTGAGTTTCTATGCTTTCAGACTGTTTTTCCAAGCAGCTGATGATGTCACATTTAATTGAAAGAAATATGTCATGCAAGACTTCAATTGATTTTTGATTATATAGATACTGAGATCTACCACAGAGAAAATTGCTGTAGGTAATTTTGGTTATGGTAATAGAAATGAGAGAGAACATAGACTTGTGGAGTTTGCAGAAAAAGAAAAACTTTATATTATGAATTCATTTTTTGAGAAAAATGTTAAAAGGAAATGGACATGGAAGCATCCAAATGAAGGTACAGCAGAATTGGATTATATTTTGACTAACAGAAAATACATATTTCAAGATTGTAATGTTCTTAATAAATTTAACACAGGAAGTGATCATCGATTAGTAAGGTGTAAGTTATGTGTTAATGTAAAACTAGAGAGACAAAAATTATTAAGAAAAACAATATTTACAGTTGATATTCCTAATCTTCAGAAACATTCTAATGAATTTAAATTAGAACTTACAAATAGGTTTCAAGTGTTAGGAGATTTTGAACATGATTCAGATTTGAATGAAATTAATATGAAAATAACTGATACACTTTTAAAAACTGCAACAAACATAGCTGGTAGAAAAAAGCAGCAATTGACTAATAAAATTTCTACTGAGACTAGAGAATTTATGAAGAAAAGAAGGAATATGAAGATATACAAAAATGATGTATTAAAAAGAATTGAATATCTCGAATTTTGTAAAATGGTACGGAAAAGAGTTGAAAATGATATAAGAAAGTATAACTGTGAAATAGCAAGGAAAGCTGTAGAAGAAAATAAAAGTCTCAAAAATGTTAAACAACATTTTGGTATTGGTAGGAAATTTATATCTGCAATAAGAACAAAAGATGGAATTATTACTAAAAAGAGAGATGACATCATGAAATTGGTAGAAGATTTTTATCAAGAATTATATAGTAATAAAGAACAAGTACCTCCTATATCTATTACATCTTCCGAATTGCCCAGAATTTTAAATGAAGAAGTGAGACATGCAATTAAGTGTATGAAGAAAGGAAAGGCTCCAGGAAATGATGGAATTATAATTGATATATTTAAAGAAGCAGGTGAAGAAATAGAAATAATTTTAGCAAAGTTATATACCAAATGTCTAAATGATAAAGATGTACCGGAAGATTGGAAGAATGCAGTAATAATATTAATATTTAAAAAAGGTGATAAAGAAGATATTAGAAATTACAGACCTATCAGCCTTTTATCAGTTTTATATAAAATTTTTACCAAGATAATTACAACTCGTCTACAGAGAACTTTGGATTTCCACCAACCAAGAGAACAAGCTGGATTTAAAAGTGGTTTTAGTACAATAGATCATATTCAGGTATTGAGAGAAGTCATAGAAAGGACAAATGAATATGAGTTGTCATTATGTTTTGGATTTGTAGATTATGAAAAGGCATTCGATTCTATACACATTTCTTCAGTGATTAAAGCATTGGATCATCAAGGTATAGATCCAGGATATTGTCATATTTTAAAGAATATTTATAAAAATGCAACAGCAACAATACTGGAAAAATCAACATTGAGAAAGGTGTAAGACAAGGTGACTCCATATCTCCAAAACTCTTTACAGCAGTGCTGCAAGAAGTATTTTGTGGATTAAAATGGGAAACTAAAGGAGTGAAAGTAAATGGAGAGTATTTAAGTCATTTAGATTTCGCAGATGATGTAGTTGTTTTTGCAAATAATGCTTCAGAGCTGCAGGAAATGTTGCAGGAGTTAGCAGATGGAAGTAGAAAAGTAGGACTAAAGATAAATGTTAAAAAGACTAAAGTAATGTTCCCGAAAAAAGAATAATCGATTTGCTCAAAATATGAAAATAAAGATTGATTATGAAGAATTAGAAGAAGTTAACAGTTACAAATACCTTGGTCAGATTATTAATACAGATGGAAACATAATGGAGGAAATTAATCATAGAATTAAACTTGGTTGGAGTGCTTTTGGTAGAAATAACTTGATACTAAAAGGAAATATGCCTATGTGTTTGAAAAGGATGGTTTTTAACAAATGTGTTTTACCAGTTCTTACTTATGGATCTGAGACTTGGACACTTAATAGAAGAGCAATACAGAGACTTCAAACCACTCAAAGGAGTATGGAGAGATGTATGTTGGGAGTAACAAGAAGAGATCGAAAACGCAATGTATGGGTAAGACAACAAACAGGTGTTACTGACCTTATTGAAAAAATTAAAAGATTGAAATGGAGTTGGGCTGGACATATTGCTAGAAGAGATGATAATAGATGGACAATTGAAATTTTAAACTGGATTCCAAGATATTGTAAAAGACCCAGAAAGAGACCACATGTGAGATGGATGGATGAAATAAGAAAATGTACAGGGGTGTTGTGGAGAAGAGAAGCTAAAGATCGGAGAAGATGGATTAAACTTGGAGAGACCTTCATCCTGCAGTGGATTGATAATGGTTGATGATGATGATGATGATGATGATGACCACAGAGAAGATTTACAGATAAAATAAATTGTACAGAAAATAGCTTGTTCTCATTAAATTAAGATTTTTATGACAAAGGCAAATATATACAACAAGCATTGGAGCAGCAAATATCTTTGCCATATAATATATATTGTTATTAATTTTGTTTACTTACCTGTTTCAGTCTCTAGTAATGAAAATACTGTGCATCTGTTTTTTTTTTTTTTAAGTTTTTAATCATGATTCATAAAAGCAAAATTTGGAAAGAAATAAGTTTGAAATGAAAATAAGTAAAAATGATATGACAATAAACATCACATGACCACCACCTTTTATGCTTGTGTATAACTGTTGTTAAAACAGGCAAAACTCACTATATATATATATTGCCACACACAATAAGCTAGAGTAATCAATGGACACCAGAAGGCTTGTGCATAAAATCCCCATCTAGTGCCTACTTATATCAATATCCCCAGACTAGTTCACTGACAAAGGCCATAAGCCAAAAAACTAGTCTGGGGATATTGGATGAGTAGGCACTAGATGGGGATTTTATGCACAAGCCTTCTGACATCCATTGATTACTCTAATTTGTTGTGTGTGGCAATATATATAGTGAGTTTTGCCTGTTTTAAAAATGATATGCCTAAATTGATAAATGTCATGGGTTGAAATAACAAATTTTAACAACCATATGCACAATATTTTTCAAAGTATTTAGCTTTAAATAATGTAAATGCATCTTTGTCATGTTTTGCGAACTTGTTAATATTTAGTTTTTCTTCTAAGGTTTGTTCATCTTTACCTGTAAAACTATTTTGTTTAAATATTAATTTTAATCATGAGTTATAAAAATCTCAAAAAATTAATAATTATTGAAGTAGAAAAAGAAACTTCTAAAAGAAAAAGAAGTAAAATAATTAACAGATATAAGGTTTAAATAGCTAAATCAGTGATCTCCAACATTTTAAAAGTAAATTAAAAAGTGTACAATTGATGAGGCAATCATTTATGAAAAGGCCAAGCAATTGTTTAAAGTTTGTTGTGTTTTTATTTTAGCTTTGAAATGTTTGGTTTTATTTTTCTCTAAAATTGAACTATACAGTATGTACAATAATTAATTTTAAATATTTAATTTATATAGTGTGATGTTTTTATAAATTAATAGTAACTGTAGCTTAATCTACTGCACATGCACTTTACAGATCGAACGCTAATTATAATGAATACTCTCTTTTCCAAACACAAGATAAAGTCTTTTTAAATGATAGAAGGGATCATTCTATCTTTTTCACCCAAACTATATGAATACGCAAATCTGAAGCATTTGGAACTGAGAACATGAAGATTCAAGTAATCACTTTAATTTACTTATAATCTGATTTTTGTTGATGATGTATTGTAAATAGTAAAAATTTCGCGTCATCAACAGAAATCAGATTATAAGTAATTTAAAGTGATTAATTGAATCTTCACGCTCTCAGTTCCAAATGCTTCAGATTTGCGTATTCATATAGTTTGGGTGAAAAAGATAGAATGATCCCTTCTATCATTTAAAAAGACTTTATCTTGTGTTTGGAAAGGAGAGTATTCATTATAATTAGCATTCGATCTGTAAAGTGCATGGGCGGTGGATTAAGCTACAGTTATTATTAATAATTAATTATTATATATTTTTTGTTTAAATGTTTTTGTTTTGGATAGTAACTTTGCTCTAGATCAGGGGATCCAAACCTTTTTGATCCCCTATACTCTTTTGGCTTTTAGTGAATTATCCAATATCCCCTATTTATTATAATAAGCAATAAACAGTATTTAAGTTTTTAATAAAAGCTTAATTCAGTAAATAAATCTTAACCAGATTTTGAGTTATCGGATCCTGCAATGAGATTAAAAGTCTATGCAATCTTACTGTGTCCGAAAAAAAGATCTGAAATAGACAGTACCAACATGGAATAGCCTGGAAATATTGATAATATAACTATTTTGGGAATATATTAATAGCATAATATTCTTATCTAATATTTATCTTATCCCATAGACAAGCTTCTTGTGCCCCCTGGGGGTATAGGGACCCCAGGTTGGAAACCCCTGCTCTAGGCGATTCATCTGGAATGGATTACTCTTAATACATGTATTTCCCTATAAATTATAAGGAACTGATGATATAACAAACAACTTTCTGAATTAATTCATTACATCAGATTCTATTTTATACTATAATATAATTTTTAGAAATTATTATCTGCCATTACCATTATATCATTATCAAAGTCATTTAAGTAATTTTTACTGTTATTTTTAATCATTCTGAGTTGCATCTCTAATAAAGCAACAACAATGATAAAAAGTATTTAATGTTTTCAAAATGTAGAAACTTGAAACTGGTTGTCAAAAGAATGTTTTGTGATATAGATGATATCTTCATTAAATTGGTCTAATTTGTGGGAAATTGAATATTCTAGATAAGATTTTCATTTATTACATTTTCTGACATTTAAGTTGCATCACTGCTTAAGATCCCCTAATTTTAATGTCCCTATTTATGGACTATAACACCTGCATTTGATCAAAATATTTTGTGGATCACTTAATGTTTTATATTAAACCCTATTTTATTGCTTTTAATGATACATTTTGATAGTAACATTATCCTGCATGTTTCGGTACAGTCGTAGAAGGTGAACTCTAGATCTCAAGTTCCATGGATTATAGGTCTCTGTCATTGCAAGTGTGTGAAGTTTTTATGAACTTTCAAGTAATAATTGTTCAGTCATTTTGTCTGTGTAATTTAGTACAGTGATATAATGGCAGATTCTAAAGTTCATGATGTATGGATCACGACTCTGTCACTTCAGGTTTTTTGAATTTCTTATGAACTCTTGAATATTTAAACTATCCAATTATTTTGATTTTATGGGTTTAAATGTGTTGATAGAATGGCAGATTCTAGAGCTTGAAATCTATGGATTTCAGCTTGAATTTTGTCACTTCCAGTGCTTAAACTTCATATGAATTCCTGGGCAATAAATTGATTATTTATTTATTTTAAAAATCAAAATATAGTAAATGGTTTGGATCAGTAGGACCATAACATTTACTGTCCCAATATATTTTGTACTTTAACAACTTTAATACCATATTATTAATTTGGAATTACTTTGATGATATAATGATTTCAAAATTATTAGTAGTTTTTAACCATATGGTGAATTTATCAAGAAACATCATCTGAAATAAAATAAAGGGGATACAAAATATTGCAATAAATATCAAGTAATTATTTTGACAACAGCCAATAGATTTTGTATGCTAAAACCTTAAGACCATATTGATACTTATGGTAGTTAAGGAATTTTAAGAAGAAAAAAAAGAATTTTTTTTTTTGTTTTATTTTCAAAATACAAAATTGTAAAATCATATTTGCTATTGTTTAGAGATAAGGGAAAGAATAACTCCATAATGCTTAATATATCAAAATATTTTATTGGTTGGAATCTTAATATATTAGTAATCAACATTTTTTATTGCAGCTTTTTGTTATTGGTTTTAAAAATATGTTACAGTGTCAACTTTGCTCAGAATTGAAAAGCAAACTGAAAACAGAAATTTTTTTATGGGAGCACAAGTAATCAACTCCAATAATAAGAATTAATATTTTGAAGATGTTTCCCTGTCACGTTATTTTAATGCAGTTGGTTGTCCAGATGTCAAACTCACTTAACTTACTGGCTAGAAGTGAAGATAAATGACACTGTTTGATATTAAATAGGCAAATTATTGTAAACTACCACCAGTGATTTTATTTTTCAATCAGGATACTTATTTATTAATTTTTCCTTATTATAGGCTTTGGGGTGTAATAGTAGTGCATTTGCCTATAATCTGTGTTTGAATCCATGTCAGACAAAACATAAAAATTATTCAAGTTCCAGAAAGTAAAACAAAGATGGAGAACTGCTCAAATCCTAACCCTCAACATTTGGAAAGCCCGGTATATAATGTCTTGTACCCTTATTTTTTTTTATAGAAGATTGTTGGTGAGACCTTTGTTCTCTAATTCTATCCTATTGATTATGATTACTTTTATATGCACTCGTTAATCATGATTTTTTTAAAAAAAAAAAAGTAATGAAACTGTTATAAAAATGTATGTATTGTATTTATTCTTTTGCATTAAATACTGTAACTTCTACAATTCTTTTTAGGATATTAGTTCAGAGTAGACTACTAAGGTTTTGATTATAAGTAAAATAAATGCCTTTTGGTCTGAAATTTATGATTATTTTCAAAACATAAACATTTGTGAAGAAGTGAGAAACTTTTTGTTGAACTATGAACATTGTTCACAAACTCCATTGTATCTGCAACCCTTTTGTTAACTTCATTTTTATGGAATAATGATTTAGGACTATTCAGTAGAAGAGTTTTATCTTAGGTTTTTATCATATTATTTTTTGTTGTTGTTGTTGTTTTTTTTCCATTTTTTGTTGTTGTTACCATTTTTGCCATTAGCAGTACATTTTATTAATATTGTTATCACAAATTGCCATGAAGCCATAACATTGAACTCTCTATAGCTGACATCATTTGTTCCGAGAGAGATGACAAAAAGAGAAAGATGAAGGAAACATTGTCAATAGCTAAAGATCATCACACCATCATTAAAAAGGACTCCAGCATCCCTCTTTCTAAAAAAAAAAAAAGGCACTTGTAATGACCACTTTCGTCATTAGTACGTAAATCTACTCCTAAAAGTTCAATTTTATGATAATCTATTATGTAATAAATTATAGATTTATGCTTTACGCTTGTCAATTTATTATGATAATCTATTATTTAATATTCTAAAATAACTTTAAATCTAGATCTCAATTTCCTTTAGTCATATAATGCTATGATTATAATACTACTCCGTATTGAAAGCGTTCAACTTTAAATAAATTTTTCTTTATTACATATTCAAACCTGTTTTTTTTAATTAAAATGTTTTAACATTTTTTTGAACCATTACAATTATTGCAGAAAAACAGGGTAAAATATATATATATTCTAGAACTACGTATTATTTTGTTAAAAATAAAAGGCTTTTTGATTGATTTCTCATAAGATTCATTGTAGAATATTTTTGTGTGTATGTATATTTACCTTTTTCAGATGCCTTTAATCATATCCCTTTTAAAAATATATGAAACTATAGAATTTATTAATTTTAAATTTATTAGTAAATTGTTCATTTTCATATGTAAGTTAAAATGGGGGATCCATTTCTACTTATAAATTTTTCTACATAAAGTTCGATCAAAATGACGTATAACAGTAATTATTGATTATTTTTACTAGCATGTTTTTTTTTTATTTAAAAAAATGAATGTTTTTATTTTATTTTTAATCCAATTTCTAGAGAAAAACGATTTAGAAAAAAAAATTCCCCTCACAAAATAAAATATTAGATTATGTAATTTGTTTTCAAATATTTATTTAATAATAAATATTAATATATTATAATTTAGAAACACATGTACACATAAGTCTATACTCACATGCAGGGTCCTTCAGAGAAAATGCGAGGCTCAGGGCAACTAATATTTTAGAGGTCCTTCAAATTTTAAATAAGAATGTGGGGAGAAAGGGAAGAAACAAGAGTTTTGACTTACAGGGCCGAAAACAGGACTCCGAAAGCAGTTAGTTACAAGGAAAGCAGTTAGTTACAAGTCGCAGAAACGAACAAGCAGATCAATCCAGATAGCATTTTGATAGGGTAGACTCACTCTATCACTGTTAGTATTATAAAACATTGTAAGAACAGAACTGACTGATATGGGGCTGAGACTATTAGTTCTGCCAGTCATCGAGCACTCCAGCCGCTTTTGTCACAGAATTATCAAATTGGCCTCTCATCCCTAAACTGGCTTACGTTTTCGACTCATGGTATGCCTACTTGGAAAAGTTTTTCTCCAATATTTTTTTGGAAAATTTAACTATAAAATTAAGGCTGTTCTATGAGCTGTGACATTGCTTTGCCTTCTCTTATATTTTTGTTTAACTTATTGAATTGCCAAGTTGAGGCCCCTAATATTATGAAGCTTGGGGCATCTGCCTCTTCTGTCCCCCACTGTGATTGGCCCTGCTCACATGCATATATGCATATGACCAATTTCTTCTACATAGTGTTGATAGTTTATGTTATTTTTATAATAAAAAGTAATTTTAACTTTCTGAAGAATAAATTTGACAATTTATCAAGATAATTTGATATAAAATATATACTGAATTAAATCATATATATAAATATAATTATTAATTATTATTTTTAATCAGAAGGGAAACTGTTGTAATATTGTTTTAATACTTCAACCATGTTTTGTTGAGTACAAAGGATACTCTTAAATCAAGGTGCAAGATAGAGACTTTAAAAAAGGCCATCTTATCTTTATACCTAAATTCACTTATATAGGCCAATCTAAACTCTCTTGGAATGAGAGCATGGAGATCTTCCATTAATCACATTATATCTATTAACTTTATTCTATTTGTTAATTACCGTGAAATATTCTGATCTATTGCCTGTTAATATTATGAAATATTAGAATTTGTGTAACTTTCTATTTAATTTACTAGGACAATATTAAAACAATATTACAGTTCCTGCACATAGCATATAATTCCCTTCTGATTAAAATTACATATGAATACTGCACTAGTAAATTAAATAGAGAATTATTAATATTGTAATTATCTTAGAAGTCATTATCAGTTTATTTTTTGAATGTCTGCACTTGAATTCTCATTGATTTCATTGTTTTCTATTTAAGAAATATATATATATGTCATTCTGCAATTTTGAAAATATTTTAAAGACAGATTTATTATTTACTGAATTAACAAATTCACTTCATTTAGATTTCCGAATACAGATGTAATGTATAAAAAGAACAAAATAAGAATAGAATAAATTTTAAGAGATTTAAATTTTTGCTTTTTTAAAAAGTATGGAGACTAGTTTTCTTATACTTGACTCAATCTGGCAGGATTTAAATTAATTTAAAGCACTTCCATGTGGAAAAAAAAAAAAAAGAGTTCTGGTCACATGGACAGTTTTTATTCTAAATTCTTAAATTCAATAATAAAAAAATTTCCAAGTAATTTTACTAGAAAGGAAATTATAATGTTTTGTGGAAAAATATAAAATAATATTATATAGGCTTTTAATGTTTTCAAGTACATTTCTGTATAGAATCTTTATTTTATATTAAACTCGAATTTGATTTCTTTTTAATTTAATTTTACAAATGAGAAACATTCTTAAAAATCATATTTGAACTTTGCAAATATTGAGTGAATTGTAATAAGAACAAAGGATGTAAAAGGTTCGGAAAATCAACAAAATCTTTTTTATTTTAATTTTATTTTTAAAATGCAATTGAATAAATGTTAACAGCTGTTAAATCTATTAAATTTTGCTTTAGAATCTTAAAATTGCTGTTTATTTTTTAGACTATTTCAAAAGATTCTAACTCAGTGTCAATTCTAGCAATTAATAACATTGTATGATCAATTCCACAAAAGCATAGTCATGTTATGTTGTAGATTTTTTTTTTTGTTAACATTATGGTCAAATTTATTAAGTTTTATAAAACATACAGGAATAAAAATCAAAGTATATATGTGTATTCTATTAGATTTAAATAATTATTATACAAATATTGTGTAAAAATCAACAGAAATATTTAATAAACTAGCACAAAATCATATTATTTTTTACTCCAAAAATTTTCTCAAAATAATTCATGAATTCTGTGGAAACCAAATTACAAAGAACTAAAACTATCAACACTTTGTGGGCTGTACTTTTTTTTTTGATAAAGAATGGGCTAAAGAACTTTGATGTTTACCAAACTACTTGGGAAATAATATCCTTTTCAGATTTTTTTTTAATTAAGAAATTACTAATTGCTATACTGTAGTTTTAATGTTTTAACAAAATCCTGCATTAATAGCAGTGAAAGAGCAGTCTAAAGCAGAATTATTAAGCTGTTATTGAATAATGAGAAAATTAATTATAGTATATACATATGTGTATATAAACAAAGCAAAGCAAAACTCCATATAGTAGTGCCACCTGTGCTAAACAGAGTAATCAATGGATTCCAGCAGGCTTGTGCATAAAATCCCTATCTAATGCCTACTCATTCAATATCCTCAGACCAGCTTCTGGCCTTCATCAGTGAGGAGCTTTGGCATCCATTGATTACTCTGTTTAGCACAGGTGGCACTACTATATGGAGTTTTGCTTTGCTTTGTTTATAAACAATTATGTGCTAGTATTGTAGATGTGATCATGTGATATGTGTATATACTTATATACCCAATAATATTTAATAATGAACAAATTATAGGAGCATTATGTATATACAGTAATATTTAAATCGCATCACCACATTCCTCATATTTAAATAAACCAATAGAATATCAGCAATCTTTTTGCTATGACATCATTGCAGTTACATAGTAAATGCATTCCATATGATAACCAATTACCAAGTAGCACCTTTGGTTTATTATATGGACAATAATATTTATATGTCAAATTAAATTTCTATGCACAACTAGACCATGATTTGTCTGTGATACATGCAGAAAGTTCAAATAATGATGGATCCATAAACAAATAACATGTATTTCTATAGCACTGACTTTGGACCAAACAAAGCTGATGGTTGATGTGGGAAAATGATATAGGCATAATTTATGGATCAAGAGTTTGCATATATATCTTTAATTAGCATAGGGTTTTTGTGATCATTTTTTAACATTGAGACTTATATAAAGGGTAGAAGATCTGCAAAGGGGTTTTTTCCTAAGAAGTCCTACAATATATTAAGTTTTAACATCAATATAATGACAAACAAATAAGTTTTTTAATTAAGCACAATGGCAATGATGATCCAATAGTTTGTCACATTGATTTATTCAAACTTGTTTTTTAACACCTTCCAGTATGCAAATTATATTACTTTTTTGGTTAATATAAAGTCTTTCACTTACAGCACATGTTTTGCAGTTGCTTACTGCTTACTTTCATTCTCTTACAGCTATCTAGCTGTCTGTAGTCTTAGGTTGTTGGTTTTGCATTCATTGAACAGCAGAAACTGGAACAAATATATATATTGATTTATTAGTTTTAAAAAAGGTCTGTAGATGTCAGTATTGTAAAGAGAATCTAATACAAGTGCGTTGACAATGCAATTAATTAGTAGATCCCCTATTTCCAAAGTTGAAATATTATTTTTAAGAATTTTTTCATTTGTAAACTTATATTCCTAATAAAGTAATAATTATAGAAATTCAATATAAAATAAGTTTAATTGTTATAATAAAATGTTGCAAATATAAATCAAAAGGCTGCTTGGGCTGAAAATAAACATGCAATGCAATAATTTCATTCACTGATTTGAAAACATTGACATAAAGACTATAGAGGAAAATTTATATACCTTTTTGAATATGGATTTGATAAAGTTTGTTTAAGAAGTATTCAAATTCTCAAATAAATATTTTATGACATGTTAACTATTTTGATATTACTTATTTTCATTAAAAAAACATGTAAAATCTATTCAAATGATATTTCCAGTAACTCTTATAGAGAAACAGTGAAGAATAAAAAAGCACTTGCAAGACTTATCCATCGCCAACTGGTGAGGATTTGAGTGACTTTCCATAAATTCAAGATTTACTAACCAATATTGGGTAGATTAGTTGTATTGGCTATGGACCAGTTAGTTATCTAAATGATAAAAAAAGTTTCAAGTTAATTTGTCCTGGATTTACAACTTAGACATTTATATGCCTTTGTGTTATACCACAAGGCCTTTTGACAACATATATTTAAGGAAATAGCACACTTTTATTATATTCTAATACTACCTAAATACTATAAGCATTATTTCAATGGGATTTTGGCCCATGATTACAAATTTGATCATTTCAACATATTTCTGGGACTAATACACTCTTCCTCCCCCATTTTTTTTTAAAAAGGAAAATAATTGTGTTATATAGTATTTCATTTTTCATACATGATTGGTTCTAAAATAGTAGTGTGAAGATCATATTTACGTTCTCATAGTAATAATGTTAATGTTTAATTGTCACAGCACAATAAAGGTATATTTACTTAAATATGTATTGCAAAGAGCACTCTGGTGTTGCAGTAGCATATGTGCAATTACTTGGGTTCAAATACAAGCTAAGTAAATGTGAAGACTTTTGTAGTACGCTTATAATTTTTATTTTACATAGCCAGTCAATATTTAACCAAGTTTTTTTATCTAATATTGATTGGAAAATGAGTATCTAACTATTTTAAGCTGTAGGGTAAAGCAAGGATGGAAATCCATTCATTCTCAATACCCAGAAATTGGTAGTCCTGGTGTGAGTACTACCTTCTTCACTATTTTTCTATGAAGAGATGTTAGAAAGATATACAGTGGGATATTTAAATACTATTTTATCTGTTATAATATATATATATTGTCAATAACATGCATGCACCATGTATGTGTACTGTTATTTTATTGTAATTTATGTAAATAGTGTTATGTGAAAAAAGTAATAATAATAAAAACAAGTTCTGAATTTTAAAAATATGAAATTAGCATTTACTTTTCCATTTCCTGCATTTACTTTAAGAAGAAAAAGACCAATATTTTTTTTACTTTATTCTTCTTTATTTTGCTATTAGCAATTTAACTTCAAATTCAAAAATATTCATAAATGAATTCAAATAAATGAAGGATATTTTTATTAATTTTAAATAATTGGTAATGAATATATAGCAGTATTTTTCAGGATTTTTTTTTCATGTGTCATAGCATGGCCGGAAGTGAGAAAAGGTGTAAACAGTGATAGTGGCAACATAAAAAAAATGTTGCAATAAATTAGAATAGAATGTTGTTGGAAATTTTTTTCTGTTTAACAAACTGTATTTTCTTTTCTTTTTTTTTTGATCATTGATAATCCTTATTTCAGATTATGAATGCTCTGTATATCATTGTTGCTTTTGGTTTATAGAGTTGACTACAGGTGATTTTAGATAGAGTCACCCATTTTCTATTATTATATGAAGTTTTTGGGGATATATTGCTGTGGTCTTATTAATTTACCACACATTTATCTCATAAATAGATGTCTTTGCTTTCTTTTGCTTTAGTCTTATCATCAACTTTATTTTCAGTTGAACCATCAATTCTAATACATTCAAAATATAACTTTTGTCTTTCTTGTGGGTGTTGACGTTTAATTGTTTTGGTAATTGATATCATTACTTAGTTGTTGTTTCCTTTTTGTCAATATTTGGCCATTTATTTTACTCTTAGATAATTTATGTGCATATATATAATATGTGGCCAATCTGCTAAAAAGCATCTTCTTACAATAACCACCGTTAAAAATTAGTAAAAAGATTGATATTTTGTTTTCTTTCCATACTTTAGTATTATCATCTTATTACTCCATACCATTTTCTCTAAGCTTCCTAGACTTTGACTCCGTTAAATTACTCATTAAAATCATCTTTTTCCATGTCTTTTTTTTTAATAATCATTCTTTTACAGTTTTAAATAACATATGCTTTATTATTATTATTGGATTGAATTGAAAGAAAAATAATAATTATTATTGTCGTTGTTGCTGCTGCTACTATTTTTACTACTATTATTATTATTGCTGCTACTGATGCTGCTATTGTTATTGTTACTGTTGTTAAAAATCAATCTATCGTCTTTGTTTTTTTAGTATATATACCTCCTTTTTATTTATTTTTTTATTTTTTTGGACCCAGTCTTGTTAAACATTATAGTATTTCTAACCATATCTGCCCAATTTAGTTTCTCTATTCTTTTCCAAATCCTCATCTCATAAACCGACCGGATTTTTTTTCTTAGTCTGTTATTACTTAAAAGAGCAGAGTCTTTAACTCGCACTTAAATGCGTGTGTGTGCTCATATATACACTAAGGATCCGTTAAAATTGTAACAAAAAACAAAACTAATTTTTATACTCTTGAAATATAAATTAAAAATTGTTTCCTTATTTTTATTTTAATTTGCGGTGTATTGCTTGCTTTTAATTGGAATTTTTATCATTTTACAAATATAATTATTTATTACTGTGTGTTGTTGGTTTTTTTTTTTAATATAAATATTCTGTTTTGCAAACAAAGTTTCCTCTTTATCCTTGTAGTTGCTAGGCAACCAGACAGACTCGAAAGAGGAATGCAGATATGAGAAACAAAATGTTCCCTATAATATATTAAGATATGGTGATTAGTACAACTGAAACTATACATAATGAATAGAATATTGATTTTTTTTTTTTTTTTTGCCCGCATGAGTTCTTTTATTAAAATAATAAAATTGAATTGATTTTCATAGTGGTAGTAAATTGACTATTTTAAAATTAATTGCAATACAAACAAAAAAGAAAAGAAAGATTACATGTATCTTAAATATTAAAAATATTTTTCTTTATATATGTATAATCTGTTGATTAAATTCTAGTTATATATTGATAGCATGGATATATTGATTTGTTATAAGCCTCTGGTTTTCCATCTATGCAAACTTAAAAATGGTACTTAGCAAATATGTTAGGGTTAATCTTTTTTTTTTCTATAGACTAAACTCTAGTTTTAAGTGTTATCACTCTAATAAATACTTATGAAATACAGTTCAGTACTTATTGACTGCTCTCATAAAGCTAAAATGGAGTCAGGCTGTTGCTATGGCATCATCGAATGGATCTGGTTTACCCTGCATGGTTTAGTGCGGTGGAGACTTTGAAGCTCAAGATCCGTGCATCATGGTTCCTGCTCGGTTACATCTGGTGCACAAACCACCATTGTATTATTTATTTCTTTAGTATATGAAGTATAGTTATCAGATTTGTTGAATGACTTACAATAATATTGCTACAATATAATTTTGAATTAAGTACTGAATACATTATAATTTTAATTTTAAATCACGAATGTAATTTTTAATTATCCACATTATAATTTGAATGTAAGCCTTTGGGAAGAGAGTTAAAAGAGATAAAAAATCTAGGGAATTAAGTGAATTGAGAATATATATGGGAAATTTAACCAATGGATGATCTAAGTGTTTTAGTAGACTCGTAGAGAGTAGATTCAAAAATTAAAGCTTTCTGGATTTTAAATTCAACCTACTTCTGGTGTTAAATGTCACATAATCTCCCAAGTAATTATCCATTTGATTATGTATAAACAAATAGATTATATTCAACTGCATTTTGGTATATGCTCTGAACTTAATTAAGCTTTGTTATTATTTAAATTGAAGCTTCTCAAATGGATGACTGAATTATTGAAGAAAGATGAAACTGAAAACAATTATTAAGTTATCTGGCTAATCTGATACAGAAAGAGTCTAGGAATATAGATTATGTAACCAATTATGTTATTAAAACAAAAAAAAATTCTTATCTTGAGTGAGAATATGTAAACACTCTATTAACTCATTATGTTAGTGTGACAATACACATTACAGGTCTAGATAAAAAAAAAACACCTTGCGTGAGAAGTACCAAATATTAACATCAAAATATATTTGTGTATGTGCTTATTAATTATGTAAAAGGCATCATTTTAATAATTGTGAATTTTATAAAGAAAATTATACCTTATTTATATATAAATACATTAATAATAATATTAGTAAAAAAGATTGATTATAATTTATACCTATCCACAACATAATTATACATGTACTTTGTGACTATAAAGAATATCACATTTAATAATAGTATGTCTTTTATTTTTCACACTTTGAAATAAAGCAAGTGAAATCTGCTCACTATTAATAAAATTCAAGTATTTTTCATTGTGGTTAGAAATGTAGATAGAGGCTTGGCACAGAATATGATGGGAATATTCTTGAAACTGTTTCTGTGAGTTCTGTATTGTCATAATTCATAATCTGGTTACTATATAATATCTTATGTCCTAGTTACATAGCTGGGAGAGGGATTTTAAATATTCTTATACATCATATTGATGATCAAATAAATATAGCAAACAAGTTCTGAAATAAATCCAGTGGCAACAGTTTATAAAAATAATTAATAAAAGTGGTGAGAAGTTGAAAGTCCATACTATGGATGATGAGAATAAAGAAATTCAAATCTTAAAAAAGTAAGAAACTGACACCAAACTTTTGGGGTAAAAACAAAGTATGTACATATGATATTTACATATACTCTCAAATTTTGCCTACTAATGTACTAATTTAATAATTAAACATGTATTTTGTAATATTGGAATCATTACTTTATATATTAACACCAGCATACCAGTGATTTCAGCCTACTCAATAAACAAGACCATTTTTCCTTTTTTTATTTTAGTGCTGCCAATTATCAATTTAAGGAACCAATACTTATTAGATAATAATGCAATTTTATTCCTATCTCCAAACTAGTTTTTTACTTTTGTTTTTATCAATGTGTCAGTCTCACATAACTATACAAAGCAGATTGATTTGGGTTCAAAAATTTTAGTTCATAAGCTTCATAGTAAAAAAGTAAGTTAAAGGTTGTAATTAGAAACATAACAACATTGGTTTGAGGCTCAAGTTTTTATTGATAAAAGTGAAATCCAGACAGCAATCTGGTATACCTTGTAATAATCAGTAATTACTGAAGTTTATAATAGATAATACCAGATTAGAGAAAAATTATTAAATATTAAAAACTTAGATTTTTGTATCTAATTGGTGTTAAGGTTTAGACTGAAAAGCATGGTGATTAAGGATTTGTTTTTGTTTGGCCAACAGATTATTTTTTTGAAATTAAATAACTTGTTTTTCTCTAGATTACTTAATTTAAATTCCTGATGTGTTGATAATTGATTTTTCATGAGTTTTTTTATTAAATAACGTCTAACTTTATTTGCAAAAGACTTGCTGTTTTATCCCACTACAGCAATTTAAAGTTAATATATAGTTCAGACAAATTAATGTATCTGATACTTGTCCAGAATGAAAACTTTCTTTAAAAAAAAAAATAGCAAGCTAAAAATAATTAAGTATTAAATTGAATGAAATAATAGTAAATTAATGGTGAATTCATTTAATTAAAATTCATTAAAATGTTCTTTCACAAACATATACATGTAAGCTTGAATTTAACTACAAATAGTGAATTATTAATTGAATATACAATCTTTTTTTAAAAATGATTTACAAGTTTTTACAACTGAATCAAGCTATTGGCTTTAATCTAACTTATAAACTATTTCTTTTGATTAAAATCACCAACGTCAATAAAGTAGTTTATTGATAGACAAAATAAACATAAGTCCAAAGAGATAAAATAGCATAACCACATGTAGCATGGAAAAGGTTGTGCAGTTAATCATGTATGAGCTTGTTTTATCAGCTGCAAAAGAAATATTGTATTAAAGCTTTCTCTTGTGTATGTACTATTAATTAGAACCCACTATCTTATTGACATAATATACACTTTCAAAATATTGTTAGAGGTATTAAGGAAAGCAAGCCATCTGTATAAAATCTGAAAGTTTATAGGAACTGTAATTCTAAAGTTTTTATTATATTTCTTCTCATCAATTTTTCTACTTAATTTGACTTGTTAACTCTAGATGAAGTCAAAGATCAATCTAATTGGTCACTAAATTATATTCATTCCAAATGTTATAATCATAAACTTATTCTTTCTGTAAAGACATCAAACAGTAAAAATATATATATAAACAAAAAGCGGAGATAAAATAATTTTATATTTGTAAATATAAATAGTATTATATATGTAATGTTTAGATTTTTTTTTTTTTTTGATAGCTTAATCATTAACAAAATATAAAGGAACCTGTAGAGATTCTAACCAGGAGAGAGAATAACCAGTGTCTTTATTTAGTCTTTTAATTGCTACTGTGGCCACAAATTAGGCAGACATTAGCTATCTTGTTCCTAGTTGATATTTGCCCACATTTATATAAATCGATGTCTGATAATTTCCATTTATGAAGCATTTAGAATGATTCCAGAAAAAAAAGCCCACCATTGTCTTGAGAAATCTGTATTTTATTTAATATCTAATAATCTTTAATTTCACTTAGAGTATTGAATATAGAATTACTATTTATATTTGACAGTAAGTCATCGCCTAATTCTCTCATCCAATTATGAATCATCAATATAATTTGTAAAAACATCTATAAAATAAATCATAAATCTTACATATTTGCTTATTATTTATGGAAGATTTCAACTTTTAGATTCCTCTACAAGATGAATCATACTCTTTAGTTTGTGACAAAAGATTGTGAGAAAACTAACAGTTTATGTTTAAAAAATTTAATTGCAGAGATTCGTGATTTAATAATATCGACTGTAGTATTAAAAATTAATTTTACTATACTCGCATTTAATATATGATCACTAGTTATTATATTTTTACTTAAATATCTACCTGCCTATATTTGCAGGTAACATTTAAATAAGTAAACAAAATGAAATAAAGATTTGAAGCTGTAAATACTTAGTTTTTATTATAATAGACCTACTTCAGTCATTAAATTACTTTGTGCACTGCTTTTAAATGTAGTCATTTCAGCTTCATGGGACATGGTCATATTTTTTATTACGTTAAGCCTCATTTTCACTATGATTTAAAATGTACTAGTTGTGGATCTGTTATTAATACCTCTCCTGAGATGGAAGCTATATTGTTTTTAAAAAAAGAAGTGAATTAAATATATCAGTAATATCTAAGGTCATTAAAATATGCTGTTACTGACCTAGTTTCAGATCTATATAATCATTCAAGTGAGTTACTTGGTTTGGGGTTTAAAACCTTTGGTTGTGGGTTTTGAATTATCGGCTATTAGCTTTAATAATATAAAGAAGTAAAAGACATTTAGTTGCTAGACACACTTGCATTCTTTCCACCTTTGAATTCTTTGTTATCTCTGATTATGGTAAAAGTGGAAACCATTCAGGGGATGGACATTGCATGATACTATATACTGTAGTGTCCATTGTGTGCTCTTATTTACAGCAGAAATTTTTTTAGGAGTGAACTACTCGTGGCATTTTTAAGTGAATGTTGTTTTGATGTGTTTAAGTTTCTATTCTCTAAAATTTGAGCTGTTTGTAAGAATGCTTTCTTTAAATTATTTCCTTTTGTCATTGATTTGGGCAAAACTTTCATGAGTCAATTGTTTATATGAGCAAAGATTAATGTTAATGTGTTACATTGATTCGCGTAGCTTATGTACTCTGGAGTGGTTTATGAATTGCTGTTCAAATCTGACGCCACCGGTATTCGAATTTCATGGGAAACTGCACATGAACTCCCAAATAATAAACCATTTGATCATTATGTTATTATTATGATGGTGATTCCGATTCCTCTGCCTTTTGGCTTTAAAATCTTTAATTAACTATTTTCCCGGTATAATCGATAGCCTTTAGTTTATATGCTTAAACTGTGAGAACACTCCACCCCTCCCAAATTTTAAAATTGTATGCGTTAGTTTTGTCTACCCCCCTCCCCATTTCATAAATAAAAAATGTGTTTGCAAATTGTTTTATTCTTATTAGTTAGCAACAAAGTCGGTAATCGAAATTATTAAATCTTGAATTGTATTCCGATTGTATTTAAAGTATATTTTATCTTTTACCAAAGTAAGTATAATTGATTGAAGATGTCCGCACTAAACAGTCTATAGGACTACGAGGAGGATTATAATCCCTTTAAGCGTTCCGTGTGCTAACATTGCCAATTCTGTGTTACATTTATGAAGTGTTTGTAATTTTTATTAAATGTTTATACATTTTAACAGCTATAGAAGGAAATAAGCAAATTAAAAGTTTCCAGCTATTTGAAAGTTAAGCAAATACGCTACGAGTGAGCAAAACTGCTAATCATTTTTGCTATATTTGTTTGTTAAGTTGAAACGCCATGTAGCAATCATTCTATGTTTATGTTTTGAGAGGATGGGGTGCGATCACATTAAACTTGATTCATAAATTAAGACACTAATTTGCTAATTTATATAAACACAAAAATAAAGAAGGAAAAAGAAACAAATTGTGTCATTAATCTTAATGGGTTGATTTGATAAGAATTGCAGCGGGACTCTAAGTCTGTGGCTTGGTCATTATTGTGCTGCCGTTGACAAAAGATATTTTGGTTCCTTAACCGTTTTATAAAGATCGTAAGTTTTTCTTTTTATTAATATTTTAAGTTGGAAAGATATTATCATATTTTGCGACCTGAATGTTAAATATGACAAAATGAGCCATTTTCTTGAAAGAAATTCTATATAACTAAGTTTTGATAAAAGAAATTATATTCTACTATATATGCTTGCAGATATATATAATTTTTTGTTTTGAGAAGAATTATTTTTACACAGAGAGAATTATATATCACCATCATCATTTTCAACAGTTACGGATCCACTGCAGGATGAAAGCCTCTAATTTATTTTTTCAAATTCCCTGCCTCTCTTTCCACATCAGACTAACAAACTTCCTTATTTTTATCCATCCATTTCATGTATTAACTTTTTCTACATATTTTACAATCTTTTGAGATTCAATTTGTAATTTCAACTGTCCGCCTGTTATATCTTCTAGCATTACGTTCAGCTCAGCTCCATTTCTGTGTTTTGATTTTTTTTTTTTTAACGATGTTAAAGGTATCAGTTTGTTCTCTTACAGTGGTGTTCATTTTTGAACTCTTCTAGTTATTCCTAATGCATATCTCTCAGTACTTTGGTGAATGGTCTGAAGTCTCTGTTGTTCTTCTATTCATTATCCAAATCTCATATTCATAAGTAGGAAGTTTTTCATCCATTACATTTCCAGTTGTATTAATAATCTGACCAAGGCATTTGTAATAGTTAATTTCTTTTAAATTCATAATTATCTAGATTTATGCCATTGAATAATACATCAGTTGTTTGTTGTTGTTGTTTCGCATTTATCCTGCTTTCTTACTTTCAACTGATAACTTTTGCAATATTTCTTGACTCTAAACCACTATTTGGAAAAACAACCATGTTATCTGTAAAATCTAAATGATCAAAGTAATCTTCATACATTTTTATTTTTTTAACTGTCTTGTTTTATTCCACAAAATACTTCTCATAAAACTGTTGTAAAAATTTTTAGAAATATGAAAGTAACCTGATACACATCTTCTTCAATGTTAATATTTTTAGTATCACCATATAATGTAATAAAACTGCTAATACATTTTGATAAATTGATTATCCAAAACTTTAATCATTTTAAAAATATTTATAAAATCAGATACCTTTTCATAATCTATAAATCCAAAACAAATTGGCAATTCATATTCATTGGTCTTCCTCTATAACCTCTTGCAATATTTTGCTGTAATACATTGTGCTAAAATCATTTTTAAATCCACCGTTGTTGTTTGTTAGAATCAAGTTTTCTGGAGATTAGTTGTAATTGTCTTGGTAATAAATAATCTTCTATAGAACTGATAGATTTATAATTTCTAATATCATTATTACCTTTTTTATATAACAGTGTCATTACTGCATTCTTCCAATTATCTAGTATATTTTTATCATTTAGTATATAACTTTGCCAACAATTATTTCTATTTCTTCATCTGTTTTTTTTTTTTTTTTTTAAAGTGTCAATTATAATTATATCATTTCCTGGTATTTTCCCCTTCTTTGCAGATTTAATTGCTTGTTTCACTTTTTCATTTTTAGGTGATACAATTGCAGGAAAAGCTTCATTTCCTAGTTCTTTATATATAATGTTTTATAGAAACTTTCTATACATTTTATAATGTCACATCTCTTTTTAATATTAATTCCTTCCAATACCAAAATGTTGTTTTACATTTTAAACACATTTAATTTTTTTAATATTATAAACAAATAATTTATTAAACAATAAAAAAATTATTACAATTGTTAAATTAAATTTACATGACTTTGAATTAAACTGTCTTTTGCTTTAAAGAAGCTACTCTGGTTCTAGTTCCAAACAAGTTTTTTCCTTGTAATTCCGGGATATGCTTTGAAAAATTGTTTATAAAAAAGGTACCTTATTCCACGTATCCTGAAAAAAATTTGAAGGTGTGAGCATTTTGTCTCTGTCTTTAATCTTTTTTATTACTCCAGTGTAGGCATTCAGGGCACTGAGGGTGTTTTATTCAAAGATAAATTGGCATCTGATAATCCAGACTGCATAGGAAAAGAAGATGGCCAATTTGATTATGGAAAATATCACCACTGTTGATGACTGTCTTAATAGATAATAACATTCTAATATCAATTGTGACTTTAGTTGATATCAATACCTTAATGGTTCTAAAGTGGGAACATGTGTAAAGGAGATGTTGAATAGTTTCATCAGTCATTTTGCAAAGTTGACATTAAGGATCGATGTTATTAAAACCTCTTTTCCACACTAGAAAGTGATTAGTGGGCAATTTAATTTTTAATAATTATTTTAAAAAAAATTCATATTTCTTTGTTTCTTTATATATTGTTTTGTCTAAATAGAAAATTTACTGATAAATTTTTGCTTTTTTTATTTACCAGTTATCTTCTTATTGATTAGAGTCAGGTTCAGATCATCTTCAGAGTCTTTGAAGTTTCTAATTCTAATGTAAATTTGGTGGAATATTTCTGAAGTTAAGAATATCAATCTTTAATATTGCCTTTTTTAATCATTTTCATCTCTCTAGATTTACATTAGCATGTGTCTTATATCTCAGTAATCCATGATTATTTCCTGTGTTGAATTTATAAGAACATTATGGTCTTAAAATACATATTTTTTTATAGTCAAAACCTAATCCAATTTCACTGTGCCTTCATTTGGATGCTTCCATGTCTATTTCTGTTTAGCATTTTTCTCAAAAAAAAAAAAAAAAAAAGAATTCATAATATAATTTTTTGTGTGTGCAAACTTCATAAGTCTTTGTTCTCACTCATTTCTGTCACCATAACCAACTTTATATCACTACACAATCATTTACTAATTCTAACATTAATCTCCCATGACAATTTTAAAATATCATTTGGTCTGATAAAAAGTATTTTGTATATCCATATAAAAAAATTCTACTTCGTCATTACAATGACAACTTATTGTGGTACAAACTTGGTTTTTATTTGCATTTAGCATCTTTTAGTAATTTGAATAGCTAATGTTGCCACTCTGTCTAATATACCATCAATCTCCATATTGTCATTCTTTCTACTTTTATTTATAATGAATCTGCTTGTGCTTCCAATATTTGTGTTTTTGCAATAATCACTTTTTTAATTTATTGTCTCTCCAGGTTTTCTTCTAACTTTACAAAGTCTAACAAGGCCCCATTTAATTCATTTAATCTCCCTTTACTTGAAAATGAATTAAACGTACCTAAATGAAATGTTATCATTGAATGACAGTTTGTGCAAGGGATTTTTAACACTCTCTGTATTGGCAGCTAACTGCTGTCTTGGCTGATGACTTAACAGTCTTCTGAGAATAAGGGCTATAATTTAGTTTTGTTTTTATGATTGTGATATATATATAAGCTAAGGATATTATTGAAAACAGTGATGACTAATTATAACTGCATCAAGATATAAACTTCCTTATTAATATGTAATTAAGAAAAGCTGTTGCTTCTTTTAGATATTCATTTGAGAATCGTTTTGGCATTTTCATATATATATATTATAGTATCGAAACAGCGATAAACTACTTCTCACAGCAGACATTATTGTTTGTCCTAATCTTCTTCTGTCTGGTTACTTCCTTTACCTTTAAGCAGTGAACTTAATATATACTGTTTAGGCAGAAACAACATATTTATTGTAATTATATTTTTAAATGTTAAATTTTTGTCAGAGTTCATTTGAAAGCAATACTCTGATTTCCAAATATCACAATCACATAAGAAGATACTGTCCATATGAAATATTAAGAAAGTAAGATTGTCAAAAAACAAAGTTTTTAAACTAAAATTTTATTAAAACAGGCAAAACTCTCCATATAGTAGTGATCATGTGATAGTTAATGGTTTAAAATTTTATTACATGTTATTAACAAATTTTTTTTCTTATATATATATATACTTCCATTTTTTAAAAAAAATTTGTCAGTGAAGCTCCATTATATTCCAAACTATTTACCAGCATAAAATATAGATCACTTTCTGTTGTTTCCCATGCATTTCATGAATAATCTTTGCTCATCAGGTGAGTTAGAGATATCAAAACCATTGGAACTCCATGGTCAAACCATTGGAACTCCATGGTCATGTTGGCAATTTGATTTTTTTTTCATTATAAGTTTAGTTTTATTTTATTGTTAACATTTCATTAAACAGATATTAATAATAATAATCATATAGATAGTTGCTCTGAGGTCATGTGATATCAAGCACTCTAGTGGAAGATTAGTCATTTAACTGAGTTTTTATTATTATTAAATTGAGAATTAGTTGAGGGACCTTGAATTTTGCTCTTGCCATTAATCTGTGTTCTAGTCCATACTAAACTGAAGATGAAAAATCGTTATAAAAGTTCATTTATTGTTTTTGTCAAAGGTGGGAAAACTGGTCATTTGTAGAACATATGCAGAGTTAATACTATATCCCTTTAGTATAATTAGCAATTGTATATTATTAGGTTCAAATTTATATGAAGTTCATCACATTTATTGGAGACATGTTAGGAACAATAGAGTCTATTATATTATTTGACACTTTCGTTTCAGGAAAAAGTTGGGTATTCATCTTATTAGTAGAGATAAGTTGCACATGAAATGCATTATTCACTTATCACATTTATGTATTTCATTTTAAATATTTGAAAACCAGACACTCTTCACAAACCTGGAGCTTAATTGTAAATATAGTAGGGGATTTGAACTCAGACTTCAAGCACCTTCAACTATCCAAACTATCTCATACAACTGATACACATGACCACACACATATAGAAAAGATAAATAATTACCAATATACATATTTCATACTAAACTAGCACTCATCAGTTGGTCCAGATTATCATCTCCCACACACACATATATATATATAGTCAGTGCTCAGTTTATATTAAGATAGCAAATCTTCACACTTTAATGAACGGGTTTCAATCTACTCCATCCTCCAACTTTTCAGCCATCTATATCATTGAAAATATGATGATGGAAAGCCCAAATACCATACTTATACATGAGGAGTCAGAGTGACTTGAGGTCAACATGGGCATGGCAATAATATTGGCATCAGCATGGAACTTGGGCTTTCCATCATCAGATTTTCAATAATGTGGATGGCTGAAAATTTGGAGTAGATTGAAGCCCGTCCATTAAAGTATGAAGATTTGCTATCTTAATATAAACTGAGCACTTATTATATATATGTATGGGAGATGATAATCTGGACCAACTGATGAGTGCTGGTTTAGCACGAAATATGTATATTGGTGATTATTTCTCTTATCTACATGTGTGGATAGTTGAAGGGTGCTTGAAAGTCTGAGTTCAAATACCCTGTATTTCAGCTATATTTAGGATATTAAGTTTTTAGTGGCTGATTGGAGATTTTAAACCAGTTTTCCAAAGGTTATGACTTAAATATTAAAGCATGCCAGAGTCGGTTAAAGACTGCATTAGAATATACTTCAAAATTTTTGAAGACAGGTTGTCTTCAATAATTTCTATTTAAGGGCATTGTGTTGTCTGTCATTATTTGCATGATTTAATACAATGGGAGTGGATTATGGAGCTCAAAGTCCTCAAATCGTGACTGTACTCCACTTTCTTGTGCTCAGACTTTTTTTTAACTCCAAAGAAGCAAAGCATTCAATTATTTTTTAACATCTCATTAAAATTGTATCTGTTTATTTAATTACTTTTATAAATCATATATGTACTCACATGCTGTGAAAGATTTTCCTTTATCTTTGCTAAAGAAGGGTGTTGAAACGCTTATAGTCAAATACACAACATTCATTACTTTCCCAACTCAATAAATTTATTTCTATTTTAGTTATAGAAAATTTCAATCATCTTCCTTATGGAGATGTACTGTTATAAACATTGGCAATTGTAGCAGAACTGTGTCTTATGTAGAACATAATTGTTATGCCATAAATTCATATCTGTAGTTATGCTATTCATTCCATCAATTGTGAAGACCACATCATATTATAATTGTATTTTGTATTTTTTTGCTGTTTATTCATTAGCAAATTACTTGTCCAACCCATATTAATGTGATATTATTCAAAACATTAAAGTGCTGAATTTAGGCTTGTAGAGTGACGATGAAAATAAATAAATAATGTCTGCTGGAGGAAATGTGCATTCAATTGGAAAAAAATCAAGTGAACACAATCCAGACCCAAAACTCCTCATTGATGAAAAATATAAACTAGAAAACTAATCTAATGATTTGGTAGCTGTCTGGCATCTATTAATTATTCAAATTTATGCAAAATGGTAGGACTGCTACTTGGAAGTATAGGCAGGGATTGTATGATCTTTTATTGTTTGCTAGTTAATAGATGAGTATCTGTACTAATCCACTTTGGATTGGAAGCTGAGTTGGTTATGGCTAGATTATTTTCCTGAATTCAAAGTCCTGTCAGAAGATTGATAGAGTTGATAATCACATAATCTTAGTCATATATGACCTATGTATATTGTATTTTACATATGTATTTCATAATATGGGTAATAATTATTAAATATGCACTATTCCTTAATCATCAGCAATTGCTGTTATAATAATAAAACAAGTTTTTGTTGTTTCTGTTACTTTCGGATCCATTTAGAGAAAGATAGAAAATAGCTTTAAGTGAAAATAGAATGTTTATATGAGAAATATTAATTTTTCTATGTATATTAATAGGTGGCAAGACAAGTGTGACTTGTTCACATTCTAGATTGCATGTGCAAATTCAATATCCAATTCCAATAATTGAAAAATAAGGTACTCATCTTATAGCTAAAGATGCCACTCTATGGCGCCGTTTTTGCACTAAAACACATAAAAATGCTGTTTCCGCGGCCGACATGTTCAAACCTGTGTTTTCTATAATACAACTTTTTTGTTGTGCTACAGAATGCAGGCCGCTATGTTGCGCCGCAGTACAGCATGTATGTCGCATCGCAGCAAATACATTTTCCAAATTTGCACAGTTTATAAAATAGTTATGGCTTGGTGAGAGAGTTTGTATTTGAATTGGATGGAAATGTTGTTTTCATTGGATTTTTTTTTTTTTAAAGTATTGAAATGTTCAGATTTTTTAAAGTAATAATTCTAAGACTTTTTACAATGTACTGTATTGAAGTTTTAATCGGGAAAATGTTAAAGATCTATGTTTTTAGTGAGTTGCAATTAGGTAACGCATCAAGTAACATACTGTTCGTAACATTCCACGAGACAGAAGATTCTACCATGTGTATATTTTTGAAGTAAAAAAGAGCGGTACCAAAAAAATATCCAGTAAGAAAAATACAAATATACACGATTTTTTGTAAATTTCATAAAAAGCAAATATTATAAACATGTTTAATAAGTAAAGAAGACATTTATATGTGTTTGTTGTTGTTTAAAAAAGTTTGAGTTTCTTTATTTTGTCCAAGTATGTTTACGATTTTGAATTTTTTTATTTTAACTAACCCTAAACCTAACCCTAAAACTAAACCTAACCGTAACAACTTTTTTTATTGTCATTTTATTTGAAGTAAAAAATAGCCGTAATATCTCTTTGTCTGTAAAAAAAAAAAGTAAAACGAAGACTAAAAAAATAGACTAGGAAATTTTACTTTTTATTACGATTATTATTTTTTAGTTAAACAATAACAAAAAAAAAGTCATAACACAAGTAAAAAAATATCCAATAGAAAATTGATAAAAAAAAAGCCGTAACTCAAGTAAAAAAATATCCGATAGAAAATTGATAAAAAAAAAAAGCCGTAACACAAAAAAATATACGATAGAAAAAACACGAATCAAATTGTAATTTGTTGATTTTATTTTACATTTATTATTATCATTTAAATTGTATACGTTAATAAAAAATAATATTTATAAAAGACGATTTTGTTTTGTTTTTTATTTTCACATTACAAAAAAGCACAGCAAAATTATTATAATCAATGGCCCGGGAATGGTCATATTTTATAGTTTTAGCGTGAAAATGGCGCCATCCAATGGCATCTTTATCTATAAGACAAGTACCAAAAATAATAAACATACTCCAGTAGCATACTTCCAAAGAGCAGAGTGATGTTGGTCATTTAGTTATGGACAAAAAGATTTTCTACAAGGAATATTCATAAAGATATTTATGATGAGAAAGTCATGCCAGACCATTTATAGTTGGATATGGTGATGACTTTATTACTCAGGAATTCATAAGAAGATTGAGCACTGGAAGTGCCAGAGCTGGAATTTATCCAAGGATTGTACAGAATCTGACACTCTACTACTGCACTGAACTATGCAGGCCAAAAATAAATAAACAAATGGCATTATTATTCAGTTCATAAGAAGTTTAATCATCAGATGTGCCAGAGCTGGAATAAATATAAGGAACTTAACTACAGAGGTTAATATTTAGATCACTGCACTAAATCACATGGTGCAAAATAATTTTATTGCTTGGGAGTTCTCAAAAAAGTTTGTGCTAAAATCGCTAGAACTGGAATCGGTTCAAGGACTTTTTCTTCCAGAATCTGACATTCAACTACTGCATTAAACCATACCAGATGGGTGTGTTCATGAATATTAGGTGCACGCAAGTGAGTGCCTAATAGAGTAGGACAAGATGAATCAATCTTTATTTTAAACCTATGTTTTACTTATTTATTTTTTGTGGGTTATCCTTCCATGTTATATCACACATATCTCATACTGTACTATATATTTTGTTTGTCTGAAAATTTGTGATGATAGTACTTTGCTAGTGATTATATATTTGTCTATTTTCATTATCTACAATTAATTGTTAAATGTCTTTAGAAAAATTCAACTTTATTTAAACTTTTCAAATAAATTCAACTGTTAGCAGGACACAAATTATTATATAACATTTCAAATGATATTATTCTCCTCTCTTTTTCAGTATTGCCAACCTGATCAGTGAGGGTACTAACCCAGGAATCAAACCTGGCACCTTTAGATTTGTGAATACTGCATTTAAAATAATGGTCTAACCAAATAGGCTATTCTGCTATCTATTCTATAAGAATAGCATAATTGCTTAGAATATCACCTTAAATTTGGTATTTCACTAATCTAAGGGCCCCTGTTTCGATTTCCATGCAAATACTGTCATTGGTCATGCCAATTGCACTTCAAGAAGAGAGAAAGATAATATCATTGGAAACATGAGAGAAAGATAATATCACTGGAAACATTGTGTCATATATACAACTTGTGTATGCAGTTAGAGACAGTTTAATGTGTATGAAAAGTTTAAAGTTTGAATTTTTCTAAAAACAGTTAACGATTAATTCTAGTTGATGGAAATAGACCAATATGTAATTACAATTATTATTCTATAAGTCTGTGTGCTGTTTACAGTTTTATTCACTCAATTTAATTGTGGTTTGTTGTTGCTTTAAATTTAAATACTCATAAATGAGAGCCTAGAGGAAGAGATTTAAAAGAGTTTAATCTTTCAGGGAATTTGATGACAAATTACCAACCGAGATTGATCATTTAACTTTTAAATTTAATATGTATTAGTGAAATTATATTTAAGCCTTGAAACACAATATTTGTTTATATATCTCACATTAAAATTCGTAATTCATGTTTAAACGTTATTTATCTGTTAATAACTTTTTGAGGAATCGTTTGAAACTTAGAACTTTCAGTTTTAAAAAACAAGATGAATTTAAGAAAAATAATCGAATGATTTATACGGTTAGGAATTCGTAAAAAGTTTGAGCATAAAAATAACAGAGCTGGGCCACTGTCCGCGGAATTAAGCTTCAGGATCTATCATTCCGCCAGTGTATTAAATCATAGGATACTGAATTTATTAGGAAATGGTGCACTCAATGATAAGGAGTTATAAAGGTTATAGGAAAGTTTAATAAACAACTAATTTATCCTATAATAATACCTTGATGAGATATTATGAAAAATAAATTTTCATTTTTCCTACTGTCAAAAGAACTCGTATCAAAAATGTTTTTAATCATTGATAAAGGTCATCGGGGAAATTTTAATCAGACTGCTGTCTTGTAATGGCCTAAATTTGAATACAACGGCATAGGTAATAGTGACTCACAAACTTTTGAGTAGGCTGGACTAATATATATAGATAGATCATATTGTTTCCTCAAAAGATATTTTAACGTGTACTTCAATAAAGGGTGAAGTGTGTGTCTATAAGGATAATTAAATTAATTATTCCTGTATTGACTCTAGAAATTTTTAAGCTTTATAGAAATGAATTAAGGCTTGGAAATATCCAGTATATGTTTGCTATCATTTTTACTTATAATTGATAAATAAGTAATTGAATGACTTTAATATTTATGAGCTTATAACTTCAAGCATCAGAAGTGATGGGATACAATTCGGGTACATTAAGTTGCCTAGATGTTGTCACTCTGCCACTTGCACCAACCAATGCAGGGCTTTATAGTAGAGATAAAGACTGTAATTGCATCTAAAAGCATTGTTTTTCTACAATTGAGAGATATACTAGTTGGAAAAGTATTTCCTTGTAGAATAGGGGTAGATTACCTATTTGAATAATCACTTCCTTAATTGGAATATTGAATAAGTTATTATTTTCCTTGACAATAATTTGCGATTTTCAGAATGTTTTAGAGCAGTATATAATATTAATATTAGTTTTTTTAATTCTCGATAAACTGTTCTTAGTAAGGTGGATAAATTCTCAAAGGACAGTTATGATATAACTACAATAATTTTTAATAAACCACCTTGTTTTTAATTATTTAACAATAGTTGTCCAAATTCTCTTTCAGTAGAGATAGGAATCCAAAGTCTGCTGTTTGATTGTAATTATAATTTTGGATCAAAAGGAGGTTGTTAATTTAAATAACTAGTCTGAAAAAGTTTTGAAGGATGCTTTTTTCTTTCTGAAATTTATTTGTAATTGTTCGGTTAGTCTTTTAATCTTTTGAGAATTTATTAATTGTAGTTCTTTGTTGTTGTTGTTTTTTCCATTTCTGATAGATGTAAATTTGAAAAAGTTTGCTGAACATGAATGGTAATCAGAAGCTTACAGAGATTGATCACATTATCTATTTTCTTCATTTAATTTTGAATTTATTTTTTTCCATGTGTCAAAGCATCGGCCAGGAAGCGAACCCCCGATAACTGTCTGCAAGCAACTGCTTGCTTGCACGGCTGCTGCGCTGACGTCTCGGCTACCAACGCTTGACCGAATAATTTTTAATTTTTGTATTATTATTATTCACATTTGCATTTTAAAGAATAGAATCAATGATTCAAACTTTATTATCAATAAAAGAGGTTGTTTGTTTTTAAGATGAATTACTGTAATGTTCGCTGAAAAAAGTAAATATAACAGGATGGAGTCTTGGGCAAGATGTCTAAAGAGGCTTATAGTTTAAGACTCTTGTTGGTTTATTTTGTATACCCAGTAGAGTTAATAGATGTGATAGTGATGGTTGGTCACATTATTTATTCTAATGTAATAATGGTGGATTGTCTTTCATGGTATATGAAAATATCAAATGATTGGTGATGTCAAAGAAGACTGAGAAAGAATTTACCCAAAATTTTTGAATAATGGATATGGCATTTTGGACAAATAATAGTGAAAAGTTTGCCATTTTATATTTAATAAGCTTTATTTATTTGCAATAAGATTTTTTAAAAAAAATTTGTGCATTGGTTAGTAATTCTTCAAAAATATAGAATTTTTGAATACCTCTGGAATAATTTTTACCATTAGATAGGCACTCTTATTAAGGTATTATGTGATTGCAGGAATGGATTTGATTTTAATAATGGTAGACTCAAAAGTAATAATTTTATATCACCGGAAGAAGTCAAATATATACTTAAATTGCCTGGTTACGGAATAAACCATCTGCTTTGTCTGGCTGCTCGATTTAGTTGAGTGCAAGGATGGAATAGTGAACTTTGACACTTAAGAGCCATGGATCATAGCTCCAGCTGTATCACTTCCAGTGTTCAAATTTCTTATGACCTCTCGAGCAGTAAATTGATTAATTTTTTTTTTTTTTTGCATGTTAGTGCAATCATAGAGTAGCACATTCTGGAACTCAAGACCTCCTTGAACTTTATATGAACTTCTGAGTAAATCATTAAATTAATTTACTTTCAATAGCTAGAAATGAATGATTCCTTGAATGTGAAAATAATTGAATATCACTTATTGAAGATGCTCTAATTTTTTTTTGTTAATTCAGCTGACCATATTACCTCTTCTCTAATGACTTTAATGGTCATATTGTAGATTAAAATCTTTTAAGTATCTGTTACTGCTGTTTATTAATTATTGTGTAAGATTTTATGATGATAGAATAGTTTTTAAAGGCAAGCTATTTGGAAATGAAAGAATCTGTTTAATGCTAAATAAAGTTTTTTCGAATCAGAAATTCGTTGCTGTTATTCATTTGCAGTAAATGATTGAATACGATGTTAAAAAATTTGTAATATAAGTAGTTAGAATTACAAAATCTATACCAATGCTAACAAAGGTTTGATGAAAGGTCAGACACCGATGTTTTAGACAATGAATGAAGGTCAATAAATATGGAATCAATAACTGAAGTAAATCAATATCTTTTACGCCCTAAGGATCCAAAAAATGTCATAGGTCATTATGTATGATAGAAGCAAATGGAAATTTAAAGCCTGAAAAATATAAATTAAATTCTTGATTTGGTTCATTTCTGTTAACTGTGAGTCATAAAGGAAAAACGATATACACCAATTATTGTGATAGGAAATTGCATAAATTAATTAAAATAGTAGTGTAATTAAAATTTAGGAAAGAAATGGATTATTTATGGTTAAAATTTTAACAATAGAAGTTAGATTATTGCACTGCTGCCATTGAATATACGAGGATGAAAAAGAGATTTTAATACAGGAATGTCTAACTGCATACTCGCATATTTACTGTATTTTTCCAGTCGTGGAGAAAAATATATATTTCTGACTGTCCCAAATCTGTTATATTTGATGTATTTTATGCTATTTTTCCAGTCAATGGAAGAAAATATTGCTTTCATCTGACAGCACCAAATCTGTTGTTTGGCATATTTTATACTATTTTTCCCATCGTAGGAAATAATTTTCCTTTTCTCTGATTGTGACAAATCTATTGTGTTTGGTCTGAATTATAAGTTTTAGGCTCGAACCAACAGTGATATCAATAAAAATATGAACACTCATTAAATACAGTTGTATATAGTTAAACATAGTTAATACTATGCTGGTCATGCCAGACTCACTTCCAACTCTATATATTACCTTATCTTGTGAGTTCTAGTCAAGACTCTTCTGGCTGTATTTGACATGCGTCGAGTCGGCTATAGTCTTAGCAGCTTCCAGCCCTATCGTGGACTTTGCCTCACTGCATAGATGTATCAATAATGACTATAGTAGAAACACCTTCACTGTTGGAAGTGGTATCAATTGAGACCATGTTCAGTCATTCAGGTTAGACCAACATTATCTCTCTCTGTACCTTGCTTCCAAAAAGGCTAACTATTTATTGCCAGATCCCCTACTTTATTGGCAGCAGTCAGATTCAGAGAGCATCATTGCCTATTGGCCCATATTAACCAATGGTAGTGATTTCATATATGTTTACATATTGGCCATACTTATGCTTTACCATTTGGCCATATCTATACATTGGTTATCCACATGTTTACACAATGGTTAGCAGCAATGGGTGCCCAATCTGATTAAGTAAGGAAGTGATCTAGAACTGTCTACTTGAAGGCAAGGTCAGATATGGCAATTTCTGTTGTTAAAATACTGCATTTGATTTTTTTGAACCATTGAATTTAGCTAACAAATTTTATATGCAGTTTTTAATCTTTTTATATTAAGGAACCACTTATTTTCCAATCAATTGTTCATTCACTTTTTTGCAAATGTTTGTCTTCTATTTTTTGATATTCAAATCAGATCTATAAGTCATAACTTTTATGCAGACTTATTAATATTTATTATTTGTTTTTAGAATGTTTACATACCTTCTCATTATTTATTATTAAAAACTATTGTTCTTATTTGAAAGTAGATTTGATGGCTTAGATATTATACACAACAACTTAAGTAAATACATTTAATTATGTAATGGTGACTTAATATAGTTTTTTCTAATGTTTAACTTTATAGAGTAGAATTACAAGATAAGTAACCTGAAATTATGTGTACATTATGTGAACAGTATTATGTGCATTAGTAATCACTGTGTTTATTGTACTGAAAAACCATTTAATGTAAGCATCACATAATTTACCATGTTTACAACAACAGGAACAGTAATTCCTTTTATTTGCTCTGTCCCAGAGCCACCTATTGTAAGCATTATATAACTTTTTAAGATTACTTTCAATTTCTATATTATGAATAGTAATTCACTCTAAATGGTCTACTGCAGAGCCACTTCCTGCAAGCTTGAGATAAATGGCATATTCATAACTTTAGACTACTTTCTCTCTTTTGATTTTCAATGAAGAGGATATTAAATTAATCGGCACATCACAGATGAAAATCAGTACTTAGCAAGTAATCTGAGGATTCATATATACAGTGTCTATTTCCAAAAAGAATGAATTACTTACTATTCCTAATGTGGATATTGAATGTTATAATAACAAACTACTTTATCTAAATTAGTAAAATATTGAAACTCGATGGATTAAATACTATGCTATATGTAGTCTGTGCAGTAACAGATTGGTGCTCAAGATTCATGGATTGCTGCCCAGCGCAGTTACTTCTGGGGCGCAAACTTCTTATAAACTTTTGAGCAATAAACCTTTTGATTTTTTTGATTTTTTAAATACCATACATGTATATGACCAATTGTAAAACAGTTGAAAGTTTCAAAACCAAATTGATTGAATTAAGACACAAATAGAAAAATCTTAACCACCATTACTGTGTAGATGTTTCAAGTCACTAGCTTTCCTTATGAATGGAGGTTTCTCATGAAATCCTTCTATTATAAGGGAGATTGTTCTGGGAAATTTTATTTTGAATAACAATTCAGGATTTATAACAAGATTTATAGAATTGATATTTTTTTTTTTCCTTTGCATTGCTTATATCAAATTTATCATGCAATTCAATTACCTGATTGTTTTGGCTTGTAAAATAGTCTTTCACAAGTGTAAAATACAATTGTTGTACATTATTTTTTGTTTGTTTATACAAGTATATTATTAAAAAAAAAAATGATGCATATATATGTTTTCCTTAAGGTTTGTGATGATAGTGTATTACATATTGGACTATATTTATTATCTAATGTTGAGTATTGAATGTCTTTAGAAAAGCAATTGCAAGAGTACAGACTGATGATTAGAAGAGAGAAAATAGATATGTCTAAGGCAGCAGACCATGTATGAATCAATGAACATATATTTAATTGGAAAAATATAAAAATATTGGAAAGGAAAAGATACAACAAAAAAGAAAATTCAAAGCTGCTCACATGACAGTGGTGAATAACTTCACACGTCAATCTAATGTAACTGTACATAATGTATGGAAACCACTAATCAACTTTGCCATTAGGAAAAAAGTGAGAACTCAAGAGGGGAATCTCTTAGATAAATATATGAAATTTCTACTGGCTATTGGCCTTAGCAGGATGACTCAGTTGATTAGAGCATTACCTTAAAATTCAAACTCTTGGATAAATATATGAAATTTCTACTGGCTGTTGCCCTTGGAAAGATGGCTCAGTTGATTAGAGCATTACCTTAAAATTCAACATTCAAAAATCTAAGGGTCCAGGTTTGATTCCCATGTTAGTACTGTCACTGGTTAGCCAGCAACATGTGAAGAAGAAAGGAGAATATTTTTCTAGAAACGTGGTGCATATTCTAACCTGTGTGCTATTGCTAACAATTGAATATACTTTAAAAAGTTAAATGTTTCTCAAAAACATTCAATACTCAATACTAGATGATGGAAATAGTCCAGTATGTAAATACGATGCATATATATGTTTTAAAAATAATAAAATGCAGTAATAATAGAAAATGTGTATGTGTATACACATAAACATGTAAATAAACAAGAAATATGAAATATATTGTACTTTACAGCTCTGAAGAAGACTGTTAGATAATCAAAACTGTTTCATATTCAATTGATAGAAAGCATTGTGAAAAGTGAAATGAAGTAAATTTTTTAAACTTTTGGTGTGCAATACAAATCTGAAAAATACAACTGTTTACAGATATCAGATGCATTAGTTTGTTTATTATATATATGGATATGTAGGTATTTAAGAATTGAATTTAAACTTATTGTCGGAATATATCCAAGTTATTATTTTTAGTTGTTTTCTTATATATTTTTTTAATCTCTTATAGGGAAAACATAGGTCTGCCAAGGATACCTATGAACAATTATTAGAGCTATCACTGCCCAATCATCTGCGAGCGAACATACTCAGACAACTAGGTAAGTTTCGCTGCATTGAAATATATCATTTGTGCGCAGAGGTGTGATTGTGAACCATGTAAAAAATTAAATGTTTTTAGATGCATCCTCAAATTCAAGCATGTTGAATATTAAAAAATGTCTGAATTTAGATATTGTATATGTGATCTAGTTAATTAATTTATGAAATATATGCAGTGAAATCATTTAAATTTCTGAGATGGCATTTTAGCTTTAGTAATGCCAATTGAAATATTAATTGTTGAAGTAATTCGCCAATATATATATTGATATGTATGTGTATATTTAAATGCAAACACTCATGAATAATCACCTAATCTGAAATATAGGAAAAACAAAATCTCTACTGACTAAGAAAAACAGAGCAATACACTTGATAAATTCGCTAGCCAAAAGATTTATGGTCTTCAGAAAATGCAAACCAAGATTGTTTAAATTAATTACCATAAAAGAATAAGGGAAAGGTGAGTAAAAAGAAAATTACTAATATCTGCCCAAGCATTTATCAAGAGTTAGTAGTATAAAAAGAGAAAAACACTAAACATATAAACTCACAATATACTCTCAGATAAATAAATTTTAAAATATTAAATCTTAAAACTAAGTCTCCAACATAAGTCTCCAACACATCATCATCATCATCAACCATTATCAATCCACTGCAAGATGAAGGTCTCTCCGAGTTCAAACCATCTTTTCCTATCTTTAGCTTCTCTTCTCCACATATCCCTGCACACTTTCTTATTTCATCCATCCATCTCACATATGGGCTCTTTCTGGGTCTTTTATAATCTCTTGGAATCCAGTTTCGAATTTCAATTGTCCATCTATTATCTCTTCTAGCAATATCTCCAGCCCAACTCTACTTCAGTCTTTTAATTTTTTCAATGAGGTCAGTAACATCTGTTTGTTCTCTTACCCATGCATTGCATTTTCGATCTCTTCTTGTTACTCCCAACATGCATCTCTCCATACTTCTTTGAGTGGTCTGAAATCTCTGTATTGCTCTTCTATTAAGTGTCCAAGTCTCAGATCTCCAACACATATAATAAATAAAATACATAATAAAACAATGATATTTAAATGAGTATGTATAACTTATTTTAGAGATGGGTTTCTTTTAGAATAACTTGAAGCTTTAACATAAAGATTTAGTCAAGAGATTTAAGCCCTGGTTATAATATGAAAATGTTTATTTATTTCCAAGATATAATGTCCTGTCTGACTGATTTCTTTCAGTTGGATAATATCTTGAAGGTTTTGATTTCCATTTATTTATCTGTTCAGGAGTCTGGAGGCAATCATTGGGATCAATTCTGAACTGGTCAGGTTCTTGAGGGCACAATTATGGAAATCCAGGGTTCATCTTTGTGTTGATTTAGCACTGCATATTATTATTAAGTTTCTTTACGGTGAGTATTTTCTGCATCCTGGATAGATGATCGCTATTTCCAATGCTTTACCATATTTACTTTTTCTATTAGCAAATAGCTAAGCAATTCTTTCAGAATACAGCTGTAATTAAAAATTCCACTTCGATGATTTGCTCTAAGCAAATGTCAAATATAATGCTTAGAACAGCACTCCAAATAAGAAGCAGAATAATAATCAGTCAAAAACCTGGGGCTATTTATATGAATTGTTATCTCCCACCTAATCTTTAATTAAGTTTTGACCAGGGTTAATCTCTATCTCCTGCTTAATCTTAATTTTAAAAAATCTGACCAGGACTCTTATCTATTTCAAAATTAATTGAAAAAAAAAGTCTCATCTTTTAAAAATAGATTAAAACTTTACTTGTTTTTAATTACAGTAATGAAAAAGAAAACAAGAGTCAAAAGAAAATTATTTTAAATTAAAATCTATTGAAAAAGTGAAATCACAGAATTTTAAAATATAAATATATGCATTTTTGCATGTACTCTTAAAACACAAAAACAAATTATAAAAAAATACAAGGCTTTCTGGTGATATTTTCTGTTCTTTTATATTTTAAGATATTGGACTTCTGAAGTGGAGAAATCTGTTCAATATATATATAAGAGATTAAATAAATAATATAAAACATAATTATGTAAGAGTGATAGTCACATATTTTATGCCCTAAATTGAAAATAGATTACAATTATATTGAGAAGGATATAAAATATTTGTCAAAAAACACATTCATGTTTTTTTATTAGAAATATTTATATTTTATACTTTATATATATATATTATTTACTTCAAAATTATATGAAAAACAGCCTAATGGATTACATTTATTTTTATTTTGATAAGAAATGAAAATTTTGAAAAATTGTAAAATGTCATATAGCATTAACAATTTTACATCTAAGCGTGGATTTTTTTTTACATAATACTATTTAAGAATTTTAAAAGTGAATGCATAGATAAATATAGAAAACTAATATATAAATCAGAAATAGATGTATCATTATTTTCAGTTGTTATTAATCCATTGCAAGGATGAAGATCCCCAAGTCTAATCTAGTTTTTTGATCCATAGTTTTTCCCCACATTCCAGAAAGCTTTATTTTATCTGATCTATTTATGTTTTATCTTTTCTAATGAAGTCTCATCCAGCTCCATTTATTTATTTCATCCATTTATTCGAATTTCAATCTCTCCTTGTTGCTTATTATATTCATTTATACTTACTTTGTTATGTAATCTGGAATCTTTGTATTGTCCTTATGTAAAGGGTCCAAATATCAGATCCATATGTCAGCACTGATTAAGCAGATTTTGATAAATCTGCTTTCTTTTTCAAGCATATTGATATATTTCCTTTTAATGTTATTTCTGCCAAAGGCATTTCATTTTAAAATTTATGATACTTTCAAATGCCATCTCAAATCAATACATTTAGTAAAAACGTTCATTTTCAAATAACTAGATATATTTTTAATATTTTTTATTTGTCACAAAAGCAATCCATTGTGTATCCATCTATATTAATAATCTGGGCAAGACATTTGCAATTGATAACAGCTTCTATTTTATGGTTATCAATAAAGCTATATACCATTGCCCAAATGATGTAGCACAATAGGTAGATCATCCAACTTGGGATAGGAAGGTCCCAGGATCGATTATGGCATGTAGGTTTATCACTCAAACTTCTTATGAACTGCTGGACAATAAAATCATATGTTTTTAGCCTGCATGGTTTGTTGTAGTTGGTAGAGCACTTGACTTGAGATCAGGAAGTCTCCAAATTGATTCTGGCATATGTAGGTTTGACACTCCTATGAACTCCTGAGCAATAAAGTCATGTGTTTTTCCCAGCTTCCTTTAGTGTAGTTCATAGAGCATGTGACTTTGGATTGGGAGGTTCCAGGTGGATTCTGGTATTCAAATTTTTTATGAACTTCTCCCAAGCAATACAGCCATATGCCTTTTTTTTCTTCTTAGCAAATCCATTGAGCAATAGTTTAGTATTTTTTAATATTTATATTTAGTTCTACTTTCTTTTTTTCATCTCATAATTTTGGCAATGTTTTTTGATACTCTAAATCACCATTTTCAAAATAAGCCCATCATCTCTAAAGTCTAAATCATTTAAATAAACTTTTTGCTTAGCTTTCTTATTTATGTCATAAAATACTTATCAAGCTTTTGTAAATGTTTTTTAGAAATATGGAATCATCCTGTTGTACACTTGTTTCAAGGTTAATAATTTTAATATCACCATATATAATGTAGTAACTGCTATTAAATTGTGATAAATATTCTTCAGAATTTAACACTATTTTTGGATCTATGCCTTATTATTTTAAAGCTTTAAACACTGGAAATTCTTATACTGTTAAATATCTTTTTATAAACTACAGATTCATTGCAGAATGCACTCAGCTCTTTGATTCTTTTTATAACTTCTTTTAATATTTGGATGTGATGTTCAATATTATAATCATGATTAAATCCAATTTATTTTCTTGAGTTGTGGTGAGTCTAAATTATCTATAGATAAATTGCAATGGTCTTTCTTAATGACGTTTGGTCTGTAATTTTTATTATGTTCTTTGTCACTCGTCTTAAACATTGTCACCATGGCATTCTTCTAATTAACTGGTTTATCTTTACAATTAATTTAGTCATTTGGTATATAGTTATGACAGCATTTTTTTTTATTATTTCTTTACCCGCTTTTTTTAAAGGTTATCAATAATAATTCCTGGAGTCTTCCCCTTCCTAAGTTTAATTGCATGTCTCTCCTCTTTATTTAAAATTTCTCAGTAATTTAGATTATTGGATTGTAGGCTATTTTGTTTTCTCATTTTGTAGCACCCATTCACATGTATTATTTTTCTTTGTAGTAATAGTTATGTATTTTTTTTTTATTGCTGAAAAAAAAAAAATATTTTCATTAACTAGATGCTATTATACTCTTGAGATGTTTCATATTATTTTTACAGAATATCAGATATTCTTTTAAATAGATTGTTTTAAAATATGTTCTTTCCTTTCTTTATACATTACCTTGTCTCTGTGAAAATTTATTGATGATAAGCTGCTTTCTGCATAATAGTCATTAATAGAGTTGTTATTTTCTTATTGAATCTCCTAGTATTTTAAACCAATGTTAAGTTTGAGTTTAAATTCGTGGGAGTTTTCTGAAGGATACAAAACTCAACTGTTGGTGTTGTTCTTTTTAACAGCTTTTTTCTCTCCAGTATTGCAGTAACATATGTCTTAAATCACAAATCACTCAAATTTTTTTTTAGGGTACAGAATATAGCTCTCTACTCTAGTGCCATCTATTGTAAGCTTAAATAATCAATGGTTATCATATTATGTACATTTAAATCATCATTTTCAAGTCAGTTTTTGGCTAGTTACACAAATTATTATAGATGGCACTGGAGTAGAGAGTTGCTCTGTATTATATATTGTGTAAGATAAAGAATTGAGTAATATATTGTTATTAATAATTGTAGCTAGGAGGAAAAAATATACACAATTATATAAAAGATCTGAGGGTATTAAAATAGAGTTACTGATAAAATAAAGTTAAGTGTGTTTGTTAGATGCTTAACTGCATTACTTCCAGTTTTGAATTCTAAGCCTCTTGATAAAGGCAAAAGCCAGAAATTGGTCTGAGGGGGATGACTTAAATACACTAACATTTGATAATCATTGATTATTTAAACTTACTATAGATGTCACTGAAATAAAGAGTTGCTCTTGTTTTATCATATTTTAAATGTCACTAGTCAACGATAACTACTGTGTCGAATATATTAAGTAAATGAAATTTTTGAAATAATATAATTTTTGTTATTCAAACTGAAGCTTTATTTGGATCTTCATTTGGGTTTTTTCACATCCATTATTTCCACTTTGGATTATTCTCACAAAAAGAATTTATAAGTTCACGGATTTTCTTTTCCAGAAAATTCTTCAAGTCTATATTTTCTTTTCATTTCGTTTATATATTTAAATTTACCCACAACAATTTTCTTCTTTAAACCATTTTTTAATTTGAACATAAAATCTTCTATGACAATTTTAAATTATTTCGTTGATTGAAAGCATTCTATATCTCTATAATAAAAATCCTGCCCTAATGTTTTCAGATGTCAATCAATATTATTCTTTATAAAAAATAATAAATCTTTAGGCTAAGTAAATATTTTAATGATATTTTGCATAATATATATTAGTAGATATACATATTATAAGATATGAATGAATCAAATGATAGCTATATATATGTGTGTGTGTGCTTCATTTAGGTTGGATGTACCACACTGTGGAATCTTTGGGAGATCGGCAGTCTCGAGAAGCCTATGCCATCCACTGTTTGCAAAAATCTATTGAGGCTGATCCCGATTCAGGACAAAGCTGGTATTTTCTTGGAAGGTAAGGAGAAAAATTATAATAATGTTCTATAGATTTTTAAATGATGTTTTGCTATCGGAGGTGATGATTGTTATTTTTTGATCATATTAACTTATCCACCTTTGGACAGAAAACTTAATATACGTACATAAATCAAATTAAATATTGTTTTGGATTATAATGAGACTAGAAAATAATGTCTATTACAGTGAGTTTCAGTGAAAAAGTAACTGGTTCTTTTTCCAAGCTGTGTGGAATGCCATCTCTAAATCACTGCTGTGTTGAATGCCATCTCTAAATCAATGCTTATATTCACCGCAAAAAATTTCAAGGTATTAGTGTTTCTAATTATGAATTATGACATAAAATGAGACACTGTGCTTTGTGCTTTGTTGATCATTATCAGTGCTCTTCCTGCCATTACAAAATATTGTAAACCAACTTGAAAACATTCTTGTAGTCCAAGACTTCATTGCCGTATGCAGTTTGAATTATTTCAAACATTTCAGCATCAGTTATGCCAAACGCAAAACAAAATTTGATGTTAGCATATTGTTCCACTGTGGTTTAAGTAATACTTACTAAGGCAATAAACCTAAGGCATGTGCGGTTGAAAATGCGAAGGTAGGGACCTCTACAGGTCTCAACCACAAGCTTACGCATTTGGTATGAAACACATTGCCACATTTCATATTGTAACTTTTAATGCAGAATAAAAAGCACATTAAACTTTTTGTAGTTAATAGCTTACACCATATTGTTATATAACACAGGTTGATTCACAAATTGCAATGCAAGCAGCTTGAAGAGAGAACCAATCATCTTTTCAATGGGACTCACTGTGCATGTTGCATAAATATGGAGATATCTCATTTATTTTTATCACATATAAATAGATTGCAATTATAGATATGAATATAGGAAATTCATAAATATTTGATAAAGAATCTTTATTATTAAAAATTCAAATCCTAATAAAGAATCATAGTTTTTCATACCATTTATATTCTTTTTACAAAATACTGTGCTAAATGAAAAATATTCTGATAAAAATGATGTGAGGGTAAGAGGCAGATAACCGAGTCCAAAATTCAATATAATACTTAATTATAAGAAATGAATTAAACAAACATGCAAGGCACTATTTTACTAAAAAGAAGTATGTCACTTTAAATAAAATAAATACCCGAATACTTAGTTGCTTGGGAGATCGTATGATGTTCGAGCAGCAAAAGTAACAGGTTGAACTTCAGTCATAATCACACAGCTTCATCAGTAAGATGACGATGATGATAGTAAAGAATAGGAATTCATTACAAGTTCAGTAAGCCATTAGATGGCACCTTCACCCCTAAGAGCTTGTTCATTTAGAAATTGTAAATTTATCCATTGTTGATAAGAGATGTGGAAGTAATTTTTTAAAACCTGTAATTTGTAGCTTGTATTTTAAATATTAGTTTTCTGTCAAGAAAGAAATTAAAGGTAAACTGTAATTTGGAATTAAGTAAGTCACATGTTTCTGTCCAATCATTTGTTTCCATGGACTTGTCATACCAGCAAATTATTTAAATATTTGGACTGATTTGTCATTTCCCAAGATTCTCTAAGTCAGACTGCCCACAAATCAATTATAGTTTTTAAAAATATTTTTAATTTTTTTCTGATTTAAATCTTTACTGAGTCTTTGCTGATTATTCTTGAGCAATGAAAATCCACAGAGGTTAAATATTCTTGACTAATTTTTGTCAGAAAAATAAGACTTTTTCTCAATAAAGAATGACTTGAGAGTTCTCTCTAGATATCATTCAAATGATATACTTTTTTTTTAATAGTAGTGATATCATTTTTTATGGGTAGAAAAAAACTGGTGAACCTGTGCTATATTGTTTTCTATTACTGTGTTCAATCTCTATACTTCTGTATAAAGATATTGATTGCCATGACAGTGATAATGAGGAATAATAAGAAAGGCAGATTTAATTAATTAAGTGGCTACTAGACTATAATGTATATGATATGATAAACAGAAGTGGCCTCTATAGAGCTAAGTATGAAATTAAGATTTTCTTTAGATGTTATGTAATAGATAAATATTAAAATTAAACATAGCAATATAAGGGTTGCAGTACTGCATTTTTAGAGAAATCTCTTATCATCTGCCATATTTTTATTATCATCATCAAATATAATTGGTAATCAACCAAAAACTCTTACATGTGTAAAGTAGATATTGATATTTCATTTGAAAGTCCAAAAAAATTATATATAAAGTTATGTGTGATGGCCTTTATTAGGAATATTCTCACCTATAAATTTGTAGCAGATAAGTAGGAATTTAGCCTACCTCATACACAAATATATAAGATCATAAAGAAATTGGGTCAATTTTATTTAGTGACTGAACTGTTCAAATAATTTCTACTGTATCATCTTTTGGCAAGGTTGATATAAAAATGGAAATTTTAATCTAAGTGTAATAAACTTATACTGGTGATTGTTCATAATAAAGAATGACCCGTTAAATAATTGTGACTTTAACATCTTTCATGCTTTAAAAAAAATATTCAACATTTGCTTATAAAAGATGTTGTTTGATTCTGAATTGCAACTATTACAGAATAGATTTTAATAAACTTCAATACTACATATATCAGATTTTTATTGTTTAATGTTCAATTCTTAATGGTAACATTTTATTCCATATTTAGATTTATAAAGGATATTCTCTGTGTTCAGTATTTTCTTTTTTTTTTAGCATTTTGTTTTCTATTCATTAATGGTGAACAAACTTGATGGTTTCCAATAAAATTATCCAAGTAATCTTTTATTCATCATTGATTTTGTTAGAAAAGTTTTAATGTAATATAGGTTTGGCTAAAATTTATTTGTTTGTTTGATATTATTATAAATAGCATTTAGCTGTTATGTCTAACAAATTGATTAAGCTGAAGAAGAATTAATAGATTTCACATTTGAAAATGTTCTTTGTTTATCCAAATTTAATGAGAAATAGATCCAATACTGTCTTTTCAAGTTGTTCAGTAGTCTTTTATCTTATTGTAATGTATATGTTAAAAACATATAAATTTTACTCCTTTTGCACCCTTTTTATAAAACATTAGTAAATTCAATTATCTTATGCTTTTGACTATTAAACAGTCTTTTTTAGAACTATGAAATATAGTTGCTTCACATTTTTTAAATTTTTTTTTAAAAATAGTGTAATATAATTGTATTCCACACTTCTGAAGAAGAATGTTAGACAGTCGAAAATGTAAGATAATTGAATTTACTAATGTTTTGTGAATAGTTCATAGAAAGAGTAAAAATTGTAGAAAGATTTTAGAAATAAATTATTTTGATCTTTCTTTATTCATATATGAATTCTCTGATTGGAGGATACTATGATTAAGTTATAGAACTCTGTCATTGCTTGCCGCTCAATAAATTTTAGCGGCTTGGGTTTAAAGCTACGCTGTAACATAATGAGAGCCTTTACACCACAATATGTATATATTTATTAATAGAAATGGTTAAATTTTGACAATTTGAAAAAAAAAAAAAGACTATTGTTAATTGATTATGCAGTTTATTTACTTTTAATTATGAAAAAATGTTTTGCAATGATATATTACGCAAATACTTAATTTGAAGTAGATAATTAAAACTTGCTTGATGTAGATATTTTATATATTTTATATACTTCTCATGTTTTGTTATTAAGTCCCTCCCCCCATATTTTGTTAAGTGATTCAATTGCTACAATGTATACATTTTCAGGTGCTATTCTAGCATCAACAAAATCCACGATGCCTTTGTATCATACAGAAATTCGATTGATAAATCTGAGGCAAGTGCTGACACCTGGTGTTCAATAGGGTATGTTTGATTTTAGCTTTTATATCATTTTTAAATTTTTCAAAGAATTTTGTGTAATAATATCTATAAACTATATTATGCCTATTTTCAAACTGATGTTTTGTTGTTTTAGTGTTCTGTACCAACAGCAGAACCAACCAATGGATGCATTACAGGCTTACATTTGTGCTGTTCAGTTAGATAAGTCACATTCTGCTGCCTGGACTGATCTCGGTATTCTTTATGAATCTTGTAATCAGCCAAGAGATGCCCTTACCTGTTACCTTAATGCCTCCAAAAGTAAAGGTAAAGCTCTATCTCTACACTTTGTTTTTCATAGGAATAATTGTATATTTTTTGCACCAATATTTGGATATTTTTAATTTTAAATCATGCTGTAATTGAATAATTTAAATGATTGTATGAATTTATTGAAAGGGCTTACGCTTTGATAGTCAAAACATTCATTTGTCATATTCACAGCCCAAGATTTGAATTCAGAAATATTTTTATTTTTCTAACTTCATAACCATCCGATTGTTGGTCAGTAAATGGGTCTCTAAGTCACTTTCTATTAGGGAATAAAACAATGGAAGAAAACTTCTAAAACTTCATCACAAACTATATGAGAAATGAGACTGAAGATATCTTTTCTCAGTAGTGGATTGTGGAAGGCTGTTTTTATCTTTGTCTTATCGTCATTCATTAATTATTTAAAGATTTAAATGAAAATAAATTAAAATTGATCAGATTTGTAAAATTTAATTCAATTGAACTTTGCATGCATTGAATGCTGTTCACTTTTGATTTAACAACATCATGATCTAGTACATAAAACTCACTGTATTCATTAAATTTAGCATTTAGACAAATCTTTTTTAAATATTATTATTTAAAGTTATATATCTATGCACCATCAAATTTACTTTATGTATGCCTCATTTTAATGTTTCAGTGATGTTCATCATAAAATTATACCCACTTCTTTGATAAACACCCAATTCTTTGCCATACCAGTATTTAATCATCAAAATGGCAGACATTACTATTTGATATTTACAAATCATTATAACTCTTAATATACTCTTTTTAGAAAATAATTTTAGCTATCAATTTATTTATTTTTAAAAAAATATTAGTACTGTTCTATTAGCCAGTGTTAACGTAATTCATTTATTTCCTTAATAAATTACTGTCTGTAATTTATAACAATTTTACATTAGCATACGTTATTGCAAATATTATATTAGAGTATAATTCCCCATGTAATATTATTGCTTGAGAGATAACTAACTACATAGTGGTGAAATAAATGATAATGTTTTAATTACTGAACTGTATTTTACTTTTTTATATAATTTTTGAAAAGAAACATTTTATTTATTTATTACAATAGCTATCTTTGAAAGAAGATGTGTAAGGATATTAATGGCATACCTATTAATAATGATTAATAATTTCCAACTCGATTGTGTTTTTTTTTTTTTTTTAAGATTAATAAATGTATTCTTTTGACAATTTCTTTGGGTATCGTAATTACTTTTGAATGCAAATTACAAGAGTGCTGCAATGTTTAAATCCATTCCCATTCACCCTAAAATGGTACAATATCGAAGTGTTAACATTGGTAAAAGATAGAATTGTGTGCACTCGCACAAACTGCGCAAGACAATGCAAGCTGTTAGTTACAACAGAAAAAAAGTTGTGCCTATTTGGTTGAGTTTTGCACGGCAGCTGCATAAACAGCATATTTATGTGTTTTTGCATATAAATAATGCCATCAAGAAGCTGACACCGGCTAATAGAACAGTACCAAAATATTATAGTAACCTAATATTCAGATGACCTAGTAGCTTAAGATTGTACAAAGCAGTCACAAAAGTTAATAAAAATAATACTAATAATATGCTTTAAATAAATTGGTGCTTGTCTTATAGATAAAGATGCCGTTCGATGGCGCCATTTTCACGGTAAAACTATAAAATATGAACATTCCTGGGCCGTTGATTTTAATCATTTTGATGAGTTTTTTTTGTAATGCGAAAATAAAAACCAAACAAAATCGTCTTTTTTAAATATTTTTTATTAACGTATACAAATTAAATGATAATAATAAATATAAAATAAAATAAACAAATTACAATTTGATTCGTGTTTTTTATTTTGCTTTATTAGAAAAATCAATTTTCTATCGGAGATTTTTTTTACTGGGGTTACGGCTTTACTGCTATTTTTACTTCATATAGAATGACGGCAAAAAGTAAAAGTTGTTACGGTTAGGTTTAGGGTTAGTTTTAGGATTAGTTTTAGGGTTAGTTTTAGGGTTAGGTTTAGTGTTAGTTTTAGGGTTAGTTTTAGGTTTAATGTTCTATTGTTTGTAATGCTAAAATAAAAAATATCAAAATCGTATTTTTGTAAATATTTTTTTTAGTAACATCTATGAAATAAATGATAACAATAAATGTAAACTATATTCAATAAAGTATAACCGTAGTCGGAGAAAAAAAAAGAAAGTAAAACTTTTTTTAAACAACAACAAAAATGTCTTCTTTACTTATTAATCATGTTTATAATATATGCTTTTTATGAAATTTATAAAAAAACCGTGCAAAATTGTACTTTTCTTACTGGATATTTTTGTGTTACCACTCTTTTTTACTTCAAAAATATACACACGGTATAATCTTGTTTGTCTCGTGGAATGTTATGAACAGTACGTTACTTGACGCGTTACCTAATTCCAACTCACTTTACACATATATCTTGTCAACATTTTCCCAATTAAAACTTCAATACAGTACAGTGTAGAAAGTCTGATAATTATTACTTTACAAAATCTGAACATTTCAATACTTTAAAATAAAAAAAAATCCAATGAAAACAACATTTCCATCCAATTCAAAAAAACACACCCTCTCACCAAGCCATAACCATTTTATAAACTGTGCGAATTCGGAAAATGTATTGGCTGCGATGCGACATACATGCTGTACTGCAACGCGACATAGTGGCCTGCAATCTGTAGCACAACAAAAAAGTTGTATTATTGAAAACACGGGTTCGAACGTGTCGGCCGTGGAAACGGCATTTTTATGTGTTTTAGCACGAAAACAGCGCCATAGAGCAGCGTCTTTAGCTATAAGACTAGTACCAATAAATTCTTTTGATTTTTTTACACTTTTTTTTTGCATTATATTTTATGCATATCAATTTAGGGACAGTAATTTTTTACATAGAAAAAAATTTGTAATTACATTAATTAAAAAATTATGCTTAAGAATATTCAATATATTTAAAGAAATTCTGCAAAAAAAAATCATAGGGAAGTCTATAAAATATATATTATAATTTGATTTATAAGCGGCAATTTTTCTGCATTCACAACTTTGATACTATCCACTTCGGATAAATATATTAATGATTATTACTAATCATTTATTAAGCTAGAGTTTATCATATCATTCTCAGCTAGATATAAACCAGTTAAAATTTAAAATATCTCTTTTTTTTTATTAAATATAAACACATGGAATAATTCAATGAGCTATATATTTAGTTGTTTAATTTAATTTTATTAAAAAGTGTTCTCTTTTCCATAGTGATTGGAGAATATAAAATTAACAGTGTCTATAAATATAAAGTTAAAAGTGAAACTAGTTTTTGTATTTAATAAATTGTATGTTTACTTTTATTAAAATATAAATTTGATGAAACTTTTATGAAATTAATAAAAGAATCTTTATTTAAAAAAAGTTCATCAACATAGTAAAAAATCATTTTTATAATAAAACTACCGCTTTTTTTTATAATGTGGTTTCATGGTCTCACAGTTTATTTATTAATTTATTTATTTTTTTAATTTTAAGCTTTAATTCATTAATATGTAAAGAATTTTTTGAATATACAATATTCATCTAAATTCTTATATTAAAATTTGAATAATAGCGGATATACATAAGATATTTGTTTATCTTTTTTTGAATTCACAATACAATGGAACCACAAAATATACTGTATTTAACTATAAGATTTTAATTATATGCTATCCAAAGAAAAATGTAAATAAATAAACAAAAATGTAAATAAACAAAGCCATTAATATTTGCAAATTTTACAATATTCGTCAGCCATTTTTGCTTTTCTGAGCGCCCTGTGCAAAAACATTAAAAAAAAATTTGTAAATAAATTTTATAATACACCAGTAGCCATTTTTCCAACTCTAAGTTTATGATGAAAGCACATATATTTATTCCTTCCTTTATTATCCTTTCCAAATTTGATATGGATAATAAAATATTTTCTAAGCGTAATTGTTAAAATTTTACAAAATTTTAGAATGTATTTAAAATTAATACTGATTTTAAAATATTAAAATAATTAGAAGAGATTATAATTTTTTAATAAAGAGATTAGACTATTATGTTTCTATAAGAGAACAAAGTTATTGAAAATATATATATATATTGCCCCGAGTGTATTTAATAATTCAAAAATCCGACTTTTGCCACTAGTCAATGTATGAGTAAACACACACACACACTGTGTAAAACTTATATAAATGTGTTCTCTTAATTTATTATTAATAACAAAATTATTAATTTTTAAAATTTTATTTATATATGCATAAAAAACATTTGTATTATATATGTGTGTGCATGTTGAAAAGTCCTGTACACTTGTAGTTTAATAACAATATGTTTTCTATTCTAATCTACGTTTTTTAACAAAATGTTGAGCTATTTATTATTTGCCATATATATTTTAACGGGGGGGAAGGGGTACAAAGCACAGTATAGTTCATGGCTCCATTGCAGTTTTAGCCCTTTTTTATATGTTTGTAAATTATTTGTGAATTAATAATGATAATTTTAAAACAATGAAATCATGTTTTATTAAGATAAGAAGATATATGCAACTGTATTGCAGATTGAAATAGCATTTTCATGTTAATACATATGTCATTAATGGATGTCTCTCTTAGAAAATGTTTATTTTTGAAACAAAAATAAAATTCTTAATGAATAAATGAGTAGTACTTAAAGTAATGCATCTACTGCTATTATGTTTTTAAAATATCAGCTTTTCCTTCTGAATTAGAAAGTGTGATGGCATAGTGATGTTAAATGATCATTAACAAAAACTGGTGGTGACTATATCAAATATTTTTTTATATGTGTGTGTCTGAAACAAGTCAAGAACCTTTATGGGGTTTTTGATAGTTTTCGCGATTTAATAATTATCAAATTTAAAATTCGTCTAAGATTATTTTTATCAAATGCATCTATATAACTAGACTGATGTAGATAGACTTTTTTTTAAATATAATAGATGAAATTAATCATAGAATTAAACTTGGTTGGAGTGCTTTTGGTAGAAATAACTTGATACTAAAAGGAAATATGCCTATGTGTTTGAAAAGGAAGGTTTTTAATAAATGTGTTTTACCAGTTCTTACTTATGGATCTGAGACTTGGACACTTAATAGAAGAGCAATGCAGAGACTTCAGACCACTCAAAGAAGTATGGAGAGATGCATGTTAGGAGTAACATGAAGAGATTGAAAACACATTATATGGGTAAGAGAACAAACAGGTGTTACTGACTCATTGAAAAAATTAAAAGACTGAAGTGGAGTTGGGCTGTACATATTGCTAGAAGAAATGATAATAGATGGACAATTGAAATCTTAAATTGGATTCCAAGAGATTGTAAAAGACCCAGAAAGAGACTATGTGTGAGATAGATGTATGAAATACGAAAGTGAGCAGGGGTGGTGTGGAAAAGAGAAGCTAAAGATTGGAGAAGATGGATTGAAACTTGGAGAGACCTTCATCCTGCAGTGGATTGATAATGGTTGATGATGATGATGACTTATAGGATGTATATGCATTCATATAAATAAATATATCCACATTGACCATTTATTTATTTGTGACATATTAAGCTAGTGAATTAATAAAGATGGATAACAGAAAGAAAGTCAGAAGTATATATACCCAGTAATTCCCTTCTATGGGTGCAGGCCATAGCAAAAATATTATAATTTGTGGAGAATAACAAATCATATAACATGAATTTTAATACATTAGGCATAGAGGTGTGTGTACATATTATATATACATGTTTAAAATAAATAATACACATATATAGATGTAAAGCACATAAATTTACAGATGAGTACATATATTATTTATAAAGGTTTAAACACATAATACACTTATATATAGGTATGTACGCATATTGTATGTATATGTTTAACACACATATATGGGTATTTCTAGATACTGCCTATATGTATTTTAAAGTTTTTATTTACGTTTAAAACACATGTATACATTTTATATATACTTGTTTAAAACATATCAAACACATGTATAGATGGTGCAAATATCAATATATATGTTTAAACATGTATAATAAACACATAAGTATGTATATGATTAAAACATGTTTAACATATACTTGTTATATATACATTTTTAAAACATATGTATACTATATATGTGTAACACATAGGTGTGTCCACATATTGTATATACGTTTAATAAAACATATATATAAATATATTATCGTGTGTACACACAATATATGCTCGAACTATAAACTAAAGTATAGAACAATTTTTTTTTTTTTGAGTAACGATTAGCAAAAGACATAAATTGGGGAGAAGACAGGATTGTACATAAAATGAAGAACAGGGTCATCAAAGTTGACACTAAAATATATTATTGATTTCATTGGAGTCTCTCTTTAATGCATGTAAAAGAATGTGAAATTATTTACTATCCATGAACATTTAATTAATTTAGGTAAGAATAGTTTTTGATGAATATCATTAGCGCCAAAGATGGAACTCTTCACTAGAGGCATACTAGAATTATTAATAGTAAATGAAAATAAAATGAATAAAATATCTCATGATATCTGCCTAAACAATGCATCTCAAGATCAAATCTCCAGTTTACCACCTATTGTAAACTTGAATAATTAATAGATTCTAGATGGTAGGACCTATTAAATCCCTATCTAATGAATAAGCCTATTTATCGATTACTCAAGATTTCACTAGGTGGAGGAACTGAAGCTATGTACTTGGAATTTGCTTCTGAAATACCATACAATGTTTTTTGGTTTTATATCAGTTCTGGCTAAAAAGAGACAGATATCTGTAGTTATTTAAAAAAATCAAGGACACTAAAATGTACAATACTAAACTGGTGTCAGATCTGTATAACTATGCAAGAAAATTGGTTTAAATTTAAAACAAAATGTTTTTGAATTTCAGGATAATAGCTCAATAGTATTAATAGAAAGAGTCAAATATAGCTGCTACAAGGAGATACATTAGCTTCAAAAAATGCAGGTACACTAACCAGATCCAAAAACTTCTCTCTTAACAAAGATTATAAACTACTCTGGGATATGGATAGGACAACACTAGAAAGGGATTTAATAAATACCTTCATTTAGTATCTATTGATTACTCAAGCTTACAATAGATGGCAGAATTCCTAAAAAAAGAAAAATACTTCATCAAATGAGCAGAATTTGTTTACTTATCCATTATATTATAATTGAATTGTAATTAATATCTGGAATGTTGTTGTATTGTTTGTTGTTGTTGTTTTGGCAAGTTTTTAACTTTTATTGCTTGCAGAATTTTGTTTCATTTGTAATTTACACGTATTTTTCATTATTTATTTTTCCAGGTGGAGTCAATGCTAGTTTGGCAAGTAGGATTAAACTACTACAGACTCAGTTATCTAGTGGTCCTACGCCTCTACAAAACAGGTTTTTTTTTTCATTGTAATTCAGACAGTAAATAAATTAATGTAATAAATATAGGTTTATTGGCATGTTAATTTAAAAACGATTCATTTTTAAAATACAGAATAAAAAAAAAAAGAATTAATGAGGTGTTAATTATGCAAAATGCCATTTGTGAAAGTGTAAAAATTTTGATTATGAGACAGGTGTAACATAACTCCTTTGTCAGCAGCTGTTCTGTTTACTTCATTCTACTTACTTTGTTTGGATATGTGACCACCATGTTGTGTCAATTTGTGTGACTTTTCTAGAAAGTGTGGTATCACATGAGAATAATTGTTTTTTTGTTTGTTTGTTTGTTGCAGATAAAAATTTATTGCATGAATAATAATTGTTGTTTATAATTATTAGATTGCTTTTTAAATCCAAAGACTTTATTATATGATAATTGAAGGTTGTATCATAGGAAATTACAAAATATTGAAATCTGTTTACTACAGAGATTGACATTTTGTTATTGTTGTTATTGGCATATACCAGTGTTTTTCAACCTATTGATCACAGAGTGATTTTTGCTCAATCTCTTGTTTATTCTTCCTTATTTATAAATTTAATTAAAACTAAAAACATAATATTTTATTTATCATTATTTTGTATTATTTTTAATTCTCTTTAAGTCTATTGCTACTGTTTGTTTATTTTGTTGCTAATTACGACTGTTTGTTTATTTTTTGTTTAAATTGTTAAATCAGTCATTTTCTTATAAGTCCTGGTAAATGAGTTCATTTGGATTAATGGAAGTGAAACAGTGAATCAAACGAATATGATTCTAAACAAAATACATTTTATGCATTTTGCTTATAATTGTGTTTACTCGTAACTATATCATGCACTTCTCATTACACACTATTAAAATTTCAGTTGAGTTTCAATTGTTCTAAAGTTATCTTTGGATTTACCATTATTTTGTTCACTAATTGTGAAGTTATAAACATTTTTTATTTTAGAGTTGTTGTTTTTTTTAATGAGGTTAATCATGAGTGTATCAAAGAAACCGAAGACATATCATTTTCACAATGAATGGGAACTAATGTTATTTTTTTACAATGATAAATAAAAAGTATATGTTTTAGGTTTGAAATTCAGCAGCAGCAATTCCAGAAAAAAAGTAACATTGAGAGATATTTTCTATAAGTACATGCAAAGTATGATGAAGATTTTCCCAAAAATTGCGAAAATACATAAATCAAAAATTATAAATTTAAAGGTCGAACTTTCTGGATAACCAAACAGGATTTCAAAAGTAATAAATAAACCAATATCGGCCATTATTGCATCTTTGAAAATGTCTCATTTATTAGCAAAAGCAAAAAAGCCTTTTACTAATGGAGAATTAATAAAAAAAAATCATTTCTTGCAGCAGCAGAATCTTTATTTTCTGATTTTAAAAATAAAAATGAAATCATTTCAAATATTACAAATTTACAACTTTCCAGAACAGCGGTTATGAGAAGAGTAGAAATTTTTAAGTGCTGATCTGAAAATTCAGTTAATCTCAGCCATTCGCCAGTGTGTTTTTATTATGATTTGATGAATCAAATGATTTCACTGATACTGCTCAGGTAACGGTATTAATTCATATGACATTTCAAGATTATTCAAGCAAAGGACTTTTGAAAATTATACCATTATTGGGAAAGACTAGGGGAGAAAACATTTTTTTGGCATCTGATGAATTTGTGAAATGACCCAAACTTGTTTATTACCATTGATTGTGCTTCGCAATGAGTTTAATAAGTCAGGCTTCATTTCATTTTGTAAAAAGGTCACAAATATCAACATTTTTAATATTATCCACCAACAAGTAAATGAAACACAAAAGTTGTTTTGGATATTATATTTAAAATTGTAAATTCTGTTTGAAGGAAAAGTCTTGCAACGATGTTATTTAAATTACAAGCAGATGATAACTTCTCTTGTACAAAAATGTTTACTGGCTTGGCAAAAGTAAATTTTTAGAAAGAGTTTTTGTATTAATTAATGATATAAAAAAATGTATTGGTGAAAAATGAAATATTTATTCACAACTCAATAATAAAAGATGGTTGTTACACTTATCATTTTCAGTAGATTTCTGTACGAAATGAAGCAATTTAAATTTAGAGTTGCAAGGTAGAGATAAAAATTTAATTGGTGTGTATTCAATAAAAACTTTCTAACAATATTTATTTTGATTAAAGATAAATATAAATGACCTAAGTTTAGAATTTTTTGAACAAAATCAAGAAATGCTTCACTGTGATTTAAAAGAATTTATTTGTGAAATAGAAATAGATGAGGGAGAAATGAATTCAACATTTAAAGATTTTAATAAAAAATGAAGTGATCGTATTATCTACTGATAGGGTTGTGGGAGTGGGTCCTCAGAAATGAATGAGCCCATTTAATGGCATAGTTGTGAATAATCAAATATCAGTATGGAGGATCATGGTCTATATAAGAGAGTAGATAACCCAATAACTAGTATGGAAAAGTAGCTCAGGTTAAACAGCACTGGCATATACTATCCTAATCAGAGAAAATGAAAGATGCATATAAATTCAGTGGCAAGCAAACTGGCTTAGGTTCAAAACCTCAAGACTCAGGCTTATTTCACCTTAATAATATGAAAGAGATTTAAAAAAATGATTGCCAGAAGAGTTTCATTAGATCTATATTTTTTTTCTGATGAAAGCCATACTACCAGAAACTGATCTAGAGATGTGAATATAATAATACTGCCATCTAGTGATTTTTGCTTGGTCATGCTTGCAATAGATGGCTCTGAAATATGATGAAGAAAACTTCTCCTAAAATTATATATTAAATGTAAGCAGAACAAATCATTACGATGCTACAATTTAAAGAATTCAAAATAATAATAATCGAATGGTTTATTGCCCAGAATTGATCGGCAGAAGTGATAGAAAAAGATGCAATCCATAGATCCCTAAAATCCGCCATCACTGTAACAAACTGTGATAGAATTCAAATTAGACTTTAATGTATATTGTTTCATTGCCATTCTTTTGCTATTATTTTAATAAGCTCACAAAAGAAAATTCATCACTCTTTTTGAATAATCTTATTCATTTTACACCACTAAAATATTATACCAGATTGCTATTCATTTTAGTAAATCAAATGGTGCAAATAGCTCAACCAAAATTTGTGAAGAGGTTCTAAATATTAAGATGTTTGAATAAATGGCAGTTTAACATTGATGATGACCATCCATTAATGTTTAAGTTTAACACTTTATTGTCTAGATACTTTAATATACATTTGGGTTAATATGTAATAGTAATGATACTATTGTATTAAAATAATATTGTTACAAGACTTCCTAATATGGTTTTTATTTAAGGTCTTTTGATTGTACAGTCAATTTCAATAATCTGTAAATGAAATGTCAAAAATATAAATAATGTACAATCATACAAAGAAAGGTTACTCTAAATCAGTGGTCTTCAACCTTTTTACACCTGCAGCCCAGCAAAAATAAGGATAAGATTTCGCGGACCGGCAGAAGTTTACAGATAAATTTTCTTAAAGATGTATCCTGCTTAGCCTTAGATAAGCATAATTGTTATAACTGACCAAAACAGCACACTATTGTGTATTTTAATGGTGTTGCTTACCTTCACATGCTGAACACAGAAAACAGTACAATACCAATCATTCTCATTAATGTGCTTGCATTTCTATGTTTATTATTTCATTGTTAAAACATTCAAGAATAAAATGTTATTCACCTGAATGTTGGGAAATATCATAGCTAGTGTAATTACATGGCAATGATTATGATAAATGTAATATCTGTATTTAATGTTAAATATACAAGATGGTTATATATATATGGAGGTTGTCTTTTGATAGTAGTAAGGGCAAAATAGAAATCGCGTAATTAATCACCCTACAGTCAAAAAAAAATTCGCCATATTTTAAATCTGAAAAAATAAAACGAAACGTGTAAAAGTCTAAAATTTTGATGTTATTGTAATTTTTTTGTGTGTGTGCTGGTGTGTTGAAAGGATCAAAAAATGTAATTAATAGGAAAAGTTTTTTTTAAAAAATGGTAAAATAGATATCGCGTAATAGAAATAAAGCCAAAAAAAAAATCGCAAAGTTATTTTTTGTTTGTTTTTATTTTTAAAAAAGGTTAACAGAAATTGGTTTTAAAAACAAAAAGTTTTAGTATATTAGTAGTATACAAATAAAACCAAAAAATATCGCCTTATAGGCCAAAAAAAGAGTGGGCGTATTTTTAAACAAAAAAAAAAAAGAAAATGAAACTTGAAAAAGTCAAAAGTTTTGATCTTGTTTTAACACATAAACAATGTCGACAAGCGACCATGATTGGCCATCAAAAGACAACTGGAGTTTGTATAATAAAAAACCTTTTTTTTTTTAATTTGAATTTTTTTAGAAAAATAATAAATTTAATTCTATCTCTCAATAAACATCTGTGATAAATAGAAAAACAAATTAATTTATGTATGATTGATTAGATTTCGTTTTTGTTCTGTTTCTTATTTTTTAACAGGGTAAAAATGCGATGAAAAAATAAATAAAAACTGTTTATATTAATTAAAAAAGTTTAAAATCTTATTATTTTGTTATTACTAACTTTCTTGCCAGTCTAGCGCAGTCCTGCAGAAAACTTTTGTGGCCCGGTGGTTGAAGACCACTGCTCTAAATTGTTAAAAAAAAGTAAGGATTTTTGAGAAGTCTTATCTATTACATTATAATGTTTCAAAACAGTCAATTTCACACCTTTTGTTTTTGATGCTTTTTGTTGATGGTTTATTTTTTAATCCATTGCTTTGGTTGCCTAGCAATCCTCTTCAGGCTATAAATGATACTATAATGTTTTATATCATACAAGTTCGTAATAGAAATACTAAAGTAAAATATTGTCACCCATAGATCTGAGAAAAACAGCTAAGTGATGAAATGTGAAGAAAGCAAAAAATTATATTTGCTCATTCATAAATATTATAATAACAGGATATTCATTGGGAATAAAAATAGAGGGTTAAATATTTGCATAGAAGTATTACTTTTGATGGTTTTTTGCATATTTATTTGTTACATGAAAACTTATATAGTATCAACATGCCATTACCTTGAGTAATCTTGATTTTTTTCTATTTTTTTCTGTGGATACAGTTAATTATTATTTTTTAAATATATAAATTGTAATTGTTTTTTGTTTTTTTCTAGACCTAAAACACTGCCCAGTATTGAAGAAGCGTGGAACTTACCAATTCCAGCAGAACTAACTTCTAGGCAAGGGGCCATGAATTCAATCCAACAAGTGAGTTCATCTTCTAACAAAAGTAGGAGAATTTAATTATCCACATAACTTTATGTATTTATAAAAAGGGGGTGATTGTGATTACAATAAAATGCGCATAAATTTCAATCTGTTCAAAAAATTTGTATTTAGACATTTCCTATTTAAATGTTATACCAGAAAAAGTATTTTTTGTTATTAGAATATTATTACTTATAATCTCTGTTATATCCGCACTTACAACTGTGCCAATGTTATATCTGCCAGTCTGACTGTGCGGCTATCCAATAACATTCGTTAATGTTCAATTCCCACGCTGTTTTCTTGCCACTAATGCTCTGCTGTGTATGCTCTCCAACGAATGGTCTGCAACGAATGCTCTGAATATACTCTGTATTCTCTGCACTGGGTGCTCTCCAAATGAATGGTCTGCAAGCGGATGCTCTCCAACAAATTGGTCTGCAATGTGCTCTTCAACGAATTGGTCTGCAACGAAAGCTCTCCAATGAATTGGTCTGCAACAAATGCTCTCCAACGAAGGCTCTGAATATCTCCGCTGCGGTCTCCTTCATCTACCCATGAACTACATTTCCACTGGGCGCTGGTCATTAACCGCAAGCACTAATGTGAGATATCTCTGCTGGTGTTAAACAGATGTCTACTCAAATACTGTCTCTAATACTGCGTGACTGCTCTCTACTGGAGTTGTCCTCTAATTACTGCCCTGCGTAGTTGTAACCTAGTCTTCTTATCGCTTTCTGATAACTGTAGCAATCTAAAACAACCTTTCGAATACATTCTAGTTTTTTCTGGAGTGCACAAAATGTCTGCCATTTTTACAAAACACTACAATCTCCATTAAGTATTTTTATTGCCTCTGCCAACCAGAGACAAGAATGGTAGACATAAGAGTTAAAGTTTTTGAATCAGTTTTTGTCTTAATAAAAGTGAAAAAAGAAAGCAATTTGGTTCATTGAATGGAATATTGAAATAGAAAACCGTTGCGCTTTACTTATTATTTAACATATAATGTGACCTTTTGAAAAAATAATCGTATAATTATTTATATTTAGGTATAGCAATCTTTGCAATTAAAAACAATAAGCAAAAGGAATAAAATATGGTATTTAATAAATATCTATTATGTCGAATTTTGCTTTTATATCTAAATTTAAAGTTAAATTAATAGTTTTGTAAATCCGTAGTTATAATTTTTGCTTAAATTCTGTATTTGTGATTTTTTTTTTATTTGTCGGTGTGTCATTTTATAAAGGGGTTGGAATAAGTAATATTTGAAACTTAGCAGTTTTACAAATGACCGAAAAGAATCAACTGTGAAATTATTGATATTTATGTAATGTGATTTTCAAATTATTCACTTACATATCATTCATGATGTCTGGTCTAAAATTATTTCAGTGAAATAAATGTATAAAGTACGTACTTGTAATTATTAGTTTTAGAAAATGATTCTACTAATCTCTCCTGGTATTGTCATTATAAACATTCATTGACTGTAGTTACAAAAATGTATTTGTTTTATCATTTTAGTAAATAATGTTGGTATACCATAATGTTTTTTAATAAATTATTAACATGAAGTTTCTGCACAAATTAGTTTAGTGGTGGAGTGATACATTTCAAAGCTAAATCCTTGGATCGAGGTTTAACATTTACTTCCGGTAATTGTATATGATATAACCTTCTAATCAATTAACCATTCAATTATTAGTCTTGTGTGGTTTATTATAGTGATAAAGTCTTCAGAATTGAAGATTTTTAGATTAAAATTCAATCTATCAATTCTAATGATCAGACATCACATGAAATCATGCATGCGAGTATTTTTTATTTATTTTATTGAATACCTATTCAGTTTTTGATTATTTTTGTTTGGTCTTCGCCAAAAAGAAATAAATCATTTTAAAATTTGGTGATTTTTTTTATGTATTTTATTTTTAATAAATAGGTTGTTGTTTTTTTGTCACAAATTAAATAATTATTTCAAGAACCATATGGAAATATAAAAAATGAAAAGTATATTAGTTAAAAAATTAAAAATAAGTCATGCTTTTTGCAACTTTTAATAAACATCATTTGATTTTAGACCTATGTTTATTTATACGAATCTTTGTCATTATGTCTAATTCTAATACCTTATTGGGTGATTAATGTTTTTATTTTGTGTCAATACTTGATAAATCAAAAAAAAAAAGAAGTTGAAGTTGGATTCCAGCTGTGTAATTGAAGTGTTTTTAGCTTTGAATTTCAAATTCTCATCAATAAAAGCAAAATCCAGAAAGTGATTTGGTGATGGAAATTAATAAATTTTGATATTGACCGATTATCACTGATTACTCAAGCTTACAATAGATGGTGCTACAGTAAATAAAAGAGAAATATTCTTTCTAATTTCCATTAGATCCTAAGATCTAGGTGCAGTGCTCTCAGATCCAAGGTTCCTCACTGACGAAGGTCACAAGCCAGAAATTAGTCTGGGGATATTGGATGGGCAGGCACTAGATGAAGATTTTATGCACAAGCCTTCTGGAATTCATTGATTACTCTAGTTTGCAGTGTGTGGTAATACGTATAGTGAGTTTTGCCTGTTTTAATAACAATTATAAGCAAACATAAGAAATGGTGATCATGTGATGTTTATTGGCTTAAAACCAATCATGCCTAATAGGATAGTGGTGGCTATGATTATTAAAGAACCAAACATACCAAAATGTATAGGTACTGAACTGAATTCAGACCTATATGACTATATAAGCTAATGAGCTTGGATTAAAAATATTAAGATCTTTTCAATTTAGGACTCATGGTTTTGTAGTTAAGTAGAAATAAAAAGTGGCTGCTGGAGGGTTGCATTAGATCCTAAGATCTAGGTGCAGTGCTCTTAGATCCAAGGCTTCTCGCTGATGAAGGCCACAAGCCAGAAACTAGTCTAGGGACATGGGGATTTTATGCACAAGCCTTCTGGCATCCACTGATTACTATAGCTTGCTGTGTGTGGCAATACGTATAGTGAGTTTTGCCTGTTTTAATAATAGTTATAAGCAAGCATAAGAAATGGTGATCATGTGATGTTTATTTTTCTCATACTTGGTATAATTTAAGAAAAGTCAAGGATAATACTTAATAAAGATATCAAGATAACATAATGTACAGTTCATAATAGTAGCTTTCAAAGAAGGAATGAAGAGTTTTTAATACATTTATTAGACCACTTAATCTGATCCAATACTACTCTTTTTCACATAATACTAAGAATTTTTTTTTCAATCTCATCCATTTATCTCGTGTATGCAACCTCTTGGGGTCCAATTTAAGATATCATTTACCCATATATTATCTCTGCTAGCAACATGACTAACCCAGTTCCAATTTTTTTATTGATTCTATTGTTGTTTATTTGTTTCACTTCCATATATTTTGCTTTTCATTTCAGTCATTCTTTTCATATGACTTATAGCTTCTGCATTTTTCTTCTGTTACATGTCAAAATTTCATATCTAGAAGTTAGAAATATTAGAAAATTATTATAGTCATATAGTTTATTTTAATATTTTGTTATTTTACTAACGGCATTTTATCTCAATTTAGTTCTATGATTAATTTCATCTATTGTGCTTCTATCTGAATGAATTTATTTAATAAGGTATTTACAGTTAGCTTCTAATTTTTTGCTATTACCCTTTATTTTTTTTTTTTTTGAAAAGTCATTGAGCATTGTTTTTTAGTATTTACACACTTTCTTATATTTATATGATAGCTCTTGTAACATTTTCTGTAATTTGGAGACTAGATTTTATGCAAAATTTAAATGACTAAGGAAATTCTTTTTTTTTACCACATTTAAGCCATCTAGTGTGAGCTTCAGTAATCAGTATATTCATTGTTACCTTAAACAGTATCTCTAGATTCGTTTCTAGCTAGATAGTGATTTATTAAGCACTGGCATCTCTTGATTACCAAATCTTGCTAATCAGCATTGAGTAGTAGATATCATGTGATATTTATTTGATTTTATGACTTTAAGTAAGATTTTCCACTTGTATATAAACATTGTTATTGTTGATTAATAAAATATGGTAAAATCTATTTACTGTTCTGGTAATTATCTCTATTTACAACATTATTATGAACACAATAAATCCAACTAGTACATATTATTTATGTGAATTTGATGGAGAGATGTAGTTGATGTTAATTTGACTATTAAAGTTTTTTTCAAGTTTCTGCTTGTATAATCAGAATCCTTATTTAACTACAATTATTTGTACACATTAACCAGCTTAAAAACAATTTATACTAAAGAGAATGCTCTTTACTTTGCAGTATCGTGGCCATTAATAACCCTTTGCTTATGCCTGTATTTATTGTGTTCTCTATTTTTGTCAATACCTTTTTGCATTTCAGCTTTGTAATGGTATTAAATTATTATTAGAGTACCCAGTTAAATTGATTTTTATCCACAAAGTTAAAACTATGATACTACTGGCATAATTTTCAGTGTTGGTGGAGTACCAATAGTCAAGATCTCTTTCAGAATGTTTATATGTATATGAAATAAATTGTAGTGATGTCAAATCTTTAAAGCTTTATATACAATATTTCATTTTATATATAGAGTTCACAAAACAAACTCTTAACAAACTTTGAGAATACCCTCAACTCCAGACAATATTTCATTGTATTCATTGTTATGCAATGAAAAAAATAACCAATGTCTGCATAGCACATGTTTTGAGTCAACATTACTTACATATCACCAGTATAGTCTTCTTTATGTTAAAGTTTGATTCTTTAATTTTGCAGTATTAGTTTTAATAAATTCTATTTTAAAAAGACTTATTAATGTTTGAAATAATGAGATAAGTCATTTTGAAGGATGGTTGGCCTGAAACATCCTGCAGAGAGTGGTTTGATTTTTTTCACATAGCCACTAATGTGGGTGTGTTATGAGGAGTAGCTACTCTTTAGACACATCTCTGTGTAAAGTGTGATTAAGAAACAATCTTCAGGCTGCTGAATTTAAGTATAGTCAGATTACTATAATTACTTATTTAAAATTTTGTAAAAATTATTGGCAAAAATTTATTAAACTAGTTTTCTGTTTCAGAAAAAAAAAAGGGATTATGTTATCTAAAATGACTTTTTTGGGGGCAGAGTCCTAAGGACATATATCTTGAAAGTTCCTGTTAGCCAAGTTATTTATTCCCTTTTGAATCTTCGATTTTTTTTTCTTACTAGATTTTATTTTCATATTTCTTATCATTGCTCTCTTATCTAATAATTGCTTTATATTTTCTACACTATTTTCACAAATATCTTATTATCTACAAAAAAAAAAAGCCATCATATTATATATTCTCTTGTGTCCTGCTATAAGGATTCATTTCCATCCTCAGTCTCAGTTTTACATTTAATTACCATTAACTGTATATCACCCAGTTGATACTTAATAAATACCACCCTTGTGATTACTCTTAACCATTCAAAAATAAACTCAAATTCTTTCTTCATAATCTATCTATCTATTATAAGAGTGGCTTTATTCAGCTGAATAATTATGAATATTTGTCTCAACTATGTGTATACTTTACTCTATTGGCCCATTCATTTCATCAATATGACCATAAATATTGTTTACAATAAATATTTTGCAATTCTTATCTAATCCTTATATGAACCTTCCAAAATATTCCTATTTCACCCTTTCACATCCTTTTGATTTCCATTAGATAAATATATTATTCCCATATCCAATTTTCTCTATTTATTTTTAATGTTACGGCAGTTCTTCCTGATTTATTTTTCAAATATCTTCTTTAATGATAACTTTTATACTTCTTATCATGACATCTTTTCTCTTTCAGGCACATTTCTAAGACTATGATATTTCTTCATCTTAATACATCTACTTTCTTTTATAGAAACCTTTTCCAAATCCCTCTATTTATTCATATCTTTATCTTATTGTTTGTATATTAGACTAATTTTTGTATTCTTTGAATCTTTTTTTTTTTTAATGTTCTTTTTCTATAATTATTTCCAGACATCTTTTTTTTTTAAAAAAAGTTATCCACTGTTACATCTTTTTAATATATGTTCTCAGCCATATTACCTCTGTATTATCACTTTTCTCTAAGTAGAAACATATTCTTTCTTTCCATTTCTTTTGCCATTATTTTTCTTCTTGCATATATATATATCCTAACTACCCCCTTTTTAGTTTAATTATTAATAAAATTCATTATAAATTAATTAGTCTAATATCTAACGAGTGTATATTACAAATATCTCAAATTTTAACATAACTTCTGCTCTATATTAAGTCCACAAACCTTGGTAATAAACCCATTATTTCCATCTACCTATTCATTTATTTTAAACTTATAATCAGGTCTTCAAAATGTCTTGCCATTTCTCTAGTCTCCCTTTGCACTATTTTTTTATTTATTTAGCAGTTTTATAATGGCTAAAATTCCCAGCACCTTATCTGATAAAATACATTTTCACATTCCTTTATTGCTTTTCATTACTATAATGTTTATTTACTTTTATTCCACTTACCTGCTGTCTTTGATATCAATATTATGGAGAATGTGATATACATAGAAGGAATGGTATAGTGAAAAATGCCTTTTGTGAAAAAAGGAACCTATTTAATGATGTCAAAATCTTTAGATTAAAATTTTAGAAGAGAATGGATGAAATCATGTTTGGTTACTGGCTTTGGATGGAATTGAGATTTTATCCACCAGTGGCAGAAGATTGGACACATCTTAGATGAATTTTGTACAACCCTTTACCTTGTGTTAGCCAAGATCTTTGTGTATATATATTTTTACATTTATAATTTGAAATTGTTAGCTCGGAAGTCAAACTCCGATAACGCGCTAGTACTTTAAATATTATAAATCTCCGTGCACCCACACATCAGTAAGAGTTTTAAAAACTTAAGTGAATCACTTAAGTTTAGAGTGCATTTCTATAAATACACCAACTTTCACTGACCATGCTAAATCAGGGCTTGAGTCCATTGTGTGCCTGATGTTATAATCAAATTTTGAATTATACAATTCTTTCTCCTGTAATAAGTTAAATAGATTTGTACAATTCAAAATGTGATTATAACATCAGGCAGACAATAGATTCCAGCTCTGCTTTAGCATGGTCAGTGAAAGTTGGGGTATTTATAGAAATGCACTTTAAACTTAAGTGATTCGTCAAGCATTGGTGGTCGAGAGGTCAGCGACCGCTGCTTTACAAGCAGTTGTCCCGGGATAGCGGGTTCGCTTCCCGGCTGATGCTATGACACATGAGAAAAAAAAAACTTAAGTGATTCACTTAAGTTTTTTAAACTCTTACTGACGTGTGAGTGCGCGAAGATTTATAATATTTAAAGTAATAGCGCATTATCGGAGTTCGACTTCTGATCTAACAATTTCAAGATTTTTAGCTCTTGATAGTAATAGATTTACATTTATAATTTGTTAAAATATAATCGCACATATTAAAAATATTAATTTTATTAAACTGATGTAATACATTTTGTTTTATTGATTTTATTATTTAGTTATTAGATATTTATAATTTTATACCTTTATAATTAGTATGTGATTTATATATTGTTTTAATTAAACGACTTTAAAACCATCACCATCATTATTAATACCATCACCATCATTATTAATAAAAAATTAATAACGATAAACTCCTCTTTAAAAATATTTTGAAAATGATCAATAGAGGACTCTGTGTGTAAATGCTAGTCTGTGTACCAAAATTGGGGAATATGAGACGATATTTAAACTATCGATTGGTTTTGTGGGGAAAAGCCTGTGCATAGAAATTTCTGATATCATTTTAAAGATGGGGCAATATATATTATCACATACATTTTAAAAACAGTTATGTAGGGAAAAAAAATTGGTACAATAAATTCTTTCATTATATAAAGTGTATTTAAACTTTTTTTTTTGCAGTTGCTGAATTTATTACCTATATATAAATGACTTTTAAAAATTAAAACATAACAAATTTAACACTTTTTTTTATTATTGCAATTTTATTATCTTCTTCCTACATTTTTGATTGTCTAGCCGTCTTCCTTAAGGCTATAAATGTCAATACAATACTTTAATGTTTTTATAAGATATAATTTTGTAATAAAATCTTTTCAATATATATTCCGTTTTTAAATCTTTAATATGTAAATAATATTTTATAAGCAAACATCTATATGTGCATGTATAATATAAATGCTTATATAAAATATGTACAAATTTATGTGCATATATATGTTTGTTTATATATTAATAATTTAAAATCTGAATATTTGTATTTAAAATATTTAATTACAAAAGTGTTATCTCATAAAAACATTAAAGTAATGAATTGTTATTTATAGCCCTAAGGAAAACTGCTAGACTGTAGAAAAAAAGATAATAAAGTACTAATATTGAAAAGAAAGTGTTAAATTGGATGTATTTTGCAGATATGTAAAATCATTCATTGTTAAACAGAAATAGAAAATCTATGATAAAACATTTGCAGGTATCTGTAGATATATTGTTATAATTTTGTCTTCAAGAGTCAAACTTTGTACACTTTCAACTTTGACATCATCCACTTCAGATAAATACAGTAATGATTATTACAAATCATTTATTAAACTAAAGATTATTCTTATTCTAGTATAACGAATACATGGAATAATTCAACTTCATCTTTCATTGTTCTCTATATATTGTCTTTTTTTAAGATGTATTTCAAATTCCCATTCCACTACACAGTCTTGAATAATACTTTTTTTTTTTAGGATGTCTTTATCCATATGTTTCAAAAATGTTTAAGTTTTAAATATTGTATATTTTTTAAAAAGAAATAAAATTGGTATAGATTCTACCATTTGTAAAGTAAAATAAAACATAACCTGGCTTATAAATATATATATATATGATGAAACAAATTATTTATAAAGCCTATGAAATAAACCAAAATAGCCGTTTATATATTAGATGAAAGTTATAATTATCATTAACATCGAATCACTTGAATATGAGTATGGCACTCCCCAATAAAAGATAGACCAGGCAATAAAAGTTGAGTGATGCTTACATAAACAAATCTGTGATACTTAAATATATCTACACATATTGTATGCACCACTTTAGCATGTTTCTTTGATCTCTCTGAGACTGTCTTTTAATTCATCTTCACAAACATTTTTTTATATATAATGGCTGAACCATTTTATTGCATTCCAATGAAAATAATTTGCATTTCACCTTTTTAGAATGTCTTTGAAATTTTGGTAAGATGTAAATGAATCTATTCACAGTTTGAGTTCATTGTAATTTTTTTTCAGCAGTTGTCTGTTACCATTTTACATACCAAATCCAACAAAGATGTGCTCTTAGAATAGTAATGTTGATAATCGTCATATCCAGAAAGCTTATGAATACAGGGTTGGCTTTATAATTAACCCATTTTCCGAATATTATGGAGCTTTTAAGTTATCCTAATTAAGGGGTACCTTGTCCTATTTTTGAATCAAAAATTTAGTAGATTCACATCTCTATATATAATTATTTTGTTGAAGTATATTTATGTGATTCTTATTTTTTAACTTATTAAGTGTAGTGACAATAATGTATTAGAATCTGTGATACACTTCAATGCCCGAGTCTAGTTTTTCCTGTAAAAATCTATCGGATATATTTAACATGATTGATATTCTCAAAATAATAAGCATTCAGATTAAAAAAATGTTTATCACTATGATGTACCTGAATTTATGGGTTTTTGTTTTAAATATTAACAAAATAATTAAATGATTAACAAACTGTTTAAAGTATTAATAAAATTTTGAAGATTGTCAAGCGTTGGTGGCCTAGTGGTTAGCATAGCTGCCTTCCAAGCAGCCGGCCCGAGTTCACTTCCCAATCATCACATTTGACATATAAAATTCTGAAGAGTGTCCTTTGATATGACAAGATTAATGCAGTCATCTTTATTTTACAAATCTAAAACCAGAATGTACAGGTTTTTAAAATTCTAATCTCTGCTTCAAGAAGTCATGTATAAACTGTTTAAAGATGTTTGTCTTAAAAATTGACAATGTTTTTTGTCTTAATTTTGCAAGAAGTTATATATTTAAATAAACAATAACGAGCAACCAATTAATTTGATACAATGTTATAAACTTCTTCAATTAATTGAATCAAATACCTTTATAATATATGGTAAACATTACATATAAAACATATATTTTGCTTATGTCATTTTTTCCCCATTTGCCGAGCAACAAAGAACATTTCTACAGTGCTTCCTGATTCTCTACCATCATGAGTCTCTGATAATCTCTTCCCTATGACTGGAAGCATCTTCTATTCAATAAAATCTTTAGAATACTTTTGATGTTGTGGATATGATTACTGTCATCTTGAGAATTTTCTTTCTTTCCTTAAATTGGAACAATAGAAATGTCTTTAAAATCAAATGGCACAACTTTGTGGATTTAAATATTTTTTTAAAAAAGTTTCCACTACTTCTGAATCTTCTTTCCATGAAAATGTAAAACTTCTCTGGTATCCCAACAAGATCTGCAACTTTTTCATTTTTTTAAAGTTGGTAAAGAGTTGGTTTAACTTCATTGAGCTGGTTATTGCTGTCCAAAATCTAAATAAGATGGTTTTAGCTGAAATATATATTTAATACCAAAAGTGCCATTTACTGGATTAATGTTTCTGGTTCACAGGTTGCTTTTCTTATGTCAAAAGAAAACAAATCTAAGGTAACCATGATCAACAAATGATTACCTGTTCTTTATACTTTGGGAGGGGGTGGTTGTCTGTCATTAAACTTCGGTTTGTAAATTTCTAAACTGCTTACATACATTCACTTTTTTTTTATTGCTCATAAAATATAGTGGTTTTTTTTTTAATCAATTCATTAACAATTCTAACATTATTGAAAAAACAATCTGTGTTCTTCATTTAGTCAATCCAAGATTTGGTTTATTCCTAATCCACAATACCCTTTTTGGGATAATTGTATGCCTCAGCAAAATGGTATTCTTGAAGCTTGAAATAATAGTTTTTTGCTTCTAAACAACAAAATAAAATTTCTAATTAATTTTTTTTTTTGTTATATAGTACCTGATTTTAACACAACTATTTCATGATAGAGAATACTAAGATATTGTTCAGCAACCTGTGATTGTAAAGAAATATTGACTTCTACCTATTAGCAGATCCTTCTTTTCTCCATATTACTTTTACACCATCTAGTGTAAGCTTTAGTAATAAATGCCAGGTAATAGTGATTAATACATTTTTATCCAGCACTATCTTCTTGCATCTATTGATTACAAAAACTTCCACTAAGTGGCATAAAAGTGTAGAGAAAATAGAAAAAACTGCTAATGAATTAGTAATGTGTAATCTAAGTTGATAATGTTTTGTTGGTCATGTGATAATTTAATTCAATAAACATCACATGACCACCACCTCTTATGCTTGTGTATAACTGTTGTTAAAACAGGCAAAACTCTCTCTATATATATATATATTGCCATACACAGCAAGCTAGAGTAATCAATGGATGCCAGAAGGCTTGTGCATAAAATCCCCATCTAGTGCCTACCCATCCAATATCCCCAGACTATATGACTATATAAGCTAATGGGCTTGGATTGAAAACATTAAGGTGTTTTCAGTTTAAGACTCATAGTTTTGTAGTTAAATGGAGATAAAAGGTGTTTGCTGGAGGGTTGCATTAGATCCTAAGATTTAGGTGCAGTGCTCTCAGATCCAAGGCTCTTCACTGACGAAGGCCATAAGACAGAAACTAGTCTGGGGATATTGGATGAGTAGGCACTAGATGGGGATTTTATGCACAAGCCTTCTGGCATCCATTGATTACTCTAGCTTGCTGTGTGTGGCAATATATATAGTGAGTTTTGCCTGTTTTAACGTGATAATTTCTAACTAATAACATAATTCTTAAGATATCACTATGTTGAGTATTGATACATCTATGTTTCATTGTAGCAAATTTTTTTTTTGCCTAAACTAAATATTTGATGATTTATCCATGCACTGCGCGAAAATAATAATGGATTATTTGAGTCTACAAAGCAGCGAAACCATTATTAATAATACTTGTAAACCCATATTTACTGCTTCTATTAGCATGTGCTTTAAAGTTTCCGAGAAGAAAAATTCTGACTTTTAAAATGATAGTGATAAAAATTCTTCATCCACCCAACTTTGTTTTGTTTTGTACTTTTTTAATATGATATTGTATCATACATTTTGATAAAATGGATTTAGACACTATTGTCCAAAACAATATCTATCATGTTATATCTAAGAATCCCACAGAAACCAACACCTTTCAGCCTCCCTTTAAGCAATGAACTGCTGTTCCAAGTAAAATTAAGATGGTGTATCAATATTTAAATAGTCACCTTTATTACTATCATTATATTTTGTTCATCATTCATTACAACTATTTTCACTTTTAAATGATTGCTTGTTTGATCAGGGATCTGAGTTAAGATTTGAAGGCAGGCCATTTTTAAATCACCATTCTAAATTTCTTCAGCATTTGTATAGATCCTTAAACCATGTTTTCCAAACCACAATCATTTGATAAATGAAACTAATGTTCTAAATTTTGAACATCCATATTAGCACTGTTAATCTTTTAATAGCCATTTACATGTATTGTTATTATTTTAACTTGTAGAAACTAGGTTGTAGATAGTCCATTTGTGTTTATGCAATTCAATCTTTTAGTAATATTGCTATCCAACAAGAAATATCAGCTTTTGGTTTTTTTGAATTTTCAAAACATAGAATTGAAGCTTAAACTTTCATAAAATGAGAACAAATACCATGTTATGATTATGATATCATTGTCTTTCATCTCAAGTCTTTGATAATAAAAGGCAAAAGCCAGAAGCTGATCTGGGAATGACTATTGAAAAAATTATCATCCAATAATTGCCGATTACTCAAGCTTACTTAAAGATGGCGCTAAAGTAGAGAGCTATATTGCAGCATGCATCATTAAAACATATATATATATAGATGTGTACACATATATATGTTCAGAAGTGTTTGTGACATATAATATTGGTGTGTTTACATAGGTAAATGCATGTTGGAAATGTATATAGCTTACACATATTTAGGTGTATTTCCTGATTAAGCATCATGAACAAAAAATAAAGAAATAAAAGATATAAAATTAAGTATTGAATTGTTTGTAACTGAAAATGTGAGTGAGGAAATTATGAATATGGGAAAATACTGTATAAGCAAATTGGCCAAGTTGTGTGTGTGTGTGTGTGTGTGTGTGTGAAGTATCATTTGATGTTCACTGTGAAATCCTTTGTGCTCGTGAAAAATTAATTGAATAATAATGAAAGATAAGTCCTTGGAACAATTCTCTTATTTTTACAAGTTTTATTGAAATCATTATGATTAGCTTTAATAGCAGCTGCAGAAGTTCATAATCATCAGAGAAGAAAATGAGTAATAAAAGTGATTATAGTCTTGCATTGGTGGTTGAGAGGTCAGCATGACTGCCTTGCACTTGCAGGCAGTTGCCCAGGTTGCGGGTTTGCATCCCGGCCGATGTTATGACACTTAAAAAAAAAAAAATAGTGATTATAATTGTGAATGGGAAGCAGATGAATTTGTAGCCTTTTCACCAATAAGATTGCAAAGTATTATCATAAGTTACAGAAGGCAGCCAAAATTTTGCAAATTATAAAAAGTCAACTATGTTTGTCTCATCCAAATGAACCAATCTGTGATCCTAAGCAATAACGTGAAAAAAGAAGAAGCATGATGAGAATAATCAGAAAATTATGATCTTTTATTTAATTGTTCCTCCGCCATGCTTTTTTTTATCATTATTGTAGTTATCATTTATATGAACTCAGACTTTCAAACACCCTTCAACTATCCACACCATCTCATACCACTGATACATATGACCACACAATATAGAAAAGATAAATAATCACCAATATACATATTTTGTGCTGAATCAGAACTCATCAGTTGGTCCAGATTATCATCTCCCACACACACATATATATATAATCAGTGCTCAGTTTATATTAAGATAGCAAACCCTCATATTTTAATGGATAGGCTTCAATTTATTCCAACCTCCAACTCTTCAGTCATCCATACGGAACACTGATTATGTGTGTGAGATGGTAATCTGGACCAACTGATAAGTGCTGGTCTAGCACGAAATATGTAAATTGGTGATTATTTATATTTTTATGTGTGTGTGGTCATGTGTATCAGTGGTATGAGATGGTGTGGATAGTTGAAGGGTGCTTGAAAGTCTGAGTTCAAATCCCCTATATTTTCCAATTGGGCTCTAGGTATGTGGAAAGTGTCTGTATTTTAAATATTTATATTTCCATTTTATTTATTTGCATCACCGGATTATAAAGTGTGCTGGATTTCTTTATCCATCTTTAACAATAATTACAAAAAATTATAAACAGTAATATATAAAGATATTCAGTTTTATTGTTATCTTTCTTGTAATTTTGTTTCATTACTTTTTATAACATATTCTAATAATAAATAATCATAAATGTTTTAAATTGTGCTTTACGCAAAAAAGTGAAGCTTATTATTAGAAAAGAATTATACGGCTGAGCGCTTTCGTCTCCATATTCATAGCCTACTTTAAGCAAAGTTTAGTGGTAATTTTTGCAAAATCTATGCAAAGTTTTCTTTCATAAAGACCATTTTCTGGATATTGCAAAGCACTTATTCTTTTTGGTTTATTGCATAGTTGTCATTTGCAATAAAGCATGCCTCCTTAATCTTTCATTTCATATCTTTATGTTCAGTGCCCTTGCCATAGTGAGTTTGAACACATAGCCTATTGTTTTTTGGTGCTCAAAGAATATGGATTTGTTTTCAGTATTATTTAGAGCTCTTCTGTATAAATAATGATGTTGAGATGTTCTGGTGGTAATTTTGGCACGGTCTCCATAATATGCTGCTCTACATCCATTGATTGGGCATGAAATTTTATAAACTGCTTGGACTATTTGATTAGAAGGTATTTTATCTTTGGTATTGTTTATCATTCTGTTTGTTGAAGGTGGGGTGTGGAATCCTAGTTCGAAGGACTCAGCAAATATTTTATAATATTTCCTAGCAATTGATGGTATGTAAGGTAGCAGCATTCTTGGTTTATTGTTTCTAACCGTGTCAGTTTGTAGCTTAGTTTGAAATTGCCTAATCTTTTTGTAGATAATGTGTGAAAATCCAACATTTTCCCGATCTTTAATATTCCAATAATAATAAGCTTCACTTTTTTGCCTCAAGCGCAATTTAAAACTTACCACTCAAAGGTGAAGTAGAAAACAAGGATTTTATTTCAATCATAAGAATGATAAACTTCCCTTGCCTTGTTTATATCAATGCACTGCTTTCTATTGTCAGAATTAGCCTAACAAACTTTAAGTGGATTTATTCTACATTTCCAGGTACATTTTGACAATAGAAAGCATTTTTTAAGTTTGTAAAGCAAATTATGACAATCGGGGCAATGCATTGATATGATACAAACAGTGCAGAGAAAGTTTATTGTGCCGTGTTATTTTTATATATCCCAATATAATCGGCTTCAAATAATTAATTGCAACGCACTGATCTCGCTATGGCTTTCCAAAAAAAAAAAAACTCTGTGTGTAAAGTTGTTTATCCTTGTTTGACATTGCAATTAAGAATAGTCAATATCAGGCTTTCTATTGGATGATTAACAGGGCTAGTATATATGGACCAGTTATCTGAAAAAATAATCATAAATCTGCTTGCTTATAATTTAAAAAATAAAAAGTATTAGAAGTTTTTTCTACCCAGGTTCAAAACTAAGATAATAAATAAAGCAGGTGGTACTCTGTTTGCAGCACCAGGAGACTCTTCTACATATATAGAATATTGTGTCGTAAAAAAAATAAACGTAAAAAAATATAATAAACTTTTATCATGCAGTGAACCAATTTGGTTGATGGCATGTTCGTAAATTTAATTGAAAGATTAAACTGTCTGTTACTTAAAAAATGTGGGTACGTGGTTTCTCATCTGCATTATCATTTATCTTTGAAGAATGACTTTTCAATTACTGTATTCATTATAGAATAAAATTGCTTAATTTCAATATTTTCAGTGATAGTGTGAAAAACTATTAAAACTCATATTTACTTTTTAGCACACAACCACCATAAATAAAGGAATTGATAGACATCTTTCAGAAGGAAAAAAACCCCCAGATAAAGCAGTTTTACGCTCTCGAATATAATCCTGAAGATCTGATAATATGAATCACAACAAGAGCACTTTCATTGTTATAGTTTATTATTAGTCGAATTCTAGATCTTAGTGCCCTCTAGTGAGAATACTTTAATTAACGTGTCATTTTATCAGGGAAATTAAAAAATTTTATAGCGGTTGCTGTCTATTCTTTTCTTTTTTCCGAGTGAAATTAAAAATGAAACACGATAGTATTATCTTTTTATTAACTTAATAAATAACACATTATATAGACTTAGATATTGAGATCAGAGGAAAATGATTTGGAGATATGAATGCATAATTATTAACTCGTAGACCAGAGATCCGTTTTAACTAAATTATTATAATTTTATAAAGAATTTATCATAAGACGATGAACTCATATATTCTTTAATTTATGAAGAATTACTCCCCTTGATTTTATCTAAACTTCTTGTCTAAAAATTTGCTTGCAAATGAAATGCGTCCGTTTTTTTTCTTTAACCTCACTCCTCGATCTTATATATACTCAAGACATTTTTTTTTTTCAGTATTAAATCTTTCTTAATTAGTTTTTATATATACATATGAGCCGTTCTTTTTTTTTTTAGTTATTAAGTCCATTATAAATAATTGTCTCACTGGATGATGTTGGTTTTCAGGAAATGGTCGACCACTACTGACGTAAAGAATTCTGTTTCCTGGAACACAGTTAATGTCTTGCATCATTAATTTTTCTTTTAAAAAGTTATTAATAAATTTCCAGAATGCTACAGACTCCAGATTTAATGTTATATAGAAGTGGTGTCACTGCGCTTCCCCCTCCTTTACTTTTTTTTTTTGTGTGTGTTGTTGTTAACATTTCTCCTACAGGGGGAGTTATTGGATTGGCTTTTAATTTTATTAATAAGATAATTAATGGTTATCTATCTTAAATGTGCAGCGAATAAAAATTTTATGGATGAGGTTCAGAAATTGAACATTTTAAAGAAAAGTGATCAAGATTTATTTTTTTTAAACAAACCCATTAAAGGTTGGGGGGGGGGGGTCTAAAACTATTAAATCTTTAGACAATATTTTTCCTGAAATTAATCTTCTGCCTAATCTTCATCAGTCTTTTCCGATCCATTTGTAGATTATATGTGATTTTTATTAATAATAATTGTAATGAAAGATTTTGCGATTGGAAAATAAAACTTTTAGCATAATTATAAAATTATGGGTATGTATGTGATGGCTTTTTGTAAAATAAAATAAAAATATTTTATTTGTTCGACATTTTGACGCACGATTTTTGAAAATTATGAATATACTAAAATGAATAGCATTATCTGCTATATATTTTGTCTGTTTTTTAGATATTAATTCAAATTAACATTAATTATGGTTTTATTATTAATCAATGATCGACATCACATGACTTTTTCATGTGCTTATTCCTATGCTTCCAAGAACAGTTATTTTCATCCTACTTTAGAGCCATCTATTGTAAGTTTGAAAAATCAATGGACTTTCAGATAGTATATTGTTATAATATCATTATCCCCAAAATTTTCTGGCTCATACTTCCATGATAAGGTATAGAATTCAAGGTTGGAACCATTTGTGAAAATTAGAATTGAAACTAATATGCTTACGCATTCAACGGCCAGCTTATTTTGCTTTAGGCTTGGGACCATATGTCTGGTGTCAGCAAGTTAGTTTGGCTTCAAAACTTTAATAAAAGTTTTTTTTTTTTTTTAAATTTTAGACTACTGGCTCGATAGTATAAAAAGAGTCTTTACAGTTGAAAGCAAAAATCAGAAACCAGTCTAGGGAACAGGGATTTACTATTTGGTATCTAGTGGTTATTCAGGCTTACAACAGATGGCTCTGTAGTAGGGTGAAGAGAAGTGCTTATGTTTTTTTGTACTAATATTGTGAATACTCATCAGTCTGCCCCAGATTAACCTAGGATTACTAATCTCTGACTAAAATTTACTAGATATCCATTTGCCAACCATGGATAAACTACCTGCAACAAAAATCTTAAGCATTTTGAGCAGAGATCCCCAAAACTGGTGATTTTTATTTTGAAATCTTATAAATTAACTAATGCTGTCTAATAAATATCCATTATTTATTAAATTTTTGAGATTTATGATATATATTCCTCTGAAACTTATTATAAATCCTGAACATTTATTATTTTCTGGAACAAATAGACTTAAAGCATCCCAATATCCCCACATAAATTGATGGTCAGATTTTTCTATTTGTTGTTTTAATTAAAACCAATTTGATTTTATAGCTTGAGCATTTTAACAATTGATCATTTTACATATACGGTATTTAACACATCATTCCTCCAATCACATGATCATCATCTCCAACAGGTGAGAATAATGTATACCCATGTTATAACACACAATGGAACTATATTACAAAATTGTAAGAAATCTACCCAAAAGTACTTGATAAATATAATCAGTCAAATCTTTGATCACTATTTTCCCCAAACAATCTTTATCTGTACATTTTATGGAAAACTCATTTATTCAACCATGAAACACTTGAAAATTTCATAGAAATTATAGTTATACTTTTCTATTTATATTTTCTTTATTACAACCAATTTGATTTTAAAGTTTGAATAAAAAAGTAAGAATCTTAAAGGAAATGCTGACAAATTTAGCAGCATTCTTATTAAGTTGATGTAAATATTAGCCTTTTTATCATCATTGAGGATTTATTTATTTATTTCCTGTTTTTTTTATATTCAGAATATCATTTTGTAATAATCACATGTATATGTCTAATGTGCATGCTTGCAGTTAAGATAAACTACTTCTAGTAGAAACCAGCAATGCCATATGGTTTTCTCACATGTTTACGCATTAGAACTCCATAGCAAAAGACAGAAACTTATTAGGAGATGCAAATATTATAGTATTATCCCATTTGCTGTCCATTGTTTACTCAAACTTCCAACAGATAGCTTCAGAGTAATTGAAGAGACTTGTTTTTAATAGAGCTCAATATTTTTTTAGGATAACCAAATGAGTTGGGGTCAAATAAATTATGCTTGTGTTTTGTCCTAAAAAGTATTAAGTGCTTTTGGCATCTCTGTCTTACAAGCATAAGAGCAGACTTTTCTTTTTCACAGAATTGAAAAAATGTCTATTCTCAACCTCTAGATATATCTTTAGATAAATAAGCCTTTTTCTTATACATTTGTACTTGCGATTAATAAAAACAGATTTTGATTTAGCTGATATTGAGCAATTTTTTTGGCAATATATTCTGTTATTGCAGTTTAACACCATCCACTTTAGATGAATACATTAGTATTTATTCTCCATAATAATTTTCAACCATTACTGATCCATTTCAGAATGAAGGATTCTCTAAATTTAATCCAAAATCCATAGCCTCTCTTATTCATATCATACCAACAAATTTTATTATTTCACCATACATATAGTCTCTTTATAGGCATTTTACAATCTCTTAGAATCCAGTTTGAGATTTTAATGATCCCAGATCCATTTCAAGATTTTACTTTTTCAAGGATTTCAGTGATACCTACTTGATCTCTCATCCATGTATTTCATTTTTAATCTCTTAATAAAGGATTAATCATACATAAGGCTAGAGATTATCAAATCATTTTTAGTCCTGATTTAGACTAGATTTAAAGATTAATATATCTCTTCTTAAACACAATCTTATAATTATTCTAATAGTGTTAGTTCATCCAGAAATGCATATTGGGGTTTATTTACCTTTCTCAGATATCTTTATTCATGTGTTTGAAGTGTGCATAATGAAATAGAGGATTTACATATATTCTGTGCAGGTTTTTCTTTTACTGATTGTATGATGGCCAAGTACCAATTGATTCAATAATGTCATGTGGGGTAGCTATGTCATGTTTGTTTTAGTAGAAAAATAATTTTATTTGATGTACAGTTTCATCATCATAAACTTTTAACTGCTGCTCATTATTTTATAATAAATTTAATTAAATTTAAGATTCTAATTAATTTTATCTCTTTTTATATGTTAAGTAAAATTATCATCTGTTTAGATGTCAATTAATTATTTTAGAATACACTCAAAATTTATTCTGTAAATCCATGGTGAAATTCTTGGTTTGGTGATTCAGTGGTGGGTATACTTAAACTAAGCACAAAAGATATTGATTTGTATTAGAGATGAGACTGAAAAGAGTGCTGCCTCAGACATTGTTACAATTTTTTGCACTTGCTTACGAAATTACAGAAATATTTTCGAAGAATGTATATTACTAACAAGAGATAGTAAAAGTTCGGCCGGTGTTGTTGAAAAGGGGCTGATTTGTCATTTTTTATTAGTTTTTAAGCATATTTCTGAACTTTATGACATCTCTTCTGTGGTTTTTTATTTCAATCATATACACAATCTTTTTCCTATTAATACTATATTAATCTCTTTTCATCTCTGCTTCTCAAAGCTATTCAGACTTAGTCTTATCAAAGCCTTTTCTTTTTATAGTTTTTTTCAATATTTGTAACCCTTCTAATTTGTATCATTCTTTGGGTCTTCAACTATTTTTTATTACTGATGCTATGTTGATGGGTATGAGCCATTTGTTCTTACTAAGTCATTCAATTAAACATAAGTCCAATGAGGGCTTCCAAGAATGAAAAATATCACTATTTTATTCAGAAATCTCAAATTAGTAACATCCAAAAAAAATTGATCTGTTTTGACATAGTTTCTTGGTCTTCATCCTCTATATCACCTTTTTTCATTGTTTTTTTTTTATGAAATGGGTTTATGCCATCCTTACCCTGTGCAGTTTGATGCAGTTGGTAAAGCATCTGACTTGAATTGGGAAGTTCCAGGACCAAGTCTGGTACTCGGACTTCTTATGAATTCCTGAGCAATAAAGCTTTTTTTTTTTTTAAATGTCACTCCGATATTACCAGAGTTTATGTTTTCAACCAATAAGATGTCACATGATCTCTACTTACACAATCTATTTAATAGCAAATTCTTCTTACCACAATTATACCATCTACTGTCAATTTTAGTATTTTGTGGATGCTAGATTGTAGTGTTTGAGAAGTATAAGATGGTTGCTAGAGGAAAAGTGCATTAATTTCAAAAAGTTCAGGTGCACTGCTCCCAGATCTAAAGCTCTTTACTGATGAAAGCTATAAGCTAGAACTAGCCTCAGATATTGGATGGGATAACACTGGATAGAAATTTATATAGATCTAGTATCTATTGATTATTAAAGCTTATATTTTATGGTTCAGGGAGGATTCTGAAAACATGTCCTACAATTTATTCTTTTGCTTTAACTTTTTTTTTTTATTTAATAAATTGGGATTTTTTTCCGGTTATTGGAATATTGCCTATATTTCTTTCTAAACAAAAAGATTACAAATAGTTCTTTCAATTATAAACAAAGAGGATTGCCAATTCCTCAACAAGCTTTGTGATAAATGCTTAGCTAGAGAAAGCATTTAAAATATCTCTGTCAGCCCCCGGTCTCTATTTCTTTCAAACATAATTTTGGAATCTAAAAATTTTTAAAGGTCTCCATTTTATCACTGCAAACCTGTTACCCTTTCCAAAGATCTTTTTTGGAATAGTCATTGTTTTGTTTTTTGACCACCTATTTTCCGTATATTTGCCATTGAGAGTCATATGATTTATATAACTATTTACCTTATCAAAGTGCAAATTTGGCCTTCTGTTGAATTGTATTACTGTTAGAATTTATCAAATCAGTGACATCTTCTGACAATCCATGTTCTAAAACTTACCTTGCATTTTTATTCTTTTTATGCACTATCATGATCATTGGCACCATGTTCAACTAGTCTTGAGTTTTGCACTGTTATTAATCTTCAGTGACAGTAATGCTGCTCCTACTGTGTTATCACTTGATCTGGTTTCAGTTTACAAAAACTGTCAAACTTGGAAAATCCTAAGTTTTTATGAAAATATTTGGGCTGATTAACTTTATGCTGTGAAACTAGTGATATGTTTTCATAGTGTAAAGTAAAATTCCAAATACAGTATTAAAAATGTTATTCTCACAAATTCATTGACTTCTAATGTACATGCATTATTTTGGCAATTATCATGGTATGCAGAAACACATGAAAAAAATATAATTTGCATAGCTCATATGTATTGCATTAAAAATATTCTATTAGCAATAAAGTTGCAAATTCTAATAGTACCTTCAAATGCAAACATCTGAATTGAGACATTGTTTCTGTCGATAAAAATTGCAATTCTCAGACAATAATTTATCCATTAAGAAAATGAAATATTAGGGGAAAAAATAGTGAATGTAGTCTAGCAATAATTGATTTGTTTTTCCAGGTATCAGAGTGATGGAATACATTTTCCATGTAGTATGATAAATAAATGTGCAGAATGCAATGATGGGTGGTTTCATAAGTTTAAATAATACCATGAGATTTTTAATTAAAGTTTGTGTAGAGAAAAATAATTTTCAAATCTAGACGGAGCTGCTGGTTAAGTGAATGAGTTTGTAAATGGATAGCTCATGGAATCTTTAAAGATGACAATACAGATGAAGTGATTTGATACAGGCTATGCACACCTACTAAGAGTAAAGTTATCTTTCTGTGTTTCAATGCAAGAGATATAAGCTACCACTGATCAATCAGTGTAAAAGCTTTAGAGACTTGAAAGGTGTTATTAAAATGTATCCATAATGGATCATGCAAACAAAAAGGGCCTAATTAGCATAATGTTAAACTTTTTAAATTTCATTTCAGAAGCTAAAACATATTACATGTCTGTAAGACTATTAGCAGATGTTTACAAATTTATTGTTATTTTGCTAAGTTCATTCCAAATTTAACAAATGATTTTATAAAATGTTTATCTTTTAATTGCATAACCAACCCCAAAATCCAAGAGATTTTGTGTCCTTTAATGGTCAAGAGTCTAAGGTTTTTTATGAATCATTTGTTAGATGGCACTTGTTTAAAAACATTTAGTAAAGAATTTAGCATAAAAATCTGTTGCTCAACAGTGGGAGAATTTTCATCTTTGAACCATGGTCGGGCATAAGTTGTGGCCTAGTCTGAAGTTTTCAAAAGATACTTGAAATACCAGTGGATGAAAATTATTTTGATTATTCTATGAAAAATGAGCAAAGAAAATGTTATTGATTTGATGCTAAAAGAACTTATTTCTGAAAACTTTGATTTTTAATAAAAAAAATTTATCACAGATGGATGTCTAAAATAAATAATCTGAGGAATTCGTAAGTTCCTGCAAATAGGGTTGCAATTCATGGATCTTGAGTTCAAAGCCTGCCATTCTACCTCTGCACCAAATCATAAGAGTTATTGGATGATTGCCATTAATTTAATACCCATTATGTGCCATATTATTGACCTGAGAATTGGTGTCTGAATGCTGACATAAAAATATCCTATTGAAGAAAATAAGGATTTTGACAAAGTGTGGAGAAAAAAATAGAAGATTCGTTACTGATGAGTTAAATGAATTGATGGAGAATTCACTCAGAGGTTGAAAGAATGTTTCATGCACTTTTATTTAATGCAAGAAAAATTGCATTGCTAGGATATGAATGAACACAGTAAAATACTTAAGTAGTAAAAATACATTTATTGATTTTTATTAACATTTTTTTAGCACAGTTTGTTGATAAAATATCTCTTAATTTGGTTTAATTAATTAATCCAGTGATACATTTTAGCCTTTGTTATTAATATTATCATCATTATCAGTTATTACTAGCTGTCTAATGAATTAAGAGTGCTGGCAATGTTATTACATCTGCCAACATCTGCTATCACATAAGGAAGGAAAATAGGATATTTGTTTGTTATTTGGAGATGTTATTTTCTTATTTTGAAATAACTGAAAACAAATATTTTTATAAATGTAACAATCTTGATAATAATGTTATTTATTTTATTTTTAACAGTAGACATTTTGCATGTTTCTATAGTCATGTATACATATGCCATTGAATTCCTCAAAAAGGCTACACTTGTATTGTGAGAAGTGGGTCAGTTGCTGATAGTTCGACCCATAGTTCTGCTAATTATGAATAAACTGATAACATATTTTATTCTAAGGTGAAAATGTGTACAACACTCTTTTTGTCAGAAATCTTTGTCATAAAACCTCGTAAGAATAAAGTGGAATGAGTGTGTGTCCTTATACTAACAGCTTGCTGAAGACTTGTCTGTTTTTGATCGTATTACGTTTAACACTGTAGATAATATTTGTATATGCACAATTGTAATCTATTAATTTTTTTACATTTATAAAGCATTTTTCACTGATCGTTATTCTCCATACTCTTTTGCAATCTAGTTTTGAACTTTAGGAATCAATAGATGCTATTCATTGATGAAAGCCATAAACTAAAAATTAGTCTATAGATATTTAGGCAGGATAGCACTGGATAAAGATTTGTTAAGAATTAGCATCCATTGATTACCAAAGTTTACACAACATAGCAAAAGAATAGGGAGAATAAAAGAATTTGCTAATAAATAATATCTGTAAGCTAAGGTCATGTGATGTTTTCTTACTTCACTAACTTCTTATCTAATGTAAGTTATCAAATGTAAAAAAGTTTTTCAAACAAAGCTTTCTCACCGAATTTATATTTCACAGACACATCATCCATTCTTTAGCATCTTAGAGATTTGAAACATCTGCACATTTATGCATAAACAATAATCTGATTATCTATTTATATCTCGTTAAAACAGGCAAAACTCACTATACATATAGTAATCATGTGATATTTATATCTCGATTACAAGTTGCTTGATTTTGAAGCATGAATATTTTTAGCAATCATTCATAAATGCATATGATGTTTAATGTATTTATGTATCATCATTCTAATTTGCACACATGCATATGTACAACTGTTTACCAAAATATTTAAACTTCAGAGTCAAACAGATCATAATTTAAAACCTACAAATAAGTCAATCATTTCTTTGTAGATATTTGGTAGTTTCTCTTTTAATTCACCTGATGAATGGATGCTGTTTTCTCTGAAGTACACATATGATAAGAGGCTAATCTGAAAAATATTTACACTGCACGATGGCTAATGATTTTAAATGATCATCAGGTTTATTGTTTGATAATTCATGAAAATTTTAAACACTGGAAATGACAGGCTGGGCTACAATTTGCACTCCAGAACTTGCTACTCTACCACTGCTGGTAGCTTATGATTTAATAACAAGCTAGCTAAGAGTACATTATAAATCTAAAAGGTTTGATTGGTTACAAATATATCTTAGATGCATCGGTCAATTTTTATTATATATATGTAGGTTCCACCATTTTTCTTTTTTTTTTTTTTGTAAATCAGGATAAAACATGTCTAACTAAAATTTATATCTGTATCAGATTTATGCTTTCTATTTGATTTGATTTTTTTCATCTCTCAATTTAATTTTTTTTAATCTTTTATTTTCCTTGAATATAAATCACAAGCTATAATATGGAAATTGTTAATTGGTCTTAAATTGATGTGGTTATTAATGATACATTTGAATAAGCAAAGAAACAAGTGAAACATGATTAATTACAAAACTTATTAAATTATTATGAATAAATTCAACCTTTAAAGTGACTCAGTCAATATACTCATGCAAATCTTTATCAGTATTATTTGAAATGAATACTAAGTGACTCCATCTTGAAAATTTTACGATAGGTGTTGAACATGTCCGCATTGATTGAAATTTATGTTCAAATTTGATAGTATAAAATTTGCTTCCTATATAAGAACTTAAGTTGCAAATGAAAGTGATGTCATTTTTGTTCACTTAGCGATTTAGATATTGATATTGTGAGAACTTAGAACATTATTAGCATATGGTATTTTAAGAAGTGAATATTTTGAATATATTATCATGAATGATGAGAGAGTTGAAAAGATTATACAAATTTTCATTTATGAATTCATATTTTTTTAATACTTTTTTTTTAAAAAAAATTTAACATAAACACACGTTAAAAACTAATACAAAAAATAGTGTTTAATCCTTACTTGAATTGTTTGTTAACATTATATTTGGATAATAAATGGATATTTGTTTGACTTGTTACTAAACAAGACATTGTACGACTCTCCCACCTTGCATTCGACATCCACTATAAGAACTATAATCGTCTTATTCTTTTCCAGAGCCATCTTTTGTAAACATGAGTAATCAGTGGATACCAAATGGTTGTGACAACGAAATTGTCAGACCAGTTCTGATGAAAACTATTAGCCAGAAACTTGTCTGGGAATTTGATTGGCTGAAATGAGCAAAAGTCTCAAGAAAGGTATCAGTAGAAGATATTTAGTCATTGTTTAAGTCTGGCCCATAGAAACTTAATAATATTTAAATCAGGTATTTGAAGAGGGAGGAGATGCATAACCATTTTATTATTATTATTATTTTTTTTCAAAACAATATCTGTCTGCATAGGCTATGTAAATTGAAGCAATAACTTTATAGAATATTTCATTTGTTGTTTCTTGCATAATATCCAAATGAGAAAAATAGTTTTGAAAATGTTCTGTTTACGAACATTTATTTATAAATTATTTTGATATTAATCCAATGATGGAATTAGAAGTGTTAGGCCCTTATGCAAAATAAAAAAATTTTATTTCGCTTAGAAATTCTGTTTATTCATTTGTTTGGATACTTCTATAGAACAGATTTTCTTCAAATTTTGTATACGTGTTAGATATCAATGGTACTGAAATATTTTAGAGTTGTCTAGCTAGTTCTCTAGTTTTGACAGTGTTGGTATGCCAAATTTCAAACTCTTGGATTTTCATAAGGTTTCAGTGATAGGCAATAGATTGTAATATATTTTTTAAAAATATGCTTTCATGGAATTTCCAGTTTAATTCACTAAAAGGCATTTACAGTTTATTGAGATAAAAAGAAATGATGAATGAAAACTTAATTTCTCTTAATTTTTTTTGTTTTTTTCATGTGTCATGGCATCGGCCGGGAAGTGAACCCGCTAACCCGGGACAACTGCTTGTAAGGCAGCTGTGCTGACCTCTTGACCACCAACGCTTGACAATTTCTTAATTGTTAAACTAAAACTTGCGTTTTTTAAAAGTCGGTCTTTGTAAATACAAAAATCTTTAAACGATTATTAATGTGTGGAAATTTCATTTCAAATTGTTAGTTTTTAAATTTGAATGTAAAAATGTCAGTTGCAAAATATCCAAATACAAAAATAATAATAATATGCAGATAGTTCTCAACTTTCATACATTCTACTTTTGTACAATTCGCGATTTCATACGAAGAGCAATAGAAAAAGACAGTGAGTTATGGAGTTTTTTATGAAGAAAAGAAAAAAATACAATTCAACTATCTCTTGATAAATTTATAAAGAGAACACCAGATATTAGTCAATAAAACAATAATAGTCAATAAAGATTTATTTATGTATATGCTAATACACCAACTTCCGTACACATTTCAGAAACCAATTAGGTATGAAAGTCGAGGACAGCCTGTATATAAAATATTTTATAAAACAATACTTTTATTTCATTTGAAGAGTATTGCACTAAAAAACCAAAAAATATTTTTTCTTCAATTACAATTTTGATTGCTTTGTGTAATTTGAAATATTCTTTTAAGTTACATACAACAACCAAAATCGTAGTCAAAGAAAAATTAATTTTTGTTTCTTCGTGCATTCATTACTGATCAATTTAAGTAAAAATGTTTTCTTTTTATAAAATATGTATATATTACTTAATATTCATAACATCCATGTCTTAATAATTGTATGGTATATATGCTGCATACATAAAACAGAAGAATAAGAAAAACATCTGATGATTCTGAATAAATTTTATCAATTAATAGCCATTGAACAGGTTAAGGTGTAGATTATGTATGTCTTACCATTCTTTAAGTTAATGATCAGCAGTTAAAGGGCACTTAAGACCCAGATACCGATGCAATGTGTCTTCATTTGCTTCAAAATAGTTACCCATTGTAATCGCTGAGATTTGGGGGGCTTGAATTTTTCCTAGTTTCCCTGATTGCATTGATTCCAACTTCTGAGAAAGTGTTGGACTTAAATTATTGAATAATTTAAGGAACTCCAGTGCTATAACAAATGATTTCTTAGATCTAAACAACAGGTTTATGAAGTGTTTTGCTTGCTGGGTTGTTTTATATTCAACAAAGGCTGGAGCAGTAACATTACAAAAAAGAGAAGTGGTTGAAAGTTTATAAAAAGATCAGAATATGGAAAAGAACAAGAAAGATATGTTAGAAATCATAATTTTTTTAGAAACAGAGGTGATAAGTATGAATAATAAAAGATTAATTATTGAAGATAATTAGAACAAGAAACTGATTTATTCCTATACTTAGAGAATTTATGAAGGATATGTTGAAAGAAGCTGTGAGAAGGTTGTAAAAAAGGAAAAGAGATACGAATTTGATAAAGTTGACAATGTTAAGGACAGGAGTCGCTATGAGATTATAAAGAGCAGAACAAATTATATGAATTTTTGGAGAAAGTGTGTCATATCTACCCTTTGGTAGGGAACTAATGATGAAATTCAGATAAATTTTTTTTTTCAGTCTGTTGAAACTTATGTCAAATTTCCTGCCCGACTCCTATTACTTCTCAGCATTTTATTTGTAAAAAAAAAAAAATGTTTATTTCTTATAGCCTAAACGTCAAAAATTACCAATAATTAAAAACTTTTTCCATTTCGCTTATCCATCTCATTTACGCTGTCATACACCTATCGTTATAGAAAAAATGGATAACCCTATCCTTCTACGTTTGTTTTGTGAATCGCGCATTTTTTTCTTTCAATTTTCATAGAGTAAACCATTTTCTAACTGATTTGACCTAAGCAATATGCTTTCGTACACAAAATTGAAGGGATTAGAAAATATTTAAAATCTGTGTATACAAATATACAGATTTAAGTTATGATAAAGCCAGGAAAGGAAGGAGGGGGGGGGAGTATTTTCAATAAAATAGTTAAGTGAAATTTGGTAGCAGGAATTTGTTTCTTTGGCATTATTGGCCCTTCAAAGTGGGGGATGCCCGACAGTCCTTGTATGTTTGGGGAGACTGTCAGCGGGAGTTGAAAACACCACGCTGAGCAGCCTCCTGCTTTCTGCCGGCTTCGTCTATCATAAAATTTATCCATTGTTTAAAAGCCTTCAGAGAGATTTTTTTAAGGCTTGATTTTTAATTATATCAGTTCTGCAAATCTTTTCAACAAGCGTTTTTAAGATGCCACCCCGGAAAAAGGTTGGTTTTATATAGGTTTATAACTAGCCATTAACGCGCGCGCGCGTGCATGTGTTACATTTTTGTTTCAAAATATAGTACTTAATTTCTTCACCGTTCTCCGCTGTAGTATTTTAAAATAGCGTTTTTATTTTAATTATATTACTGCTAAATATATTAATCCTGTTTTGTTTTATTTAATACTGTTGAGATTAGCGATACAATTATTTTTTTTCTGTATTGATGTGTGCGTTTTCAACTTAAAGGCAAGGTTAGAACTTAGGCAACAGATTTATAGTTAATATTTTGATACTGTATGGCGTTTGTATATATGTTTGTGTTTTACCGCTAAAAGACAATGAATTTAAAAAAAACTTTTCACTACACGTAATAACCTTAATTATTAGTATTGTTTTATTGTTGATATATTTTTTGTGGAATTAGCAGCATTTTATTTTAATCTTATTTATTGTGTGTGTGTGTGGGGGGGGTATATGCTATGTTTACGGTTCTCAATTTGGGTTCCCAGGAACTCAATGTTTTGACTGCATAAAATTTAATGTTCCGCAATAATATAGATTAATTTTTGAGCTTTAATTAATAGTTTAAAATATATGTAAAAAAATTTAGCTCTTCACTGTGACAAAAATAAAATACAGAAGTTAAGTGGCTAATACTCCTGATATTAGAACTGAACTGACTGACCACAGTTAATCCTTTTGTGTTAATTTCAAAACAAGATTAAACAAACATTTTGATAAATAACGATTGAAGGGCAAATGGCTTTCCAACACCCTCTACCCGATTCCATAGAGGAATAATAAAGAAGAAAATAGTACCCACTAGACTTGCTATGGAGAAAGTTTAAGCAGTTTTTCTCCCATGATGCATCCCTAGCTAAGAAAGGTGGTTGGATACCCATTTACCAACCACTGTTAGCTGAGTCAGCTATAGACAACTAACTGAAAGATGTTAAGCTTCTTGCAAAGAAATTCATTTGACATGGATTTGAACTCCAGGTTACAGGCATGGCTAGTGGGTATATTAATTAACCAGTTTGAGTTAATTCTTTTCTATAATTAACCTTTTCTTCTTTTTTTTTTCAATAAATTATTTTGATTTATTGTTTTGCTTATAATCAGTAAAAATTATTTGAATTCCAATATTTTTATCCAGGTGAAAAGGATTCCATGATTAAAATGTTATGAACTGTGGCTCTACATTGTAAAGCACCAATGGAATCAGTTGCCTTCTTTATCAGACAAAACTGGACAAAAATAAATTATTTATTTTATTGATAGATAATAAAATAATCAGTCAATAAAATAAGTAATAGAATCATTTATGGTATGCCAATTTTTTGGTAATAAATTTAAAATAATTATTCTGCATGGAATCACAGTTCAAACTGTCACTTTCGGTGCATAAAAGTCATATGACTTCCTGTAGTAACAAATCATTCAATTATATAATAAAATAATCAGCTATCTTGTTGATCATCTCATACTACTATAAACTCATGTAGAGCATTGATGGTTAATCAAAATCCACAATTTGAGTGGACTGGTAGTCCTCAGTATATCTTTTTTAGAAGAATATCAAAGACAACAGGGGTTTGTCATTTAGGAACTTTTTTCTTGTAAATAAATAAAAGATAGTGAAAATGTTTATCACTAGAATCCCAGTCCTCTATTCTTAATGTTATTATTATTTTATAATAATGTTCTTAATATTATTTATTTCATTTCCTTTTATATCACTATTTCCAAATTTCCATCTTCCTTTTTGCTATTTTTCTTCCACTCTAATTTCAACACAATATATTTATTCTTAATATTATTCCTTTCACTTCTTTTTTATTTAGTATCTTCAAATTTACTTATTTTCTTTTGCTATTTCTCTTCCATTCTAATTTCAGTACAGTATATTTATTATTAATCATATATTAATAGGAAAAAAACAAATAAATTATTCTTAGATAGGTTTACTGTGTATTCTCATATTTCTGGGCATGCTTATCTTTCTGTTATGAATATCATGAGGAGTTATTTTCTTGTCTGATTTAGCTTCTGCTTGGAAAGGTAGTTCAATATTTAATAGGATTGATTATTCTTATCAGGTTGATGACCAATTGCAATAATAATACTATAATTAACGATTACTACTCATTTAAAAGTTACATTATCTAGTCCTAATCTTAGAATATGAATGAAATACCTTGGGACCCTTCTGATTCCTATATCATAATCAATCATTATCAATCCACTGTAGGATGAAGGTCTCTTCAATTTCAATCAATCTTCTCTGATATTTAGCTTCTCTTCTCCACATTACCCCTGCACACTTTCTTATTTCATCCATGCATCTCATATGTGGTCTCTTTCTGGGTCTTTTACAATCTCTTGGAATCCAGTTTAAGATTTCAATTGTCCATCTAGTATCATCTCTTCTAGCAATATGTCCAGCCCAACTACACTTCAGTCTTTTAAATTTTTCAATGAGGTCAGTAACACCTGTTTGTTCTCTTATCCACATATTATGTTTTTGATCTCTTCTTGTAACTCCCAACATGTATCTCTCCATACTTCTTTGTGTGGTAGTGAAGTCTCTGTATTGCTCTTCTATTAAGTGTCCAAGTCTCAGATCCATAAGTAAGAACTGGTAAAACCCATTTATTAAAAACCTTCATTTTCAAACACATCGGCATATTTCCTTTTAGTATCAAGTTATTTCTACCAAAAGCACTCCAACCAAGTTTAATTCTATGATTAATTTCATCCATTATGCTGCCATCTGTATTAATAATCTGACCAAGGTATTTATAACTGTTAACTTCTTCTAACTCATCATAATCAATCTTTATTTTCATATTTTGAGAAAATCCATTAAACATTACTTTAGTCTTTTTAACATTTATCTTTCATCCGATAACTCCTGCAACATTTCCTGCAGCTCTAAAGCATTATTTGCAAAAATAACTACACTATCTGCAAAATCTAAATGACTTAAATAATCTCCATTTACTTTCACTCCTTTAGCTTCCCTTAATCCACAAAATACTTCTTGCAACCCTGCTGTAAAAAGTTTTGGAGATATGATATACTGTATATATAAGTTGGCATGAATTTATATATTAGAAAGTAAATAAAACCAATTTATTTATATATTAAATATTTTCGTAAATTAATTGTCATGTAAACAAAATAAAATAAGCAAAGATATTTTTTATCTAATAGCGAGAAATAAGTTAATAGTGATATTACTAAGTAACTATCAATTACTACTATTAGCTCTTAAGCTAAACTAAATTGCTCTAGTCATCCACATTAGCTTTTGTCTCTTAAGTTTACTTAGATCTTTTGTTTTTAAACTCGACAAAATAGCTCTTGTGGACTACTAAAGTAAATTAGATTATTTAGCATAAGGGCTGTCAATGGGAATTGATAGTTGCCTAGCAACATTACTATTAATTTATTTTTGTAATCATTAATAGAAATATCCCACTAATTCCTTTGCTTACTTATATATGTCAATTAATTCATGTATAAACTAAACTGGAGATTATAATAAATTGCAAATGACATCTGCTAATTATAAAGCATAAAAAATAAATATGTAGTCATCGTACCAATGCAAAGAATAAAATCAAAGTATCTCACCCCGACGTGTAATTCTAATATTATTACGTCTGTGTAAATGTTTGAGATTGATTTTTTTGTCATATCCAGGAAGACTTGGCATGCAAAAGACTCCATTGAATTGAAATACATGTTATGATGGGATATAGTCATTTTTCTTTATTGCATTAGTATGATTTACTAAATATTCTTGGGGAGGGGGGGGGCATGATCCAAATACTTGGTTAGTGTATTTAACATAGAGTCAGTGGAGAAAAAAAGCACTAACATAAAACATCTATCAATCATTCACTATTATTAAACTAATAATTTAATACAAGAAGAAAAAATAAATATTTTAGCTCTTCAAAAATAAAAATGTATATTTTCAACAAAGGAATTTTTAAAAATTTCATTCCTCTACAATCAATCAGGCTTGTCAACTGCCACCTGGTGTTTTTTTTTTAAATTTTTGTGTAACCTTAGCTAAGAATATATTGATAACCTATTTACTGACCGTTATTGGATAGTTAGCTGGATTAGTTACCTAAAGAAAAATTGTCAATCTTAAACATTGTACTATGATAGTCCTTAGTACTTCACAATTGATGATTTCATCTCTGTACACAGATTTCATTTAAATTAATTTAAATTTTGCCTCATTATATTTATTTATATTAATCATTATGTGTTACAATTTTTAGCATGTAAAATTTTTTTCTATCTCTATAAAACAAAATTATTGATTAAAAAATGAATTTTAACAGTTCACATGATCACCATTTCTTATGTTTTCTCAAGCTGTTAAATCGGAATCAAAACTCTCCATATAGTAGCACCACCAAGTTCAAGGCATAGTAATCACTGATGAGTATGCACTAGATAGGGATTTTATGCACAAACCTACTTGTATCCATTGACTACTATGGTTTGAGTGGCACTACTGGATGGAGAGTTTTGCCTCTGTTCTTAATAGTTATTAAGTCAGAAATGTTAGCTAAACTTCGATCCTGGGATCGTTATTCTTTGACTTTATCATTCTTCCATACACTACACCATGGTGTAGATGTTACTTAGTATTGCAAATGGACTAAGAAAAATTTATCAATCATTTTTTCCCCATATTGCATAGTCATCTCTTTTGCTAGTATTTGTTCATTTCATGATTTCTATTGAATGTTTACTTAAGATATCTGAAGATTATATTTTATGTTTGAGTAAATCAATTAAGACTTGATAATGTAGGCTCTCTTATTTGTGAGAATTGAAAATTGCTTTGGATTAGAGAAGGCAACAGTATGGCAGATCGACACCAGACATCTTTTTTCTATAGGTGTGCACAGATGATTGACTATATTCAAAGGACATATTCTTGCAGTGACATTGATAAAAATAAATGAGATAGTAATTAACATTATTAATAAATCAAACACTCAGAATCCATAAGAATTTCGTATGATAAATACTAAAAGTTACAGAGGAGATACCATTGTTATATTTCACTATGATATTTGTTAATTAATGAAACTGCATGTCCTTTATAGAAATATATTTAAACAAATATTGTCAGCTAGACGGAATTGTTTATTTAATGATATTAAAATCAATTTAGTCAAGAACAATGTAGAGTTGATGAATGCTAAATATTTATTACCTTTTGCCAAACTAAATTTTGTGGTTTCAAATAGAATTTTCAAAACAGATATATCAAATATTTTTTCATTAAGATATTTGAATTGCGGTTTTTTTTTAATAAAAAATTATAAAATAATAAATTATTATAATTTTTCCTTATTCCCAAGGCAGATATTTTGATTTCATTGTTGTTCTTTGTAAGTAATTCAATCTTCTGACTGGTTCTAAAGAAGATCTACTGCACTATTTTATTACTGATGATCTTCCGCCATTCTTTCACATGCTTGTGCCTGTAGATGTCACTGTTGTCTCTATTTAAGGCCAACATTTGTTTTTGTTTTTTAACTTTTCATTTTTTTGTTATTTCCAAGAATAACATATTTCTAATGACATTTTAAAAAATATTTGATTATTTATTTCTAATATTAACTTTGTGTGTGCGCGTGCGTGGGAATTCATATATAAAAATGTTGAGTGTAGTTTTGTGAAGTTATGATGTTTGACGGAGAGCATTCGAGATGTAACACTTAGCGCAAAAATAAAAATGAAATTTTGCGTACAACGCCACCTTTATTGAATTAAGAAAATCGAATATAAAACTTTCAATATCATTAATTTATTTTTGAGTTGAAACACGTTCGATGCTGCTGTTGTTCAAAACAAAGCCGTGGATTATTTGTTGCTTTGAAATAAATCAACAATCTATCTAATCTATTTGTATATTCTTTTAATTAATCAATCACTTTCATTTTCATTAATTCAGGTCTTGGATAAAATTATAGCACAAAATGAACCCTCAGACCAGACCAGGGGTAACAGTAAAGCATCAAAAGTTTTCAGATCCGTTCGTGTTTTTAATTTTTTTAAAAAACCCGAATGTTGAAATCAGATGCAAAAATAATCCTCATGCTTTTTTCATCTATTCTTTCTTTATCCAGATTATATGTCATCAAAGTAAATATTTATTTTTAAGCAATAAGTTTTTCCTAATTTATAAATATTTCTTTATTATGTCAAATATGAGGCAGAACAATCAGATAAATATACATAAACTATTAAACATCTAAACTAAACTAGTCTGGAGATATTGGATGAGTACGCACTAGATAGGAATTTTATGCACAAATCCACTTGCATCCATTGATTACTCTGGTTTGCACTGGGTGGCACCACTGTATGGAGAGTTTTGCCTCATAAATATATAACTATAGCTACCTGATGAATCTAAAAATTTTATAAACAAAGTTAATCTTAATTACATGTTGAAATCTTGTGTGAAATTTTAATCCACCAGATTTAATATTTATATTAAAGTCTTCCAAATGTAATTTTTAAATTATAATTTCAAAATTGTAGACAAATGTTCAATTAGTGCAATGGCAGAGATTCCAGGTTCACAATTCTCTGTCATTTCCGGTGATTGAACCTCTTAAACGATTTAATTTTTTTTTTGACACTAATAATTTCAATATTATTTTCCAGTCTTTGCTGTTTTTCAAACTCGATTTCTTGTTGTAGATTGCATAACAGTGAACCATGTCTTGTACTACTGTATATAACAGCTATCAGATATTTCATGATATTCTGAATTGAAATAAGATCTAAATTAATTTTCTCTAAAGATGAGCATCATAATTTATTTATTTTAGTTATCTTAAATAATCTTTTTTTTAAAAAAATAGCAAGAAAAAAATAAAAAAACGGTGGTGTTTCAGTTAGTAGTGCTTTGACTAGTATTCCAGTGCTATTTGCTGGATTTATTTAAAATGTGATAATTATACATTTATTTAAACACACATTGATTACGTAAGTAATATTTACTAAGGCTGTAACCTCAAGAATGTGCGCATCAAAATGTGATAGTAGGGACCTCTACAGGTCATAACCACAAGTTTACATTTTGGAAGAAAAGAGAATCTATAGTTTTCTATGTGCCACTTGAAAATAATTCTAAAGAAAACTCACATTTTGGGATAGATGTGATGGTAGTTTCAATATCTTGAAAGTTGATATCACCAAATTAATAAAACTAAGAAAAATTGTTTATTTGGTTTTCTGACATATTTAAATAATGTATAATGAAATTATATTATGGAATTTTTTAAGGTAATTTCTTATTATAATCTTTTGCAATCCTGCATTGTTTCATCCGCAATTTAAACTTAATTTATCTGCTAATTTATTTCCTATTTATCTGTTTAAACTTTAGATTGCTATAAAATCAAATTTTAATTTTCCATATTTTTTTTTAATATAAAATAGATAGTAATTTCTGTATTACATTTGTAATATTTAATGCAAGAGGAGGGATTAAATAGCTTAAGGTCATTCTTGGAATTCATAGTAATCAGTTGGTCTTTAAATCAGCACAAATGAATCAGTAGAGATAAGTTTACTATGAAGGGAAAGGAGAATGATAAATTCAGATAAAATTATATATATTTTTTAACCCATTGAATAGATTTTTTTTTTATTCTGGCTATTATTTTGCAGGCTCGAAGGTCCTATCCAAGTGGCATCAATAAGACATCGCAACCAGGGGTCCAAAATCATTTCAATATGCCAAATGCTCCAAATTGTGTTATGTCAAAAAATAGTCAAGTAATACATACTACCCTTCCTTATCAGCAACAGCAGCAACCTCAGTCAATTGCCCCCCATCCCCAACCGGCCACTAGCCCATTTAGCAATAATAATAATCAGCCTGGGAATATCAGTAAAAAGCGAAGAACGTCTGCAGTGAGGAAAAGGGTGAGTTTGATCAGATTTTACAATATTAACGACTTCATTGTTTACAAATATAGACGTTGTATAATCATCATTTTTGTGTCTAGTTTATAATTTTGCAAGAAATAATAATCAAACATTTAAATACATTATTTTTCAAATTGTTTTTGTTCGGTACAAAACCTTCCAAAATGAGTGCAGTCAAAGCTTTGCCGACTAAGAAATAGTTGAGGGTATCACAGGTTTATCTTTTTGAAATATTATTTTGATTTTTTTTTTTGCCTTTTGTAAAATTCTGTTAGGCATTACTGTTTTCATCATAATTGTCTTTTAAAAATCCACAGCCTAAGAGAAATCATCTGTGCTTGGTTTTTCCCCCTGTGTTTAATCAATCATTGGTGCTTTCAGTTTTAGTTTAAAGATGTACTGAAAATGAAGCTTAAGAAGGCCCACCAGATGAATATACTTTTTATATCCTGTCCAATGACAGCCAGATGCTGATAATACAAATCTGAAAAACATTGAAAGCATTCTTCTGTATAAAGCAAAAGAAAAAACTATAAGATAGAAAATTCACAATCCTAGCTAGAAATAACATAAATACTAAATGAGTACATGTAATTGCTGTATATACTAGTATGGCTAACAGGTGATGTTTTTTATCGAATCACTGGTGGAAGATTGTAATCAATTTCCAACTTTTTAGTTTATCAAATTTACCATTATTTTTTATTATATTTTCAGAAATTTTGTTATTTGTTAGAAATATATATTCACAAATGAAAATTATTCTTCAAAATACTTTAACCTTGCAAATATATAAAAAAAATATTAAACTAAAATATGGAATAAGATTTACAAAAAATGATAACTTTGATTTTATTGGACAGTTACTGCATCACTGCTGAAAATATTTAATTAAAAAGTCAAAATTGTTTTAACTTAGTTTGTAAATCCCAAATGAATAATTGTTCAGATTACCTAAAGCTAATGAAATTCTTATAATATTGAAAAAATGGCAAAAAAAAAAAAAAATCTGCCATGACAGTCTTTTTCAGCCAATTAAAAATTGCTGTCGTAAGTTAAGATTTTTTTTGACTTGTTTTCTAAAAGTGAATACACTTAATTCTGTTTTTACATGAACTTTTTTTTAACGATTTTGATTTAATGTGATTTTTAAAAAAATAATTTTCTTTTTGCACAGGTTGTTTTGAAATAACACGATAAATCAAAAAACTAAGAAAAACAATTTATGTGTGTTATTATCATGTCATTTGATTAAAAAAATGTTATCATCTTTTTGTATTCCTTTATTTTTCAAAAAATCCCCTTTATCCACAATATTTCTGCAAATGCGGAAATTTGCTTGTCTGCATTTTAACGTTTTTGACATTTTATTTTGAATGAGGAAGTACCTTGTTGGTGTTGATGTTTTGTTTGCATTTTGATGTTAGGTTTTTTTAAAAAAAGTGTACCTTGTTGGTATTGATAAAAATTAAAGCAGTTTTAAATGCAAAATTAATTAAGGAAGGTCTTGATTTAGCTAACAAATTGGGCAGTCATTTTGTCAAGTATGATCCTAATGAGGAATGAGCTTTAAAGTTTCAACATGGTCTTAAATCATTAATGTTTTATAGAGAATTAAATAAAGGTCTAGCCAAAATTTGAACCAAGCCATTAATAACTGAATTTGTTCTGGAACTCACAGAGAGAACATTACCTGTCGACAAAGAACATGATAACTAAATCATTTTTAGTGATAGCAGTGATATTGCAGTCATGCACAAATGTCTGTGTTTATTGTCAGAAAGTGACAGTGAATTAATTCTTTGTTTTGTTTTTCAAATGAAATTTATGTTCCAGTAATTCATTTTTATTTATGTGCAATGTTTACAAAATAAAATTTGATAATACACAAAAAAGATAAGATTTCTTAGTTCCAGAACCAATCTTCTAATTTTCCATATATACAATGTATTTTTTTACATGTAATTTTTGGGAACCAATCTATCATGTAAAACAGAATTATATGTGCATTCAATAATATAATCATATTATCATATTATTCTTTTAAAATCATAAGTATGTAAACAAACTGTGGAAATTTTACATTTTTATTTTCAAAATCGAAATTAAAAAATGGGCTCAAAGCTCGCACAAGGGTTTTCATGTGGAAAGAACAAGAAACTACCAATCAATAGAAATAGAAAAAAGAATTGTAAATAAACATGTATATAAGAAATATGCAGTATATTTATCAAATAAGATAATTATTTTAATCACACTTTTCTATCATTTAAGCAAATTCATTAATCGCATCATCTTAATATCTTCCGCAATATTTTATTCCATTGAATGAATGGAAAGATTAGGTAATCTTATCCAATTGGTGCTCTTAAATTATTCTTGATTAATTTTAACTTGATATCAACTTCTTTCATGTGAAGCGGTGAAAACAGAAAGAGTAAGAAACATTTTGGAAAAAATATATGATATTTGGACATAACTCAATCCAAAAGCATGAAGAATCTGTGAAGTATCAACGAAATTGTATTTGATAAAATTTTGAATAAGTTTCAAAGCTCCAAATTTTAAACTTTGGATTTTATGACTGAACTCTTATAAATTTAAGTCCTCTCCATAATGTAATAGCTAAATCTGCTGCCAGACAATTATATTTTACAATAGAAAATATACAACTGACCAAAATTGAAGCAAACTATGAAATTTGTAGCAAACTATGAAATTTGTTGATTTACAACAACGAAAAATGTGCATGGCAAATGAAACCTTACGAACAGAACAAAACATCACAATAATACAGGCTACAACTTTGATTATCTGTGAATGATTATTCCATAACTTTTGTTTAACAGACTTAACATTAAGGATACTGCATTATTGATTCTGTAGTGTTATGGGTTAAGAGTAAAATTTAATGGCCACTAATAAGAAAAATCATTATTTAATACAATTCCTATATATTAGTGGTTTTTATTGATCAGTTAATTTTTAATTTAAACCAAAAACATTATGAAATCAATCTCCATGACAGCAAAAAAATTTAAATGGAAATATAATTTAGATCTTTTTTTTTTTGATACCCCATCTGAAATTTTTATTTGTGACATTTTAGTCTCTAATAAAAAGAAGAAGGTCCTACAAGATACAAATAAATCATATTTAAGATTAGTTGTGGTCAGAAAATTAGCCTTCATGCAAATATTAAACAAAATTTGCAAAATTCATATATTTTGATGATGATTCTGTAGTGATCATTTGATGATTTGGCTTCATATAAAAATGTTTGCATAAAAAATAATTAAGTACTAAGTGGAAAAACACATGTAACCAATCACATTAATTCACAGCATTCCTGATATGAGCTTCTTACTTTAAAAACATTGATCGGTGAAAAAGATATCAGAAAGATGTCCAGTCATAAGATGAGATTACAGATATTACGAACTTTATGGTGGGGAGATACAGGTATTTAAACTTCTCGCTCACCTGATTGTCAAAGGTTCTGGGAAATGCATGAGTAGTGAGATAGGCATTAGTGTGATGTCATTTTCATTGGTCAGTTGCTACAAGAAAGTGGGAGACCTTATAGGAACATTGTTTACTTATATAAATAAGTATTCATATTTTTGATTTGGAACTTCCATGGTTTCTAATGTATTCTTTTATCTGAATTTTGTCGAATAAAATGTCACATTCTATTCTTTATATTTTTATTGTTACAAAATGTTTCAATTATGTTGACTATCTTATATCATTTGAGATATGCCTCTTTATGTTAATGCATTATCATGGTTACAGTTATATTGTTTTTCATCTTATTCTTTAGTATTTTCTCATGCTTCAAGTTTAGTTCTAAGATTTTGGAATAGTAAAGGAGGGAAAGTTGGATTAACATTTATATTTAATCACTGAAATACTGAGAAAAGATATGGGTGCATTACCAGTCGTTATTATCAAATTCTGTCAAATTAGCATTTATTCCTCGTTATGTGAATAGATTTTCTCCACAATGGTCCTACCATTTGTTTTGATTGTGAGAGATCCATTCATTATTGTGATGGTGATTAATATCTATGTTACCACTGGTTGTTCTTTTCTTCTACTGTCAGTATTTTTGATCATTATATATATATTTTTAATGAATTGTCTCATAATATAGCCAAAATAGGACAATTTCAATCTGACCTTTCATGCTTTAAATGAAAGTTTGGATTTAGTCTAGTTGGTATCTGTTTTGTTTTTTTATTAATATTTTTGCTATGTTGACATTCTTAAAGACCTTCATCAGCATTATATTTGGATTATTGGAGGAAAGATAGAATAAAATTATATACAATAACAACTCTCCATACAGTAGGGTCACCCAGTGCAAGCCATATTAATTAATGAAATTCTAGAAGGTTTGTGCATCAAAATTCCTATCTAATCCATTGATTACTAAGGCTTGCACTGAGGGTCACTATTATATGGAGAGAGTAAAATGTAACCAAAGCTTTTTTATATATATGCAAGTGCAATTACTATTGAATTGTGAAAGATGAGATTTGAACCTAGCACAGATGATGAAAAAATTTAGTTTTAGAAATCATAGTTCTTTGTGCCGTATCATACTTTTCAATACTTGATAATAATAAAAATCTTGTGATTAAAATGTTAATCTGACTTGTTGCATATTAAGCTTGTACTTGAAAGAGTGGATTCTAAATATATATCATCATTTATTTTAATCTATAATTATCCAAAAAGTGGAATATTTAAATTAGTTATTTACATAATTTTCACTTTATTTAAATTTCACAATGCACTCTGCAGGTTTTGAGTGCTATCAACCTGGCTGTAGCAGTTGAAATCATGACTAGCAAGTTTTAATGATCTCAATATATAATAATCTTTACTTTTTAAAAATTCAAATCATCTATAATTATGAGCCATTAACAAAAAAAAAAGTACAATATTACTGTATTATTTTGAATCTAAGAAGTTTCCCATCCCCGTCTGTGCCCAATTTTGGACTTGTAAAAGAAAAATACATCTTAAATTTGAATCTAATATTTTTAATATCTTATTTCTGCAGATCTTTGCTTTACAGCTATACATGCACATAATATTATCACAATTGTGAAATCCCTGTGTAGAGTAGCATGTTAGATTGTTTTTAATCAAAAGAAAAAAGATTTAACATTAAATATCAATATTTTTGGATTAATTTTGTAAACTGCTTTAATCGCTCTCAAACCACTACTTTTAATGTTATTTTATTATTTTATCAAGAAAACTGTACTGAATAACATTTAGAATTTTTTACAACTATTAGATAAACACAACAATGAGATAACCTGCTTTTGCTTTGATTGGTTGTTTCTTGTTCTTTACACAAGAGAGCACCTGTCAACGATTTTGACAATTTCAATATCATTGTTTTGATTTCAAAGTGAAAACATATGTTTTGGAATCTGTTTTTACACATTTATAAATTTTTTCAGAAAATATTTGTAAAAATATAAATTACTTTAGAAGAATGATTTAGATTTTAATAGAAAAATTTACTTTTACATGAAAGTAAATTGAGAAAGAGATCAATTATGTGTGGCTGCAATTTGTCATTGGATTATAAAAATATATTTTATGTTGACCACTATAGATTTTTTTTTTGTCATTTATAAAGAGAAATTTATTTTTAAAAAACTTGTTTACTTTAATGATTTAAAAAAATATTAATTTGCATTTTAGAAAAGGTTTGTAATCAAAAGAAAAAAGATTTACCTGTAACATTACATGTCACTATTGTATTTACACTAAAAAAGTAAAAAAAAAAGACTTTGTAATGCAAACAATATACGTATAATTTTGATTGGGTTTTGTAGTCTTAGAAAGATATACGTGAAGAAATTATCAAAAAAATCTTTTTTTAAAATGTTGCATTGCTAATGATCTAAATGACCTGAAGATGATGTATCCTGGTGGAATAGTGAAGATGAGAATTCAAGTCCTGAAATTAAAAATGTTGAAAGTGAAAGTATATCTGAAGAAGATTTACAATAAATTAGGTGAGCGTATTGTAATTATATTAGTTCCTATTTATGTAAATAAAAATGGTTTTTATTTTTCAATAAAATCATTTAAATATTTTTTCCCCCAATTTTCCAAGCTTAAAATCCTACTGCATCTTAAATTCAGAGACATTCTATATTTGAAGTAATGTGGTATTTGCAACTAAAAATTCTGTAATTTTACTTTTGTGGGATTTGTATGAATTGCAAAATTTTATTTTATTTTTATTTTTGTTTGTTCTTTTTAAAAAAATATATATTATTCAATAGAAAAAAAATGTTTATTGCATAATTTATTTTTTGTGCATGCATAATTATTTGTATCAGTAATTATATATTTAGTAAATGAAAAATATAGCTAAATGGAAATTAATATATTTTATTAAGTAGGAATTCTTAGTAAAATGTGGATAGAATAATGTTTTATATATAATCACAGATATATAATGTTTTTCATCTAAGTTTCTCATCCGCCTGGACATAGATCTGACTTAATTAAGTTTTTTGCACTAAAAAAAAGTTACAAGTAGCAAAAATGAATATCTATTTGCAACAGTGTTTTTGTATTATAGTTAAAATGTTGCTTACTATAACATGTAATATTTTATGTTTGTCATGTCTTACACAATTACCTACTAACACTTCAATCTTTTTGTTACGGTAATTTATGTTTGGTAATTTCTCTTGGATCGCTATGAATACAAATTACTATCTATTATATCTCAAAGGTTTATTATGAAGATTTTTCACGATCTCCATTATAATTTTGTATAGGCATATGTCATATAATTATCAGTGTCAATGTGTATTAAGATGATAATATAGATATAAGTGTATCAGTGTTATGAGATAGAGTGGTGGGTCGTGTGAAAGTCTGTGCTCATATACCCTATATATTACATATATTGATACAGGTATATAATAAGCCTGTATTTCAGTTATTACATAGTAGAGATGTCTGGCCATCCCTTGTATATGTATTAAATGGATTATGTCCTCTCCATGAGGAGTCAGATTGACTTTAGGTCAACATGAGTGTGATGAGAATCTCAGCCTCAGGGTGGCCTTTGGGCATACCATCATCAGATTTTCAATTGGATGGACAGTTGAAAAATTGGAGGGTGGAGTGGATTGAAGCCTGTCCATTAAAGTATGAAGATTGACTATCTTAATATAAATCTGAGCACTTATTGCATATATGTGTAGATATGATAATCTGGACCAACTGATGATTGCTGGTTTAGCATGGAATATGAATATTGGTGATTATTTATCTTTTCAACATATATGTGTTCAAGTGTATCAGTTTTATGAGATAGAGTGAAGAATGATAGGTCATGTGAAAGTCTGTGCTCATATATCCTATATATTATATGCATTGGTACAGGTATTTAATAAGCCTGTATTTCAGTTATTACATAGTAGAGATGTCTGCCCATCCCTCGTATATGTATTAAAAGGATTATGTCCTGTACATGAGGGGTCAGATTGACTTTAGGTCAACATGGGTGTGATGAGAATCTCAGCCTCAGGGTCACCTTTGAGCATTCCATCATCAGATTTTCAATTGGATGGATGATTGAAGAGTTGGAGTGTGGAGTGGATTGAAGCATGTCCATTAAAGTATGAAGATCATCAGATTTTCAATTGAATAAACGGTTGAAGAATTGGAGTGTGGAATGGATTGAAGCCTGTCCATTAAAGTATGAAGATTGTCTATCTTAATATATATCTGAGCACTTATGACATATATGTATAGAAATGGTAATCTGGACCAACCGATGATTGCTGGTTTAGCATGAAATACGTGTATTGGTGATTGTTTATCTTTTCAACATATATGTGTTCAGGTGTATCAGTTTTATGAGATAGAGTGGAGAGTGGTGGGTCGTGTGAAAGTCTGTGCTCATATAACCTATATAATACATTTTTAAAATAAATATGTATTGAAAAATGATAAAGATCAAGCAAAAATATATAATAAATTTCTCACTATATTAACACTTAATAATTCTTAGCCTATAGCTCATAATTCTTAACATTGAACTAACAATATATGCTTTGGGTCTGCATATATCAAATCAACTGAAAATTGATTTGATTATATTTTAAATAATTAATTATAGATGAATTTAATAATCTCCACTCCACTATATAGTCTTGAAACACATGAATAAAGACATCGTAAAAGGTAAATGATCCAACATGCATTTTGTGTTGAACCAGCACTCATCAGTTGATGATTAAGTACAGAAATTACATATGGAAAAAGAGAAATGAAGTTGAATTACTTCGTGTGTGTGTGTTTTATTAAAAAACATATATTGTCTGAGGTTTAAAGTTTATATCTGGGCCAGGGATAATCTCTGGTTTAATAAATGATTAATGATAAAGTTGTGGGTGGAGGAAGTTTGGTATTTATAAATCAAAATGTGGCCAATAACTAATAAGATTATAAGAAGAAAACAATGATTTAAAATTTTAATATAATCTTCATTAACAAGTTTTAAAAGCAAATTAAATTGTTTTTAAAAAAATTAAAGAAAAATCAAACTGAAAAACATGCACTTATGGAAACAATTGGTTTTTTATTTTATTTTTTTGAGTTAATGACAAAATTCTAAAAGAAATGTGATTAGAAATCGCTAACAAACTTTACAACTGTTATTTTGATAAATTTCAGAAATATTTTTGTGATATTAAAAGCCATCTACATGGGTTACTGAACATCAAAAGAGCTCGGAATATCACCAGACTTTATCCTTCATAAACAAGAATTGCCTGCCAATATTAATGTTTAATTTCTAAAGAATTTATATACTTTATAAATTGGATATCATTATATTAAAAGTAGCAGCAAGCATGCAAAGAATTGTGAATGTCATAATTATCAATTTAAGAAAAGGGTAAATTTTTGAGAGGCTTAAGGAAACCATTAATCTTTCTTTAAGTGAAAAATAATGTGGTCTTATATGCATTAAATTAGGTATTAAAGTTGAAGTTGATACCAAAATGATTCCCAAATCTATATAAAATTAATAATTATGATTATACTAAACCCATTTTGATATTTTAAGAAATATTTACAGTTGTATAATATGGGGAATAGAAACTTGTAATGATGGAAGTTGGGGATATAATTAATATTTTTTATTATTGTCTTTAGTCTATAAATTTTAATTAAAGGAGAAAAATCAATAGTAGAACTAATTAAATATATGTGTGTGTCAGTATAAAAGTGAACTTAAAGCTAATCCACTTACTTTTTTTTAGCTAACGCTTAAATATGTATGCAACTTGGTTATTAATTTATATTATTTATCCTTATTAAATGAGGGATCATATTAGTATTACATTTAAAACTATACTTTTCTTTACTGGTGAAATATAATATATTTGAAACAAATTAATCTTGATGTATATTTTTCAGGCTTATATTACAAAAATGTGTTTACAATTTTAAAATTAAAGTATTTAACGTTGTATTTTAATAGTATCTCAGACTTATAAGTATGTCTGGAATATATTATAAAGGTGGAATTGTGCGCCCTCAAATGGGATATGATTAGGTTTATTATGGAGAAACTCGTGTCACAGTGGGCAATAGATTGGCTCAGCACAAATACACATACACAAGAGCAATAACCAAAAAAGAAGGCAGCTCTGTATTTGCTGACCATCAGCAAGAGGTCAACCACAGATTTGAGCCCTCCAAGGCTGACATTTTATGCACGGAAAGAAATGATATCAAAAGGAAAATTAAGGAAGCTTGTTTTATCACCAGCGATGCCAAATCAATAAATAGAAGAGACACTTGTTTTGCCATTTCTAAAAAATGGATGGTATAGGAGGCAATTTGCATACATTTGCATATAACTAACAATCTGAAAAGACTATGAATATGGAGCAACAAGGGCTTTGAAAGCATTAAGTCTGCAAATTAGAATATATAAAAAAAGCCTACAAATTATTACATAAAAAAAATTTCACCGCAATGCATCAGCATATTATTAATTAAAAAGGCTTAAGATTGTAATTACTATTTTTTACTTTTACTTGCTGGTGCCTGGACAGAAGTTACATGGTTATTACCCATGTATTCTAATACTAAATAATTTTGCAACCAAAATATAAGACTATTAGGCAACTATTTGATGATGAAAGAAAATACTGTCTCATCTGAAATTTAATTCATTGCAAATTATTCTTAGAGCACAAGGCCTCAAATAAAAGCTCTAATCATTCTATTATATTTTAGGTGAATGATCTCATATGCATATATATTATCCACATCAAGCACCCCTATATTCCATTATAGTATTGTTGAATACAATTTAAGAGTTCTTTTAATAAGCACATTATTTAACTCATCAGAAATCATAATGGACAACTTGAAAAGAATGAATGTAAAACATTTTTGTTTTGTCACTCTACCCCAATCACTTTGATCAGTAGATAAAGTAAGTCATTGGCTATGTAAAAGACTCCAGATTCAGTTCAAGGGAAAAGTTCAGCCTTACCATTTGGAATTGAAGGTGTTTTTCACATTCATCTTTGTGCATAATCATCAGTGAAATCATATCGAAGATTCAAATTATACCAGAAAAGCATTCAAATAATTTAGTAAGTCCATCAGTATTTGATGCCTACTTGATTATTGTATAACTATGTTAATAATAGATTAATTTAGCAATTGTAACACTAAATATTTATGTTTTGAGAAGAAGTTAGTCACCATAACGGTATTAACATAAGTCGAGCTGCTCTTATATTTGTGTAGATTGTTGGTAGTGCCGCAAGGCAGATAATGGAGTTTTTCCTGTAATGCATGTACACTGCAGGGTAAAATGTCTATTTTTTATGTAATATGGCAGGCATTGTTAAAAAATATGCATACTGTTTGAAGCTGACCTCTCTTCAAATGTACTCTTCAACATTAGTTATGCAATTAATTATATTAATTGAATTCATAACTGTTGACTAGTTGCTATGTGTAAGGTTAATAAAAATAAATTTTAGGAACTTTATATACAAATGCATAATTAAATTACTAAATTATTTAAAACCATGCAATTAAAGAAATTCTGAATTATATTAAAATTTTGAATTATTAATAAAGTTACTCAACCTTGCAATAGATGGCAGAGCTGGAGTGGAATAAGTCGGAAGGTAAAGTGGCTAACAGGTTTCTCTGGGCATAGCTGCTGAGAGAGTCCTGACTCTGTTTAAGGAGAAATCACAGTGCACCACATCCCATCCCATTAGTTCTTGAAAGTTACCCTGTGTGTGTAATTTATGAGTGGAAATTAAATGACTGCACCATCAAATTACATGATTAAATAAATAAATTATTAAGAACCTAACTATACAATTAAAAGAAGTTGATGTCTGCACCTGTCTCATGCCTATAACTGCAACCCTCTCTACAGAAGTCTGGTACAGTGAGACATAATGAGTTGATTATGGGTTTTGGCTGTAAAGTGTGTATATATATATATTCTTATTTCATATATGATGAATAAGCATAGATATGGTATAATTATTCTCCACAGGAATTTATTAATTCAGATTTGTTTTTATTATTATTATTAGTCTTCCAGCCAAACTCCTGAACCATCTCCGCCATCAACTCCTCAGCAGAGTCAGCCTCCGCCTTTCATTTTAACAAGCAAACAGATGCAGATGCTTAGCTATCTTCAACAAAATCAGGTGAGTAAAGATCAACCAGTTAATCATTACATGAAATTGTTAGTGCTATAATTATTCATTAGGGTTATCTATATTATTATTACAGAGTAAAATAACATGTCTACAAACAAGCCACTAACTAGTCATATAATGGCAACATATAAAGTTTTCAACAACTGATCATTAGAAGATTACCAACCAGACAGATAGACTACCATTTCCCTGAAATTTCTAGTTCTAAGGGTTTTTGAGTGACTTTTTCAGATTTTAACGATATGCTCTCTCCCTATCATTGTAAACTTAAATTCTGCGGAAAATTTAAATAAACCTTAATTTTTCTATTTTCAGTTTTGTATATGATTAAATACTTTTTGCATTCTGCATTTTATTACAGAATATGCTTGCATTTGTATCAGTACAAAATTTTATATAGCATTAATCAAAACAATACTTTATCCAGATTATAGAAGTTTTTGAATTGCTTATATTACTATCACTGCTACTGTTATTCATTTTTTCATATATGATTAGGCATTTACTCATTTTAAGAAAAAGAGTTATCTGTTTCAGATTTTTAATTCTAATCTGAACAATTAAAAAATGGCATTGAACTATTCATCCTTTAATCCAACTTAAATTTTCCTAATCTAAAAATTATCTTTATTGTACAATTTATCGTAGCCACTTTTGTCTTATTGGTTTAACTATGTGTTTGGTGTTTTTTTTTTTTCTTCAAAAGTAACTAATTTCTATAAAATTGTGGGATTTAAGGATCAGTATTGTATTCTGGGTAGCTAAGTGGCCTATTTGTATTATCAGCTCAGATAAATGGTCTTCCATAAATAGGATCCACAATGGATCTTTTGATTAAAAATATTGTTATCGAGCAATAGAAAAACAACTTGATTGTCGCTAGGAAATTGCTGTTGTTTTCTGATATATAAACAGACTGACTTTTCCTTCATATCAATAAACATTAGTGAGAGGAAATGACAAAAAAATAGTGGGAAAAATTAATGCAACTATTCTGCCTCGTACTAAAAGACTTATTTTCTAGAAATTAGTTATAAAGAGTCATTCGTTGATTTTTACTAATGGCTTCTGAGATGCAAAATAGAATTGTCTCTAGCCTTGTTTTCTGACTAAACTTTAAATCAAAAATTATTGTGTTATGTAATATTCAAGATTTATTGCACAGCAATGAACTTTAAATTCCAATCTTGCGTCAATGTGCTTTTAATAATTCATTTGTAAGATTTGTTTGGATCATCTTTATTCAATGTATCTTAAAGCTTATTTGCCATCATTTCCCTAGTGGACTTTAACTTTCATTACTTTTATTGATTACTAAAATGGCTGCAATTAGTTTGGGGCTGTTTGTCATTCAGTTTATTTGTTGACTTATTACTGATATTAAGTCATACTTGGGTTGTTGTTTTTTCTGCTTATGAAATGATTGATAGTAATTATTTTTCACCTTTGTTTACTACAGATTTCGATATTGTCCAAGAGCCCTAATTTAAGATTTACTGAAGATTACTGCAGATTTATTGAAAGTTGCAAATTACTACTTATAAACAAATTCTCTAGATCTGATTTAAAATAGCACAAATTTAAAATTAAAATGATGTAATAATTTTTGTTAGAAAAGGAAATCAATATCATAAATCTAAAATGTTTTATAAAAAAAAAAAAAATTAACAAAAACGTAAGCAAACAAGAAATAATAATTAAATTTTATATACTGATAATGTACCATTAATCCAGACGTTGCTAATTTAAAATTTTCTATCATTTTAACAAAATTACAAATTATTGTTTTGATTTTTTACCCTATATAAAATATTTGTGATGACATAAGTATAAGCATATTTTGAATTTTAAAATTGATATTTATTTATTAGCGCAGAGATTATATGTAATTTAAACAGAAGTAATTTACATCCTAAACACATGTGCTGTAATGTTGTTATAATTGATCAATGATGTTTTGTTGAAAATTGAGGATACTCTCAAAACAAAGCACAAGATAGAGGCTTTTGAAAAGATAAGAGTGGCTGTCTTATCTTTTGTACCTAAATTTAGTTCTATAGGCCAATCTAAAACTTCTTAGTTTGGAAGCGTGTAGATGTTCCTTTATTCACCTTACATCCATTAATTTCTATAAATTAAAGTTTGTGAAATTCATCAATATGCTATGTGTTAATATTAGGAACTATGTAATATTCAATTTTATTTACTAGCACAGACATTGTATATAATTTAAACGGAAGGGATTTACACCCTAAGCACATGTGCTGTAAGGTTGTTATAATAGCTCATTGATGTCTGCGCTAGTAAATAAAATTAAATACTACATAGTTTCTAATAATTCATAATATTAATTAACATGTGGTAAATTGAAAAATTTCCTGAACATTGATATATAGAAAGAAACTAATGGGTGTAATGTCAATAAAGAAACATTTTCATGCTCTCAAACTAAGAAGTTTTAGATTGGCCTGTGTATATAACTACACTTAGCTACAAAAGATAAGATGGCCACTCTTTTCAAAACTCTCTATCTTTTAGTTTGAGAATATCCTCAGTACTTAACAAGACATCTTTGAGTTACTAAAACAACAATACTGTGCATGTGCTTAAAATGTAAATCCCTTCTGCTTAAAAAAGTATTTTAATATATACAATGTATAGATACCAAAATTAATATTTAAATACATTTTCAGCAGAGTTTGGTTTTATAATAAGGATGAGGAAGATTTATTGTTGAAATCTAAAAATCCTGGAATTTAGGATTTCGAATTAATAGCAGTCTATCAATTATTAAATATAAATTTTTATTTATGAAATTTAGAAATATATATGAACATTACTATAACAATAAAATGATAAACTATATCGAACACCCAATTTAAAATTACAATAATTAAAAAAATCATTCCCAAACACAAACTGTAAACATTGTAGATCCAAAATAAAAATAATTGAATTTGGAAATAATGGAATTGAAATTCAAGAAACATTGATTATAGATAAATCTAAAGCTTCTATTTTAATGTTGTCTAAATGTAATTTGTTTAATTCATAAAATAATGTATTTACAGAAACGGTCAAAAGAGGGAAGCAGTGTACAGATATAAAATATAAAGAAATTAAAATAAGCAATACAAATTAGTATGTTAGATATTTTTTAAAAAAGCAAATGCTTCATGGAAAAAAAAAGAAGTTAGTCAATACAAAATCATTATTCAAATAAATTAATAATAATGCCTAAAATAAAAAATGTACAGATTTAATATAATGTTCTTCAATTTCATAGATTATATTTGTATATGTTTCAAGAATATTGATAAATATTTTGTTTATATATATTGTATAATAAAAAAAAACCTATGGATAACCTAAGTAAAACATTGGAATTATATAAAATTAAAAATTTATATAAACATAAACCAAAACAATAAATAAATAAAGAGTATTTAAAAGAATTATGAATTAACATTTGAATTGTCATTTAAAAGATTCTCTAACAACTATTTGTTGGATTATTTCCTTGATCTTTGAAAATTAAATGTTTTTAGAAAATTTCAAACTTTATAAATTATATTTTTTCAAATATGTCCAATTGTTAATAATAACATACATTATTATTGAGTGATATTTTTCTCTACTTGACATGTTATTGGGAAAGTGTTAAGAAAGTTTGATTTCTTCTAAAACATTTAGCAATTCAACTAGATTATAAAAATTCTCCAACATATCTAAAAGAGTTATAAAATAAAATATATAAATAGAATTAAATATCACTAAAAATATTAGCAAAATGAAAATTTATAAAATTCTTCTGATGATCAGCTCATGAATATAGTTTCATCTATTAGACTAATTGTCTTTCTCAAATGAAAATAATAAACAAAACCCACTTCAAACACTTTTTAGCAAAACTCCTTATTTGTACATATACATACACCTACGTTTCGGCTGACCTGCAGTCTTCTTCAGAGCTATGATATAATGAACAAGATAAAATATATAACTATAAAAAATGTAAACAATAAAAATCTAAAAACAACATAAAATATATTTTAAAAAATTATAAAACTGAAATAAATAATCAAACCTAAATAAAACAATTAAGTTCAAAGATTATAATGTTTATAGGTTTTAGATATTAAGAAATAATAATAAATATAAAATATTATTTTTAACAGAAGAATGAGTAAAGAAATAATAAATATTATATGATTTAAAATTAAAAGAGTATTAATTAATAACCATAAAGTTTAGGTTTATGAAGAATATAATAATTGGTAGATTGTTAATTTAGATTAATAGTTGTCCTTGAATATATATATGTGCAAAGTTAGGAATATACATGTACAATTTATATTTATTTTCTATTAATGTTGTACATTTTATTTTATATTAATTGTTTTATTTAGGTTTGATTATTTATTTCAGTTTTATAATTTTTTTAAATATATTTTATGTTGTTTTTAGGTTTTTGTTGTTTACATTTTTTATAGTATTATTATATAGTTATGTATTTTATTTTGTTCATTGTATCATAGCTCTGAAGAAGACTGCAGATCAGTCGAAACATAGATGTATGTATATGTACAAATAAAGAGTTTTGCTAAAAAGTGTTTGAAGTGGTTTGGATAAATTGTATTTATAGGATATTACAGCAAAATAAAGAAAAGTGTGATTTTGGTAATAAACAAAAACAATAAATACAATTCAAAGGCTGGTTATATTTACTAGTATAGCATTACACAGTTGTATTCATTTGTTTATTTTTTAAAAAGTTTTAACTTATTAAAAAATTTCACCTTTGAGTTATATGTTTAGTAAAAAAGTTGGTTACTTAAGTATTAATTGGATATCTAGATTGATTACTGATAAAAAAAATTCCCAAGAGAAATAAATTAAAAATTTCTGATTCAAAAAAGAACATCTAATTACTTTTTTAATTAAATAAATTCTAATTATAGATAAAATTAGGTACTATTTATTTATTTATTTTTTATATGTCAAAGCATCGGCCAGGAAGTGAACCCCGGAACAACTGCTTGTAAGGCAGCTGTGCTAACCACTCGAGCCACCAATGCTTGGCAACTGATTTTTTATTTTAACTCATATTTTTTATAAATGTACACACGCATCACTTTTACAAACTTCCATTTAATATTGTACAGTGGATCCCTATTAGTTGGCTACTTATTAATCATTCTTTTCAATCCATTATTATGTTATGAATATACAAATTCCTTGACATTTTTTTATTGAAATCTTATTGAACGAATATATCTATATATTTTTAACTCTTGTGTTATTTATGATTATTTTAAAGCTGTGATTTATATAATAAATAGAAAAATATATATGAATTCTGAAATTAAACTCATGAACTCATACTAGCAAAAGTGCTTTTTACTTCAGTGGTCTTCAACCTGGACCGGTACCGGGCCGCAAAAGTTTTCTGCTGGTCCGCGCTAGACTGGCAAGAAAGTTGTAATAACAAAATAAGATTTTAAACTTTTAATTAATATAAACAATTTTTATTTATTTTTTCATTGCATTTTTACCCAATTAAAAAAAAAAAGAAACAGAACAAAAACAAAATCTTATCAATCATACATAAATTAATTTGTTTTTTTATTTATCACAGATGTTTATGGGGTGGGGGTAGAAAAATTTTTTTATACAAACTCAGATTGTCTTTTGATAGCCAATCACAGCCGCTTGTCAGTGTTGTTATAACAATAAAATGTAATGTGACTTTTTTTGATCTCTTAAACTTTTTCTACTCTCTCTTTTAATATTTCATTTTTAGTGTTTTTATTTTTGAAATCAATTTTTATTACCTTTTTCTAAAAATAAAAACCAAAAAAATAAGTTTTGTCTCTAACTTTTACAAAGTATTTCTCAATACACCCCCACCACCCCAAAATAAAATAACATCAAAACTTGACTTTTTCAAGTTTCAGGGGGTTTTTTTAGCCTATAAGGTGATATCTTTTTTGCCTTTATTTGTATGCTGCTGATATACTAAAACTTTTATTTTTAAAACCAATTTTTATTACCTTTTTTAAAAAAATAAAAACAAACCAAAAATAACTTTTGTCTCAGTGAAGACAAAGTATTTCTCAACCCACTCCCCCAAAAAAATTAAAATAAGATCTTTTTTGGCTTTAACTTTTATTTTTGAAATCAATTTTTATCACTTTTTTTTTAAAAGAAAAACAGCCAAAAAATTTCTGTCTCTGACTTTTACAAAGTATTTCTCAATCCACCCCCCACCCCAAATTAAAATAAGATCAAAACCTTTGACTTTTTCAAGTTTTGTTGTTTTTTTTTATTTAAAAATACGCCCATTTTTGGCCTGTAAGGCGATATTTTTTTTTGGCTTTATTTGTATACCGCTAAAATACTAAAACTTTTATTTTTAAAACCAATTTCTGTTACCTTTTTTTAAAAATAAATACAAACAACAAAATAAATTTGGTCTCTATCTTTTGTCTCAGTGATGACAAAGTATTTCTCAACCCACTCCCCAAAATTAAAATAAGATCAAAACTGTTGACTTTTTCAACATTTCAGTGAATAAAATTTTATTCTTGCATGTTTTAACATTGAAATAATAAACATAGAAATGCAAACACATTAATGAGAATGATTGTTATTGTACTGTTTTCTGTAGCAGTATGACTGCGCAACTCGAGAAAGAGTGTTCAGCATGTGAAGGTAAGCAACACCATTACAATACACAATAACTAGTGTGCTGTTTTGGTCAGTTATAACAATTATGCTTATCTAAGGCTAAGCAGGTTACATCTTTATAATAAAATTTATCTGTAAACTTCTGCCAGTCCATGAAATTTTACCCTTATTTTTGCCGGTCTGCAGATGTGAAAAGGTTGAAGACCACTGACTTTACTTCATTACTGAATGGAATACTCCCTTTGAGATTCTTAAACCGATGTAAGCATCTAATCCACCTTTCAAAGCAATTTTGGAATTTTCTCTGGAACATTTATCAGAAATGTTGTCATATCACCCTTAATATACTACTGAATGTCATCAAAATGTCTTCTTTTCAATATTTCCTTTCAGATAAAGACAAAAGTCATTGGATTCATATCTGATAATTAGAGAGAGTGTTCTAATACTGTTATTTTTTTACTGAATAAAAACTTCTTTGCAGACAATGCTTTGTAAGGTTGCATCTTTGTATATAACTTCTCACATGACCACCACTTCTTATGCTTGTGTATAGCTATTGTTAAAACAGGCAAAACTCACAATATGTATTGCCACACACAGTAAGCTATAGTAATCAATGGATGCTAGAAGGCTTGTGCATAAAATCCCCATCTAGTGCTTACTCGTCCAAGTGCAGTGCTCTCAGATCCAAGGCTAATCAATGGATGCCAGAAGGCTTGTGCATAAAATCCCCATCTAGTGCCTACTCATCCAAGTGCAGTGCTCTCAGATCCAAGGCTCCTCACTGATGAAGGCCTCAAGCCAGAAACTAGTCTAGGGATATTGGATGAGTAGGCCCTAGATGAATATTTTATGCACAAGCCTTCTGGTATCCATTGATTACTCTAACTTGCTGTGTGTGGCAATATGTTTAGTGAGTTTTGCCTGTTTCATATAGCTTCTCATGGAAGATATTAAATTATTATTTTTCTATTTTTTTTTTATAGATGTTTATTTGACCTACTATGTCCCTCACAGTCAGCTGGCAATTTGATGAATTTTTCCATTTTTTTCATCAATTCTTTTTTAATGGAAACTGATATCAAAATTTTAGTGATGTTGATATTAATATTTCTAAAAACTATTTTACTTGTTAGTGTTTTAAAAAAAAGAAGGGAGAATTATGAAAATTTATTCTTTGGGTTTATAACAATTTCTCATGATATCTTTCAGCTAATCTCAGAGACAGTTTGACAACTATTATTGAATTCAACAAGATTGTTGAGCTATCACATCATCCAATCAATTTCACTCTGAACAGTCCCCCAAATGTCTGGCTCTTATCAAGGCAACCTTTTTGGCTTGCTGATAATTCTCAGCAGCCACTCTCATAGGATTTCAGTAGAATTTAGACACATGACTAGAGCAACTCCAATATAAATAACAGTATTCTAATAACTGACCCTATTCTCCTAATACCTGATTTTTCTCTTTCAAGAAACTCTGGTTGAAGATTAACAGAATCAAAACAGGCAAAACTAGATATCATTATATATTACATAATGTGAGAATTTATAGACTCTAAATTGTGAGTGTGGAAGATGACAAACTATGGTACATATTTGCAGGGAAGGTTCAATTTACCAGGCCCCTGGTAACCTCTTTGCTCTGCATAGCTTGGTTCTTGATTGGTTGAGAGCTCTTGGTGTTGAATTTTAATGTGCTGACTTCATACTTTGTGATGAAATAATAATTTACTATTTTTTTATTTCTGTTACCACAAACAAATATTTCTAAAATTCATACAATTGTTTTAAAAACATTTAAAAAAGTTTTTTGGTCTAATGTATTCAATAAATTAAAATGTCTGCATTTTGTTATTATAACACCAAGAAATTAAGTGAATTTACAATTTTGTAAGTTCTTCATTTACTAGGGAAAAAATAAAGATTTTGCATATACTTGTATTTATATATTGGACTCTCTCCATCATCTAATATTATATATTAAATATCTTTTAGAAAAATTAAACTTTTATTTAAATTTCTAATAGCATCCATCTGTTAGAAATAGCACACAGGTTAGTATATGCACTATGTTTCAAGGGGCATTATTCTCTCTTCATCAGGTCTGGGTCCAGGTTTGATTACCATGTCTCTGGTCAGACCAGCAACACCTGAAGAAGAGAGGAGAATAATATCTCTCAAAACATGCATATACTAACAGTTGAATGAAATTGGAAATTTAAATGTTTAATTTTTCTAAATGATGGAAATAATCCAATCTATAAGTACAATTAAAATACCATCATCACAAACCTTCAGGAAAATGCTAATGCATATGCTTCATTCCATAAAAGTAGTTTTTGCAGTTTATTGCTCTATGAGCCAATTGCATTTATCGGCATTGTTTTTAGAAATTTTGACTTTTGTATTTGATGCCTTTCTCGGGCTTAATTCATCGTAAACTATGAACACTTCCTGTTCTCTACCAGTAAACTTTTATTTTAGATTTAATATTATTACTGTTATAATTCTGTTTTGTTTAGCCCAACTTAAATCAGCAGCAGCAGAATCTACTTCATCAACTTCAGCAGCAGTTCTATGTTCAACAGCAGTACCAGCAGCAGATGCTGAAGTTGCAGCAGGAACAGCCGCAACAAGGGGGGCCTCACCAGCAAGCTACTCAGCAGCTGCAGCAGCATTTAACTGGGTTGCATAACAACAACTTACAGCAGGTGAGCCCTCTACTGGAACTTTTATTTAACATATTTGTGTGTTTTGAAAAAAAGTAAGGGAAGAAATCGATATTATTTGCAGAAGCAATAGTTTTTCAATGGAAGTGTGTGCAGTGTGTTAAAAATTATTTTATAAAACTTATTCATGCATTATTTTTGATACAGACAATGTATAATATCAGAAATAATTACATATATATTTCAACGTATTATTAGAATGATGATGTGTTCTAATAATATATTATATATCTATGAAATCAATAACATAGAGAAGTACCAAACTCTCCATATAGTAGTGCCACCAAGAGCAGGCCTTCATAATCAATGGATGCAGGACTGTATAGAGAGTTTGGTATTTTTATTAAAAGCATATAAAATGGTGATCGTCTGATGTTTTGAACACAGAGAAGCATTGCCCACCTTACTGAAATTAATTTCAATAAAGATTTTTTATTTTTTTCTACATTTATTTTGTACTAACAGATGCTTTTTGTTTTTATTAATGTTATATTTCTCAGTTCATAGTCTCTTTTTATTCATCATCTGCCTTTATTAAGTATTTATTTAATATTTTCTATGAATGTTTTTATAATATGTGAAATATATCATGGATAATAATTTTTATTTCAGCCTTCATTATCATTTTGGTTTGTAAAATCCATTCTATTTTGCTCCTTTATCTTTAATTAGTATGCATTTTGTTTTGCTGTTTTATATATATATTCAAAGGTTTTCAAAAAAGTCGATTGTTTATGATTATTAAACAGGAAATTCTGCCAACAAGTTTTAAAACCATCTCGATTAGACCTGCCAAATACTCATGTGGAATGTTGGTTGACTGATCCCTTCTGTTCCCAGGGAATCTGACTGAAAACTTTTTTTTAATTATAGTTTGTGTTGACAATCAAAACAGTTTTATTGAAAAAAAATTTAAAGTGGTTAATGTACTTGTATACATTAACATTAACTACTTTTCCACTTTAATTTTTAAATAAAACCTATTGGATTTTAGATACATTCTTTAATGAAAAATACAGCAGATTAATACTATTTCTGTAGTGTAATTTTTACTATACAACTCTCAGTGCAAAGGTAGGAATTGGTTTCTATCTTTCCACTATGGTGTGAGCCAACTGATGAGTGCTGTTTCAGCACAAAATATGCATCTTGGGGATCATAGATCTTTTTTACATCTTTGGTTATATGTTGACGACTACATCCCTCCACAAAATGTTAAAAATGGATAAAAAATAGTCCCTACCTTGTGTGAGAGTGGCGTAGTGAAAATTACATTACATAAATATTAATCATTATTGGATAATCTCATCTAACGAATGACTAATAAAAATTATTAATATAGAACAGACTAATATTTCAGGGATTTGATAAATCTAATAAAGATAGCTTTAAACAATATACATTGAATTTTTTTATCAAATAGTCATAAATAATAGTGGTTGGGTGGGGGGTCCTGAATAATTTGCCCAATTGTCTTTCTGACTATTGATTATGAAATAGAATGTAATTGTTATTCTTAACTAGAAAATAAAACAAAGAATGAAAAATCATAATTCCTCTCTACATTTGACTAGCCTGATGATGATTGCTATCTTTTCCATTGTCCTCTATAGAGAGGTGCTAGAAAGACTTCAAGAGCATCATAGTTAGCATACATTCCTGCCATAATCTGAGTTTAGAATGTAGGCCAGATTCTAAATAGGCTAATTTTTGTTTCTTTTTTTTAAATAATCATTCGATAGGCATCCAATTATTGGCCAGTAAATGGGTATCTGAGATAGATTTAAACAAAATGCTCACAGCCCAGTTTCTAACAAGCCTTATGGATAATATCTTCTTCATTGTTTCTGTTGTGGGAGGAACCACTATTGAAGAAAATCTTTATTTTAATGATGGTTATTTAAAGGTTATACTTATCTTAATATATATATATTAAATTATTTGCAATATCTGCAACCATTTTATTTTTTATAATATAAATGGAAGAAAAATCAATTTGAGTATCTTGGAAAAATAATATGGGTTGAATTATTTGTGGAATCTAACTATCTACTTTATGTAACATCTATATATTAAATTGTTTGCTGAAAAGTGGTTGAGTAATTTGGCAATAGAATATTATGACCAACAGCTAACAGTTGATCATCATCAATGATAGTTTGCCATCTGTTGCCATTCTCTTAATATAATTTATTCTAGCATCTCAATTTAATTTTAAAATCAATTCGTATGATTCTCAGTTTATGCACTGCTTTTCCATCTAATATCTATTGATTACTTGAACTTATTAAAAACAGCAGACATGTTGTAGAACTATAAATTTTAATGAGCTGTTATATTATTATATTGCCCAATACCAGTGCTTTTTAAACAATCTCTCGTATCTTTTTTTTTTTTATTTATGTAAAGTCACATTTTTAGCAACCTCTGATATCTAGGGATTAATAGCATAATTTAAAGATATATGGATTTACTATTATTTTTTTGATGCACATCTGGAAATTTCTATTCATATTTGGATTGATTCTAAGAGGATTAATTTTGCTCATGATCTGGATTTTGATAAAACTTTGAATTTTTATCAAGTTCCAAACGAAACTAGAATTTTTTTCTTATAGTCAACCCATAGACATCCTGTTGTCAGCCACTAAATTGTTATCTAATTGTCATTAGCTAGAGATTATAAAGGTCTTAGTTAAATTTGAATTGGTCAAAGTTGTGTGGCACTAATTGTAGAAACAAAAATACAGTTTTAATCTTATGGATGTTGGGTGAAATTTACTTTTGCTCATTTTGAGGGATTATTGAATGCCAGCTAAACGTAAGAAATATTAATATAAATAAAATATTCAATTGGCTTCTTGCTCAGGAGTTCATATGTAATTCACATATCGGAAAGTAACACAGCAGTAATCTGCAGTTCATGCATCTTGAATCTGAGACTTCCACCGCACTAAGTCATTAAAAATTGAGAAGCTTTTATTGTGCAATATTAATCGCAAATTTTGTTTTAAAATCAATGCAAATAATCATTATCCTTATCAATTTTCAGAAAGCAGGTCCTTTTCTCTACTCAAATACTTGCAGCTGCTTTTCTCCTTAAGATCTTCAATCAACTTTTCTTGTCTGATTTTTCTTTTTTATATCTTTTCTATTCACTTCCAATAGATCCTACATAAATTCCCTGCTTCAAAGTATACGTACCATCTAATTTCGTTTTCCAGTTTTCTTGGTAAATAATCTTTTTTCACTTTTTTTAATACTTGTAAATTTCTAATGCTAATTTTTCAACTTATTTTTTCTTCCAAATGTGCCTTCCTAAAGTTTCCAGTTTGTCCTTATCTCTCCTCCACAGAAAGTTATATTAAAATAAAACATTTAACATTTTTCTTAATAAAATCTCACTTACATAGTGCAAATCTCACAGTATTTATTTATTTTTTTTGCAAATAATTTTGAAAGTATTTGCTTTGCTTGGAAATATCTACCCAGCATTTATTGTTGGGTTGTTGTTGTTTTTTTTTGTGTGTGTGTGTGTGTGTGTGCGCCTACTTTCATCATTTTTATTTTATTTGCATTTTGCACTTCTTAACATTTCATTAAATTTGTCCTCATTATCCATAAGTATTATGACATCATTAGCAAACCTAATGCAATGATAATCCATTATTCATTTACTGATTCCAGGGGGCGCTCTCAGTCACATCATTTACAAGTTTATCATGAGGCAATTCACACCTGTTCATTATGTCATCAAGTGCATTTTTGACATTGATACTGCAAATTGTTTTGGTAAGAGCTAGTAGGTCTAACATTTATTTCTTCACATTTACATTGGCAGATGCATAATGGATAAAAACAGCCAATTGTAGAACATCCCGAATATCTGTAGATTTGTTGAGAGTTAAACTGAATGCTGTACAATTTTTTCAAATCACACATTCAAACAATTTTCAACATTTTTACCAATTTCACTAATATGATGCTCACTAGTACAGCATGACATAGGAATTTGTGCGATCAATTAACTCAGTTTTATATTATCTGGATCCAAAACGTTAACTACTTCTTCCAAGTTTCTTTTAATAAATTCTCCATATGGACGTTGGCATGAGCAATATTGCAATCTATCAAAAAACTAGCTTCGTTGGCTCTATCATCTTCATAACTAAAAAAAGATAAGAGTTCTTCTTGCTTACGAAGACCTGATTGCCATGACTCGTTTCTCTGCTTGCAATTTTGAATTGTGTAGATATTGAGTTAAAACCTGGGGGATGATTTACTTCACAATGTTGCCATAAATTGATTCCCTTGTAGTTTGCAATTGTAACTTTATAAATAAGACACAACCAGTTTCCATTATTGTCAATAAAAGCCAATTTTTCTACCCATTCTTTCTGAAAGCTTCTATTTTCTTGTCCCTATTTTTGTTTTTTGATATTTCTGAGGTCATCTTAACAAAAAAATGTAAATAAATTTATTTCCAAAGTCTGAATTTCAAGCAAAATACATAAATAAATAATTAATTAAAATGTCTAAATATTAATTATTGTTTTAAAAGATTGATAAATGGTCCACAAATTGTCAAAGAAATGGGTCTTCTTAAAATATAATTTAAAATAATTAAAAGTAATTTTGGACTATATTTATTTTTGGTTGATATGTTTCTGATAATTCTTAAACGTCTGTTTTATTATTATTATTTATTACCAAAAATAGAAACAACAGAATCAAAATCAAGCAAATGCTTTTCAGTTTTATTTTTTTACATAATTGCTTTTTTTAAAAAAAATGAAATTCTTAAGTGCACTAATTATAAACAATTCAAATAATTTTCTTAAATATGTCCTAAGAAAGCTATATCTAATGCTGGAGAAAAATTACGTATAAACAAGTTTAAATTGCATAATAAAACAGTCTACTTACCAGATTTTTTGAAAAAATATGAAATAGGACATCTAGCTGATATGAAAACTATCACTGAAATATATAACTACAAAATTGCACAAATCATAAATATGCACATTTGATTGCCCCATACACACATGAACTATAGAGAAGATGGAAGAATGTCAATACTGAGGAAGGGCAAAGTGCATAGAGAAAAATTAATAGAGAGCTAAGAAGAGAAACATTTAGCAAAAGAAAAATGATTGGAACACAAATGTAGAGAGATAGAAATGCTTCAACAGGTGAAAAGATATGATCTGGTATTCGATAGAATTAGAAATGTCATTTGGGAGAAAATAACACAGTTATCAAGTGAAATTGTGGATAAAAATGGAAAGAGACTAACTGACAGCAATGATATATTAAAAAGATGGAAATAATATCTTTAGTGTCTATTTAGAAAAGAAAAGAAATCAATTAATTATAAACTTGAAAATGAATAAGGTATTGAATTAGATGATAAAAAGTATGGACATATTGCCAGATGAAAATGCATAAATGAAGAGCTGTTAGATTTGATGGTTTTCAGAGAGGGAAAAGTACAAGAGATGTATTTGGTGGTGTTAGAACAATTGCAAAGAGATATATTGAAAAAATAAAGGAATTCATATATGTTTTGTGGATTTGTGAAAAGCATTTGATAGAGTAATCTGGAATAAATTTATGACCATGTTAAGAAATAAAGGTGTGTTAAGGAAAAAGAGAAGATTGATTTGGAATATGTGTAGGATAAGAATTAGACAGGAGAATTATGAGCCAATGAAGCAAATATAGAAAGAGGATTTAGGCAAGGAGGCAGTACGTCACCTGTTCTTTTTAATATTTAGAAATGTTAAATAATTATTTAGACTGGGGAGAAGTAAATATTGAAAGTAGAAAAATAAAATGTATAAGATTTGCAGATGATATGGCTCTTATAGCTGAGGATAAAAAATGTCTTCAGAATATGTTGAATAAATTGGAGGAAGAATGTATGGTATGTGGAACGAAGATTAATGTTGAGAAAATTAAGGGTTTATGAATAAGGAGGAATGCAAAAAGACTGCAAATTGAAATCCATAATAACATAGTTCAACAGGTAAAAAAATTTAGATAATTGGTTGAATGAGGATGGAACAAGTGAATATTAAAAAATAGAATTGGCAAAAGAGACATTTATTAAGAGAAATAAAATATTTTATGGACCTTTGAAAAGCGAATTAAAAAAAGATTAATTAAATGCTATGTATGGAATGTACTGTTGTATGGTTGTGAAATGTGAACAATAAATAAAAATAAAATTGGTTAACAGATTGGAAGCCTTGAGATATGGACATGGTGAAGAATGGAAAAATGAGTTGGATGAATAAAATAACAAATGTTTTGAAATGACTGAAGTTTGAGGAAATTAGAAAGACAAACTTGATTCTTTAATAAAAGATATTTAGAAGGGATTGGTGAATGGAAACAAGAAGAAAGGACAGAAAAGATTGGCATTGTTGAATAATATAAGAGATGTGGTGGAATTGAAGAGCTGGTCAATGAAGAAAATGGATTGGGAAAATAGATGATGTGACTAATCCCTGGACATGGGACAGAATAATATTAATGATGATGAGATGTCGTTAATGTACAGTTTGCCAATATATTTGAATTTGTAAAAAAGTAATAAAAATGTTTAAAATTTCTCTCTTATTACAAATTTTTGTACAATTAAAAAAAAAAACTGAAATAAAACTAAAATCAGGTTTCAATGGGGGCCACACTTAATTCGACTAAGAGCCGCATTTTCCCACTGTTGTGTAAATACTATTCCTTAAAAATCTGTTGTAAATATACATGTAAAAGCCTATATAAATTTTTGTCCGTAAATTACATTTTTAACGTGCATGTATCAAGTTCTCTACTTCCATACCAATGGATGTTCTAGGAAATAAAGCAGATTCGGTAAAGTAGTATGCACCAACTAACAACACATAATCTCTGCCTACAAATTATTTTTATTAAATAGCCAGTCTATTTCCTCCACTCCAATTCTACCACCTTGTGTAAGTTTTAGTAATCAATAAATGCCATAAGCTAGAAAGTACTCTAGAGATATGGATAGAATAACTCTGAATAAGGATTTATTGAGCATTACTACCTGATGTCTATTGATTACTTACATTTGCACAAGATGGCAGCACTAGAATAGAAATATATTTTTAAGCAAGTAATAAGACTAGATGATAGTGTTAGCCATTGCTTGCCATTTCTTTAATTCATTTTATTTCTACATCTATGTATTTAGAAATACATTAAATTTGTTTGTTTTCTTTACATTAAACAATAAAAAATAGTGCATGTATCATTATAATAAAATTGATTGATCTGGCTATGCAACATTTTAAATAGTCTTTGTGTGTTTAGTTTAGACCCTATGTCTAGATTTAAATGTAATTTCACATGTAAAATTTATAATAAATGTTAAAAAATATATTCAGTAGTTTTATGTTGTTGCTTTGTTTTATAAATTGTTTTCAAAACAAGCACAGTTACATGTTTTTGACTTTTTAAAATTAAAAAATATATATTCAAACTCATTTATTTACCTAGTGGAAAGTTAAGAGATATCAAGTGATCAATCAGAATAATTATTTACTATGTAAAACCAACAGAACATCATATGACACCTTCTACAAATGCTGTTCAGCAGCAAATTCTATCCACATGTATGCCATCTAGTGTAAGTTTTAGTAATCAATAAATGCCAGATTGTAATGCTTAGTAAATCTCTTTCTGGTGCTGCCCCATCTAATGTCTTTAAATTAGTTTTTAGCTAATGGTTTTCATTAGTGATGAGCTTTAGATCTTGGAGCAGTGCACCTGGTATTTTGAATCTATTGCTCTTTTCCTCTAGCAGCCCTCTCATTTTTTTGTTTTACTATAAATAACCTCAATTGAAAAACATTAATGTTCTCAATCAAAGCCAATATTCTTTTCTAATAATATGGATCTGAAATCAGTTCAGTATCTACATGTTATCATGCTCTTAGGTTTTTAATAACTATAAGCACTGTTATTTACTTGTTGTTTATATGCTATTGTACTCATTTTTTTATTTTTTAGAAGATATTTTAGAAAGTTATTTACTTTTTTTTTCCTTGTAGGTATCTCATGCTATGCAAGGACATAATGTAGGAATTTCATCGCATAACCTATTGACCTCCTCATCTCCCACTTCCTTTTCACCAGCAATGAATGGACCAAACTCGGGAGGGTTTCAAGGTTCTCATAGTATTTCTCCGGTATATTCCTTTAATAGTTCCCAACCACATATCAGATCGGACAGCAGTGTGCCTTATCAGCCCAGAGCCAATCTACCTCAAAGCCACATTCCACGTTCCTCCTTGACGCACAATGCTTCTGGATTCCCAGTTGGAGGAAACACACACACTACAGGCTTGGGATTGTTGCCTTCCTGTGGGCCAACATATACCAATAGAAACTCTCCTTCACATCAGACAGTGGAGTCTCCATTGCCCAAAGATTTAGAAAATGTTACCCCATCTGTTAGTGAAGAAGAATTCCAGGCACTGCTGTCTCGTCAAGATATTACATCAACACTAGCTGAAGATCTCCTTGCACATTTCTCTGGTCAAGATAAAGAACTACATCCAAAATCATCGATAGTAGATGATCAAAGGACTGTGCAATCAAATCCTGCCACATTTTTTAAGATGCCGACGTCTGAGGCACTTACCCCAGTTCTGCTCAATTTTTTTAATACCTCTACCCAGTCAAACACTGCCAGAAGCCAGGCGGGGCCTGACTCAAAACCCACCATTTCCTCAGCTTTGACTTCCACTGCCACAATAGCATCTTCGTTATCTAGTTCAGCACATTTAGGAATTAGTAAATCAGAAGCAAATATTAAAACTACAGAACAGTTGACTGTTAATACTACAAATAGCAGCGATCAGCCCAAAATGCTATCGCCCACAGCCATTTCCATCAACATGAGCTCATCCCAGCTTTTGGCCGCTTGCAAAGGACTAGGCAAAAATGGAGTATCAAATACTAGTATTATGTCAGAACAGTGTCCGCCGCCTTCGCCACCAGCTCCACCTTACCCCATTCTAGCCAAAGATCAGCTGTTACCACCAACTCCTAGCATTTACGTAAGTAACTTTTTTTTTAGTGCTTATCTTTAAAACATTGCCATTTGCATTTGAATGAAACTTAATTAAAAAAGCTATTCAACTATAAATTTGTAAATAGGTATAAATAGATATATAAATGTACAACACAGGAAACCAATAGAACCCTATTATTTAACTTATTGCGCAAGACTTTTTTCTATTATTCTTTTGAGTATTGTTGGAGAGTTTTTTTTTTTATAACTTGTTAATTTTGATTAGAAATTGAGACATTTTAGATTTATATTTAGTTTGTTTGTTTTTTTAATTTTATTTTTAATATACCTTTCTGCCTTTTTTTTAAACATTTTATTATCAAAGATAATTTTTGTCAGATTTTAATTTGTTCTTTTTGATATTTCCAGTTTCTTCAACAGATTTCTCTGTTATCACAGGACAATCGTTAGTCTTTCATTTACTATATATAATCTTTTACAGTACATTGGCACTAGTCAGATTATGCCAAAGATAGTTGTGATATCTCTCTCAATATTGGAATTAATCCCTCATGAGCTACCTAATATTACTCTCAATTGGATTTCTGTCTTTGACTTCTGCATTTGCACATTTTAAGCTTTACAAAAAATAAATGACTTATATCTGTTTGTTTTGAAATTTCTCTTATATTACTGTTAGACATAATCTTTGTTTCTTGTGTTGTTTACAAATAGTACCACTGTTTTATTTTATCGTTTCACAATTGGAAATCTTTGGTTAATCTGCTTATCACAGTATATTGATCTTTTTACATGTGTGTTCTAATACCTGCTTTTTCTGATTAAATATGTATTGTGAGAAAATATAAACTTGATAAAAACATAAAAATTATTAAAAACACTAAACATTGCACTTCCCTGTAGAGCAACTTTGTAATCAATTGCCATAGCCTCAACATAACCAAAACTTACGGTACTGTGAATTATAATAAAATAATCCATCATTTTTCTTTGCCTTTTTTGCATTGTAGTGAATATTAATTATAACAGCAATAACCAATTAATGTGTATAATTTGTTCATTATTTCCAAAACTAGATTGACAGTTTTGTTCGTTAAAAATCTTCCTCAGAACTCATATGTAGCAAAAAAACATTAAGTGTCAAGCGTTGGTGGTCGAGGGGTCAGCACAGCTGCCTTACAAGTGGTTGTCCCAGGTTCGCTTCCTGGGTGATGCTTTGACACATGGAAAAAAAAAACATTAAGTGTGCAGGTTTTATTTCTACATTCTTAAATGGTTGTTGCTTGCATTAAGTTTTAGAGAAGGTTGTTGAACAGTTAAAATTGTCAATAGATTTGGAAATAATAAACACCTTGTATGAGTTAATAACAAATTGGATTATTATTAGCATTTATAGCTGATGAAAATGTAATTTTAGGATTTTATCTTTTGTCACATTTTGTAAAGTGATTTTTACTGCATCAGATAATATAAGCTTACATGTGTTCTAATTAATTATATATTGTAGATGTCTACCAGTGTCTGAAAGATTATTTGCATATTTGCTTATTAGTAAAAAAGAGAAGCAACATCAATTTCATGTATATTGGATTTCTTACTTCTGATTGATTCACGAGATTTTGTTCAAAAGCCACAGTGCTTTGTGCTTTAGTTATCATCACTTATTTTAAGGTTCTTTATAGAGGGCGCTTCAGTGCTCTCTATGGCATACGTGTAGTACATCAGTTGTGCTCTTTTTTTATATATCCATCATGATTAAGAAATCCGTGCATACTATTTTTCAAATTATCATACATCACTGATAAGGCAAGATCCTGGTGAAATGTTTTTTCTGTATGGATAGTTTTTATTTTATTAAAATAAAAATGAATAATATTTACAATTTCTCTTCGTTATTTTTTTTAATTCAAAAATACAATAACTGTTTCTTTTATGGGTTTTATTTGGAAAAGATTGGTTAACCTCACTACTTAGCTTTTTCTCATTTTGCTACAAGTTATACAAAAAAGATTTTTTTATTATTTGCTTTCCTCTACATCTTTCTGTTACAAATAAATGAAGTGTAAAATTTGTCATAAGGAAACAAATATTTTTTTTCCCACCTTTTATAATCATGAATAGATTTTAAAAAATCTAGTAACTGTATATAATTAATATTAACTCCAATTTTTAAACATAAATTAAAATTATATTTATATTCACACACACATTTTACAAATAATAAATGTGGAATGAGTTTTGAATTATATTATCTGAATTTTATTTAAAACTAATAATTAACTTTATATTTAGGTATTTCAGTGATAAATTAGTAAATTATTTCTTACCTAATTTTTAATAGACTTAGCATTCTATTATTACATATCTATTATTTTTGTAGTTCACTATATGTATAATGTCCTGGTGATTTGTTTTTTTTTTTAAGCAGTACGCTTGTCCATAGTCTAAACTTAAAATAATTACTATTATTCTCTATATCAACATTTTATTTTATTTCTGAATAAAATAAAATCATTTTAAAATAAAAATAAAAAAGAACGTATTTATTCAATGAAAATTTGTTTGAATTCATTATTAAGTTAGAAATTATTAAAAGAAGAAGAAAGTGAATGCATTATGAAATAAATGTTGAAATACAACATTTTTCAAGTTTATTTTAAAATACGTATAAAAATTCTACATAAGTTATAATTTTTTGAAATATAAATATTCTATTATTTCTATTGAACATAATTATATAATTAATATATTATAGAGCTGTATCTTATTGTTTTGAATCATATAGTTAAGTAACTTCTGATACACATATCTTATTTAAATAATGAGATAATAGATGGGATGCATAAGTACTCTTCTTTCGTAGTAATTTATTAGTTTATTCAACTTGCATTATTATAAGGTAATAACCAGTGTGACTATTATTTGATAATTATGAGCTAAATAAGACAAAAAGAAATACAGAATTAGTATAGAATATTTTTCTCCAAAAAGTAAAAGAATATAAAACTGCAATTAAAGTAATATTTGTTTACCCATCAGTTATGATATTTCTTATAAGTGTGTGTTTTTCCTAAATAAACAATATTTTTATATTTTATTTTAAAAGTTTCAAGTAATAATACTTTTATTTTACACATTGCAGGCCTCCACACCTCCATTTCATGATTTCCATATTTGTGATTTAATTTATCTGTGATTCAAAAAAATATATCACAAATAGTAAAATGCATAATTCATTCGCATATGTCGTGGATGTATATTTTTCCTTAGATTTTACTACTTTTAGAATTTCTTTGCCTTCTGAAGATTTTAAAAAGTCTAAATACAGTACTAAGTAAAGTTTATTATATTAATATGAATTGAGGTCAAAATTTTCTAATAGAAGATAATGTCTCTCTTTTCACCATATTGTTTCATTGGGCAGATAACTCTGATCAGGGAAAATTCATTTGAAAATTATTACTAAAAGAATTTAAAACAACGATAATACTATTTTTAAGTTCTCATTTTTGCCTTACTAAAATTACTTTAAAATACAAAAATCAACATTTTAATCAGATTATTTCTTTGTATTATCACTGTAGTTGAGATGTTTATTTAGAATGATATCTGTAAGAGAAGATTGTAGCTTTCCTTAAAATAAATTGGATAAAACAAATTTTATAGTAATCTAACAAATGATTAGTGTTATTTACAAGTTCATTTAAATGATTCCTTGAGAATTTAGCTTATGAATTATCTTAACTTAAAGGATTCACATTGTTTGTTCTGTTAATAAGTATCATATCTGGAAAATAAAAAGTACTGTTTTTCCAAAGAGTTTATTGGCAGTAATTATTTGATCAAGGAATGCAAAACAAAACTAAAGTCATTTAAGTTTTCACTACTGTCTTCCACATCATTATGGCAGTATATGATTCTCATGGGTGCATTAATAATTTTACAACTTATCAATTATGTAATGCTAAAAATGTGAACATACATGTCCGAATATGTTAGTAAGATAATTCTCAAGCTGGATTCCCCAAAAATTATTTAAATGAACTTGTAAATAATGCCCACCTTTTATTATATCAATGCCAATCTTTTATCTAACAAAATAGATTGGCATTGATATAACAAAAAAAAAAGGGGGAATCATTTACGAGTTCATTTAATAGATTCTATCAGAATCCAGCTTGTGGACTTGTTTGTTTCGTGAATAGGTTTAAAAACATATGTACAAATACAGTGAGATCTACTACAAAGGAGGATGAACAAATGCTATTGACTGATGACATAACTTGCATTTAGTTAAGATATTTTACATTGTTTATTGGTGTGTTAGCTCTCTTTGTCATAATGTATAAGACTTGATTTCTTAATTTAGTTCACGTATTTATTTATATCCATAGCAGATTAAATGTAATACTATATTTTTTAAATACTGAAATTCTGTTATGTTATGTACAAAAAGGTAATTTTTATATACAATTATGTAGTCTTTAGTTTGAACCTTATGGTAAAAACAAAAATATTTTTTAATGTTGCGTGTTTTCATTTTTACTGCCACGTAGGTTTAGAACAGTTAAAAAACATAATAGTATTTATAAAAAATAAAATGTAAATTGCAAAAAATTAATTTTTATGTCTTCTTATGCTTTTTTTCTGATAAAAATTTAAAAAACCCTAAATTGAGTTTTTTAATACTTAATTTTTTCTTTTTCCCCTAATTCTTTTCATTTTAGAAATCTTTTTTTACCATTTTGATTGTGAATTACAGCACCTAAGAATAATATTCTGAATTAAAATGTCACAAACTAAATATTATAACTTTTTAGCATAGTAAAATGCAAGTTTACTTACTAGAGAAAAATTAATTTGTGCCTTTCAATTTTGGGTGAGTTCGTATACAAGGTAGAGTCATGTTGCGAAACACAGAAAATAAGGTGTTTCTAAATCTTGAAAATGATCGAAAATAAAAAATTTGGATTATCTTCAGTATTTTCATATATGCTATTAGCTAATTTCATATTCACCAATATGTATTATTTTAATCTAAAAATGGAAAGTTTTTATATGCAGAAATTCTCACTCTAATTGTTTCATCATAGATTCATCATCAGCTCTACACTTGTGCAGATATGAAGGAGAGATGTAGTTATGGATATTTTAAGAAATAGATAGTGGTTTAAAGAAGATGGTTTATTCTGATATATGATACCTGCTTTAGAGCTTCCTGAGTTTACTTGAAATGTTTTCATTTTGCCATTTATTTTGTTGCTTTAGTTTTATTTTTATTTATCCGCACCTTCTATGAGAATCTTCCGGCCTATACCCTATATGGTTTGAAGATAAAGTGCAAGATTCTAAGCTGAAAGTTTTGCCATTACTGAACTTCTTATGAATTGAGCAGTAAACCATTCATACTCCTTTTACTGTACCAAATATTTTTTTATATATCTGCACACAAATTTTATATATATATTGTAATCTCTGCTTTCTTCACTTATTTCACTTTATTGGATTTATAAATGCCCAGGCACCAATTCTATACAAGATAGAATAAATTTATAACTGTAATTGTCTTTTTACTTATTTAAAAGATTCTTATGCTTTAATTACTCTACGGCTTAGCTCAGTTGATCTTATAGGATATGGTATTCATATAAGATGCAAATAAGGTTAATAGAACATTTATAGATAACAACTCTGTAACATTAATTATATTCCATGCATTTATTCAATTATAAAATCATTGCAAAATTGTCAATTATCACATTTATTACAGGATAGACAATGATGAGGATTGGGTACCTTTTATCCACATCACCACCCATTCTAAGCAAAGTAGAATATATTATTGGCACCATAATATGGAGATTTATCATCTCCAGACAGATTAAATAAATTGACTTCTACTGGCAAATCTATATATCTTATTGCTATATTATGTTGAGCATGTGTGTGTGGAAATGGACAATCGAACGCACATAACAAAACAACTCATATGGAATATTACTTATATAAAACATTTATTGAAAATCAAAGACAAAATAAATAAAATAAAAAATATATTATTTTATGCACCTTGCTAACCAATTACATTTCTCCTACAGTAAAACCCAAATTGACTAATATTTAATATATGAATCATATATTTTCGAATATGTGTGTTTTTATAACATTGTAAATATAATGTATTTCTAAAACATACTTTTATTAGCTTATTTATAAAATACATAATGCAAAAAAATCAATCTTTTTTTTTTACGTATTATAAACATTTATAAAACACTTATCTGTTATAATCAGTGTATATCATCTAACATTAACTATACAAAATTGAAGAAATGAAGGGGAAAACAATAACCAAACACTTACACCTATATACTTGAGGGTTAAATAATAACTCCAAACTCAATCTAAATAATATAATCGTCCCTCTACTATTTCTACCTCCAAATACACTTAATATACTTCCTATATAAACAAACTTATAACAGACAAGGTTTTAATTCTTTATTTTTTTAAATAAACTTCATTAACAAAATTGAAGCAAAATAAATATAATTTTAAAAAAAATAATAATAATTTATAACATCACACACACATCCGAATATATAACCACATATAATATGATTTCTAGATCATATAAAATAATAAATTATCATATTATAATAATAAGAAGTTACATTATTTGTTTTTTTTTTTAAAAGGAAAACAAAATTGATTGTACATTTATTACCAGCAATAAGGGGGGGAAAAAATACTTATCAATATTCAATCATAAAAAAAAAAAAATTAAAGGTTGAAAGAAAATATACATATTAATTTCAAAGACAACAGTAAATTATAACAAAAAAAAAAAATGTTTATTCCATCATTGAAGTATAATTTGTTACGACTGAGAATAGTTTTTATATTTTAAGAATCCGTAATAGGCATTATAAACAACATTAGCATGCATTGGAATTATTTTATTATATATGCGCAAATAGCAAAGTTACACAATATATAAAATTATCCTCTTGATATAAGATTAAATGGATAAACTCTTTTCATTTTAAATTTTATTTTGCAAAATATCGATAGAAAATTCTTAAAGCTGAAAACACACATCCAGCGTTGTATTACAGCGTTTAATAAAAAAATTTTAGATAGCTTCATTTTAAATAATTTTATCATTCTGATATTATTTATATATGATAATACTTTAAAATAAATTTATAATAATTATCTTACATAACATCCAGGCATTGTGAAGATAGTGAATATGGGTCATCAGTTGGTTGAAATTTGGAACTAGCTCCTTTAAAGTTTATCTCTTCATGTTTATATTATTCCAGTAGTATAATAAAAAAAGTCATCCACAGGTATATTATCAGAATCCTCACGATGTTTATTAATCTGTTCTAATACTTTTAGAAAGTTATTGATTCTTCTAAACTTTCTTTTCTTTTATATCTTCCTCCTTGGAAATTTTTTTAGGTTTTTTTTTTAGATTTTTTTAAACTTTCTCTCCAACTCTCTCACGCCCTCTTTTTTTTTATATTATACCTTTGGAAGTGTGCCAGAATTTTTTTACTTATAAAATTTTAACAATACAATATTTGAACGGAATAAAACATAATAAATAAATAAAAAATATTAAATATTAAATCTTAATTTACAAATAATCTTTATCATTTTTAAATATAAGATTATGAACAATACATAATTAATAAATAAAATATAAAAAAGAAAATTCTAATTAATAATATATCTATGTATCTGCTTACTATGACATGTAAATTTTTCTACTACATACAAACATCCTGATGTTGTTCATCCTCCTCTTCTACTACTGAACATATATAATCCAAAACTCTACCAATCAGTACACCCAATTAAAGTTTTGATTTTTTTTTAAAAACCTAATTTTAAATAGCAAATTACATCACAATTCATTTTTCTAAGATAATTAACTTTAGCCATTATTAGCACAAATGTGAACTTCCCACATTTCTTCTGGTGCCAACCTGGAAGGTCACAATATATATCTCTAGTCTCTGTCTTTTTTCTTTTTAATATCCAATTTGTTCAATCACATAACTTTTCATGCTCAATGAAATAATTATTATATACATCTTCCATCTCTCCATATGCCTCCATTGTATTCAAGAAGAACATAAATTAATTGTTTAAAACCATTTTTACCAGAACTCTTGAAAGGAAATGTGGTAATTACTTAAGCTATCAGTATTAAGTTTCTAGCTTCTCTTCATCAATTCATTGTGTAAAGCCATTACAATTCTTTCCTTCATTGTTTCACAAAGTATTTCATCCTTTTCTGCCCCCCTCCCCCATTTTTTTTTTCCAATTAGCATAGTCAATATATTGTTATTTCTAGTTTGGCCTTTAGGCATCAGCAAGTTTTAAAGATTCTAATACTGAATAATCTTTTCTTTTTCAAACATTCAAAATGTTATATACATATATAAATGATGAAAATGAAATGAGAGAGGACAATTGTAACCTGATAGAATAAGAGATAGAGAAAGAGAGAAAAGAAAAGAGGAAAAGAATGCTAATAATGAAATAAGAGAGGGGTGTGAAAAAGAAAGAGAGGAAAAGGAAGAGAGATAGAATAAGAGAAAGTGCTAATTGTAGCCTACTAGAATAAGAGGGGTGTGTGAGAAAGAGAAAAGAGAGAGAAAGAGATAATGCTAATAAAGAAATGAAAGAGGGGGAAGAAAAGAAATAATGATAATAGTAAAGATAAATAAATGATGGAAAAGAAAAGAATTAAGAGGGAAAAGAAATGGGAAAAATAATAAAAATGATATATATAATGGAATGTTTTAAATGGCTGAGATGATAGAAAGATATAGAAGAGAGATATAAGAAGATGGAATAAAGGAGAAAGAGAAATGAAATGAGATGATAGAAAGATATGAGAAAGAGGTATAAGAAGAAGATAGAATAAAGGAGAGAGAAATGAAATGAGATGATGGAAAAGATATTCTTATCGAATGTTTTAAAGGGCTGAAATGATACTAAGATATGAGAAATGACATGAAAAGGAATAGAATAAAATTGAAATGAAATGAAATAAAATATAAATTAGAAACTCTAAACGACTCGGCTCAGTGGGGTTACAGTAAATTTAAAGAAAAGAGATGATGATCCAGAGATGTATAATCAAATAAAGATCAAATCCAACACTGATGAACTATAACTACTACAGCATATTGATCTTTTAATAAACCATACAAAAAATTATCTAAATCATTATTCAATGCTTACTATATTAGTCTTACCAATAAATCATGACTCTCTGAATAAGACCTATGATGCTTTACTTTATAAGATTATCTTACAGAACTACATTTCCTAAAACAACAAGAGTAAATAACCTCAGGGATTTTAAAACTAAAACTCTTGTGTAAAATTAAAGTTTAAGTTAAGTTGCCTAACAAAGAATTACTGTGATTAATAAATAAATAAGTGACCTCTTAGCTGACATATGAAAAAAAAAAAAAATATTAATTCACAAAATTTAATGAATCAATTTAAATTTAACTAATAATAATGGCCTATTATCTAAGATATTACTTGAGCAAAGAAAAGAGCAAGGGTACTTTTAATGCCTTTCCATACTCATAGACAACCACTAAAGACCTCAAATGCAAATGGATTGGAATTCTTTAAATATATAAGATTTAATATGATGATAGATGATGTGCATTAAATATAAGATAAGATAATGTGCAGCTTTTAAAATAATATTAATTAAAATATTCTTCTGAAGTACTAATATTGTTAATCTGATATTGCATAATCTTAAGTCTGAAAGGTATACTGATAATTTAAAAAAAAAAAAAACTTTTAACTAAGTATTTAATTGTGTATCTGCTATAATGCAATTATCTGTATTTACGATTCAATATAAGAATCATTTACTTCAACATAGCTTTTTAATTTTTAAGACAATATTAACTATATTTAATTAACTTAGAATATACTTGTAAATGACTGAATTGAAGATTCATTAAATTTAAAAATTTAAGACTTTGTGAACTTGGAACCCAAGACCATAATATATTTTCATATAAAAGTAAAACGAACAAACAAAACTTTTGAAATAATAATAATTTGATTTATTAATAATGAGAAGAAATGTTTATAAATATAGTGGGATACAAACAGTGCCAATACCACACTAAGATTTTATATAATTATTTGGACTAATTAATAACATTATTGTGTCATCTACTAATCAGAATAACACACAGAACTATGTTTATATTGAAAATCCTAAGCTTAATTTTATACTCCTCAACTTAACAAATGCTAAGTTAGAATAAACATATTCAACAATACTTTTTAAAAATATCATCACTAGTTTCATGGATATAACTAATATCACAGCTAGATATAGATTTAAATCAGATTAAGCTAATATTAAAATTAAACTAAATTAAGTGTATGGACAATCATTCATCAGAGATCAGTTATACTTTTTCTTAAATAAATCTAGTCCACATAAAATTATTCCCTCAATGTTTTAAAATTAATAATGTAACAGACTTACAAATCCAGCAGCGAAATTCTGGATGAAAATATTAAATTATTATGTGTGAATTGCCACTTACATCATATGCATATTTAATATACTTTAAAATAAATATAACTTATCGTTGGTTAGTTTGTGTGTGATAAAACTATAATAGCAACACCATTCAAACATGGATATACCTATGACCCTTAAATTAGCTACAACTACCTGAAGAAATACATTTCCTCCAACAAGTATATCTTGTCATCACAAATCTAAACAAATGCAACATCACCTACTGTGGTGGAATTAGCATTAAGTCATCATGAATGATAGGCAAAAATATAAAGATACTAGGCTCCTCAGCGCTGGAAAAGAATGTGGTGGCTTCCAAAATACCTAACTTCAAGGCAAAATGACGATGTCTGGAATTCATCTTCAGTACATCTGGGATCAGGAACACCTACCAGAAAAGCACAATCCTCTCGTGGGATTTCCAATGCTTATAAATGTGATCATCATCACTGAAAAATACAATACAATACCCTCTTTTTGGGGACAAGCACTATCAAATCATGGAAATACATTACAATAAGGATGGAGGATTTTTCTCAACTCCATAAGGCATATTCAAAAATTATAAACTAAGCCTAACTCTTGAGGCTAGCAAATTCTAACTAATAGCAAGATATATATTTCACTTAAACTAACTAAGTTATTGCCAAGAAATTTATAAAATACAAAACGTATATCCAATGTTCGAACCAACAAAGCAATCTATGTGTTAACTGACTACTGTAGAAAATACTTTAAACTTAAATGCATATAAAATTCTAGGCAAGGCACAATGCACACATAACAAAATATTAAATGCTAAAAATATAGTAACTAGTGGACTTTTAAAATTGTAAATTAAATGCAAGAATATTTACTTCTCGATGAATATAAAATATTTGTAATTACTATTAATATAACATTCATAAAACAAATGAATGGATACTCTCTGATAAACTTCTTTAGTAAATTTAAAATAAAAATTGAGTAAAACATCCCATTTATAAAAATAAGATTGTGATATTTAAATCTCTATAATAAAATTATTAAATAGAAACTAGCTAGTGTAATGCTTGATAAATAAACTAAATCTACTTAAGAATGGCAAGAAACATTTGCTCATTCAAATAAACCTATTTCGTTTTAAAATTATAATCCTAATTTACCTATATATTTATGCAAAAAGTGTTACATAAAAAATAATAGCATAAATATTTTTATGGTTTCATTCTTTTTTTAAACCAATAAAACAGATCATAATAAAAAATAAAAAAATACATTAATTCAAGTTCATAGTTCGGCTCCGTGATGATTTTTCCATTTCATAATGTGTAAACAATTTATCCAGGTTAAGATATCTATTTAAATTCGAAGCTTCAACTAATACATTTATATACATGGCAATCATTTCCAAATGAAAATGTTCAGTAGTTCTTTATATAAATATTTCCACTTTCTTTTATCTTTAAAGATAATTTTAAATATTAAAATAATAAAACCTCGTAAGCATAAACATAAGTTGGCTTTGGAAAATAAATTCTTCAGCTGAATAGCATAAGTATATGTATAATAAGTATAATAAGCCGGCATTGAAAAAATAAATTCTTCAGCTGAGTACATTTTTTTATATTTATAATCCTAGGTTCAAACGCAGGATAATTATAATATATATTTTTAGTTAACTTTCACCGTTCTTCTTTAGATAAACGCATTTTTTAAAATAGAGCTCTTTTTTTTAAAAAAAAACGTTTCTTAATATTTAAAAATGTATCTCTTTTTTAACAAATTTCCTTTTATTTATTTTTTTTAAACAAAAGAGTAGACTTTGTTTATAATTAAGGACGCTCCTTGGTTTATGTGCTACGAACGGTCATAAAGTTACTTATAAGTATTGGCAATTATAACCAAACATTATGCATTTGATAGAGACAAGTTCATTAATAATATCTTTAAATTCTTTTAAAGTTTTGCTTTCAAACAAATTCTTTTCATACTACTAGCATAAACGAGAATTAGTATTTTAAATTACATATTTTCCACAGAAATATTCTGTTAAGAGCATATTTAAATGTATATATCATCTATTAAGTAATAAAGTATTAAATTTAAAGTCACTTCTAATTTATAAAGACGCTAACGCATTTCCATTTTAATATTTTAAAATGTTTGAATGTCTTTTTTTTTTTAATTTTTTCTTCACATGTATTTTTAATTTAATAGGAGGTATACTATAGTTTAGTGCCATAAAGTCTTTAGCCATAACAATACTTAATAATTTAAGTTTTACTTTTAAATAAAGAAAAATGAATATATCAAAAGTAAATGAAATATGAGACGCTGTATTTTTTCTTCAAACATTTTACCGTAAATTTTAATGTCTCAATTGTAATGAAAAACTGTCAGAAAAAAACGGAATACCTTACTTTTAGCTTCAGCAATTCATGTTTACAAGACGATTTTTAAATAATTATTTTAAATATACTTTTATTTTTTTTAGCGAATATAAAGTTTTATAAAATTACTTTTTTATTAACAAAATTTTAAGATCCAGTCTAGTTGAATCAAAATAAGATCAGCCTCTTTAATAACCCTTAGATTTTCTGTTTTATCTCACAATTTTTCATCCACCTACACTTCTTTTAAAAACCAATAAAAACTATTTTTTATTAAATTTTAATATTCTGACAAACCAGCTGTGAAATCAATCTACTGATGTAATCAATATAATCTTCCCATACCACGTGACCTTCAGCTGCAAAGTCAAAATTTTATTATTAACAAATATTGTGCAATAATTTTTTTTAATGATATTTTATCCAACCCATAGTAATAAATATAAAATTTAAAGTTATACCCTTTATTAAACCCATAAATATTTCATTGAAATAATTTTATCTACACATTTGTTTTATTTATTTATTTTAAACAATATTAGAATTAAATTATTTTTTTATTCTTGTGTTTCCATGTCAGTACATGCACATACTCACATACATCTGGCCTTGGCTTAATTGTTTAAAACTATTTTTAAAATTACAACAATAGAATGTTAATAAATATTTAATCTAAATAAGTTTTATACTGGAATGTTAAACTACAAAAACTAATAACAAATATTCTTATTTTTTTTAATAAAAACTTACATATCATTTTTTTTTAAATTTATTACTTACTTATTCCAACTTAATAATAATATCTTATTATTATTCTTTAAACATTAGAATAGATTATACGATAGTTATTTTAGAGTACATTTAATATTACTTACCAATTCACAATTATTATTTTTAACATTTGCTTATGTAAAAATTATTACTTAACATCCCTTATCAAACCAACTGACACTATTAAAATATTTAGATTATCCTATTTTAATAATTAACTAGTTTAATTTTCATTTTTATCATTATTTTTTTTTTAAAATCAGACAATTTCAAACCAAAAGGTTACGCTAAGATAACCTTTGGCTCCTTTTGGAACTAAGTGAAACTTCAGTTGGTACAATATACATATAAATTTTTATATATTATGGTGTTTTTTTTTTAATGACATTAATATTTTATTAACAAATTGCCATTTTTGTCTTCAATCAGTGAACTTATTTTCTTCTACTCTATATTAAATCAAATTATTGTTTCTTTGTAGTTGGTTCGTATTTTGATTCATAGTTTAGTCTTCTATTTTTACTCTTAAAGGATTTTTCTGTCATTTTTTTTTTCATTTATAACCTACTATTTTTATTGCAACAACTTTAAATCTTCTTTGAACAATTGTGTTTTTTATTTGAATTTTGTCACTTACCCTGCTTTTATGTATGCTTCTTTTTTTATCCGGCAAATCTGAAAATATTCCTTTTCACTGTATCAATAGTTTTTTTGTTTGTTTGTTTATTTCTGTATTGGCTCTTTTTATTCTTTATTAATTAATGTTATCATTTAATACAATAATTTTAATTTTTTTATTTGTTATTACTTATCCAAACATCAGATTCTGGACCTAAAGTTCCCGATCAATTCCTTTTCTGGCATTTTCAGTGCTCGAATTTCTTACGAACTCCTGAGCAATAAACCATCCGATTATTTTTGTTTTTATTTCTTTTTCTTTAAAACTAAATATTAGAAATTGTTATGGATATATAATTATTTCAAAAGTTTGCATATTTAACCAAACAAATACAAATTTATATCTCAACTGTTCATCAATATAAAAACTCCAAACTGCCCTCTTTGACCGTAAATGTATTTTGTGAACAGCTTCTGCTCTTCAGGTGAATGTGAGGCTTGAAATACCAGGATTTCAAAACACATCATATAAATTTTATATCTGTTTGGTTATATATATTTCTATAGTGCAATCAGTAATTATTACATATATATATATTTCAGTTGGAAAGCAAAAAAGATGCATTTTCCCCCCATCTTCAAGAATTTTGCCAATCTCAGGCCATTGTTGTTATTAGGGGACTAGCGGGTGCTCTGAAGTTAGGTAAGTTGAATCTTTTTCTTATATTTTATTATATTTTGAAATGTTTTACAAATTAAAGAATATTTAAATAGAGAGTCCAAATTTTATTAATTATGAATCAAATTTCTTAATATTTAAAATGACAGTGAAAAAAAACAATGCAGAAACTAAAGCTATGAAGAAACATTGATTTAAAAGTTATCGTAGTAGTTTAAAATTTAATGCGTAAATTGCTTTGCAATATCGTATGAGAATTCAGTTAGCTATTTTTGCTCTTTCTTTATAAAATTTGAAAAAAAATTTTTGAAGCCAATTTAATGGTTGTTTTAACTTTCTTTATTAAATGAAAATTATTTAAAGTCCTTAAATTCATCTAGCTATTATTAAGATCATCAAAATCCTTTAGAATAAATGAAAATAGAAATAAAATCTGTCTCTGCCTGAAGGTTTGTGATAATGGTATATTAGATGTGATAATATGGGGAATTATTTCTAGCATCTATTGTTAATTGTTGAATGTATAGAAAATTGTAAACTTTATTTAAACTTTTCAAATACAAACATCTTGTTAGTAATAACACACAAATAGACATCACAGGTTAGTAATTACAGAACTTAGTAATTACAGAACTTTTTTTTTTTTTTGCTGGTCTGACTAATGATAATGTTAGCATAAGATTCGAACTTAGACTTTTAAATTCTTGAAATATCTAAAAGCGTAAGTTCGATCCCTATGCTAATATTGTCACTGATCAGGCCAGCAACACTTGAAGAAGAGTGGAGAATTTACTGATAGATGATGGAAATAGTCCAACATATCATATCTAAAATCTGTTTCAATTTAAGTATATACTCTTTTTTTTTCATATGTCAAAGCATTGACCAGGAAGTGAACCCGGACCAACTGCTTGGAATGCAGTTGTACTAACCACAAGACCACCAACACTTGACAAAGTATATACTCTTTTCCTATTGTTTAATCTGAATTTTTTATATATATAGTAGTTTTCATAACTCTGGCTTTAATATGAAGATATTGTCAGATGTTTTTACAAGCTTTTGAGTACTTTATACATTTTTGTGATTATTGAATTATTCCACAACTGTCATATGATTCCAACTTAGACATTGCTGTTTAGCAACAGATTGTTTTTGTTTCACCACTGCTATGCCATTTAATGTAAACTTTAGCAACCAATAGATGTCAGTGCTTTTTAAATCCTTATTCATTGCTGTTCTACACAATATCTCTATTTTCTAGCTAATGGTTTTCATCAGTCAGGAGCTTTTTGGATCTTGGAACTTTGGGAGGCTCTAACACATCTTTCTTCTAGCAACTTAAATCCAAAATCCACTCATTGATGAAAACCATAAGCTAGAAATTAGTCTCAGGATATTGAATAGGTCTGTGCGGAATGAGGACTTAATAAGCACTATCATCTGGCATCTATTGATTATTAATAATTACATTTAGATGGCATAGCAATAGTAAAACAAAAAGAGTTTGATTATTAAATAAGGGATCCCAGTTTTTTTATAGTAGGTTCTTGGAGTAATTTATTTGTTAAATCATTATATAAATAGTTAAATTTTATTTTGAAAAAAAGATTTTATTTATAATTATCCAGTTTACTTTTAGTGATTTTTTTTATTCTTATGCTATCGACAAATGAAGTTGGAATCATTTTGAATTAAAAATAGAGTCATCTGCTGAATTACAATATTAAGTTCCAACAATACTAAATTAAATATTCTTAGTGAAGTAGGTTTTGGATTTAGTAGATATCAATTCCTTTTAAATAGGGATTGAAAAATATATAATAAATTTCAATGAATATTAATAATACAAAAGTCAAAAAGATATGTATAGTAACAGGATGTAATAACATTAAGTAGTGAAATTGAAATAGATGTAAACCTACAACTTGTACAAGTTGTTAAGAGATATGAAAATTTTTATAATATATACATTCTTTTATATAAGAAGAAATTTACATATGTAGAGATTATTGAATAATGAAAACCACTTTAAGTGGAAAACATATGGTTTCATATTAGACTGCATTAAAACAAAAGTGATTTACATTATAGACATAAATTACTAAAAAATCACATTCCTAAATGGATTATAAAATCTACTGACATTTGTGAAAACTTTATTCCATTTTGATGCTGTAAGAATGTATTTTTATTTTATGATTTTTTTAAAGTTGTAATTGTAAATTTTATTTTGGTTAAGATCTGTAGAGGTCCCTACCTTTGCATTTTCAACCGCACATGCTTTAGGTTTATGATTTTGTATAAGTGTGTGTTGTTCATAAATGAAATTTTTTACTGTGTAATCTCATTTTTCTTTCTTGTTTTTAGTTATTGTTGTTTTTTTTTTTTTAAAAAACAATGTTAATAAATGTCCTTTTTTTTAAATCTATAGAATAATTTATTTATTTATTTTTAGTTTCTTTTTCTCTTATTTAATTTTTTAGTACAATTTCTTGGATAATAGATTCATTGTGTTGATTCAGTAATGATTTATGGAAAATATAATGATTTGTTTTTCTATTAGTCAAAACCACAAAAAAAGAAGGCCACTCTGGTGTACTTCTTCATCTGAGATAATTGGCCTGCATTTTAAAAGTAATCCCAAATATAGACTTTTAGGGAATTATAATTCAGGGAAGCAGATCACCTTTCTGACATCTTAGAAAAAGATGGTGAAATGGTTGTTGGCTTGGACTGTCTCAAAAAAAAATTATATATTGTTAAATTTTAAAAAGTGTTTAATTGTAAGATTAACTACTTATTTAAGTTGATGTGGATAAATATTAATATTATTAAGATTGGATCAAGTCATTGTACCTGGATTTAGAATCACACATTTTCCATATCTTAATAATGTTCAATATTCTTGGAATCTCTCAGCAAGATAATGCAATTGCATTTGCAATCAGCCTCTAAATTGTCAAGGAGTAAAAAGTGTTACAGTGAGTGTATTATTTAAATTACCTGTACATCATGGAATAGTTTTTACTTCAAAAACATTATTTTTTATATGAATACTTTGTCTTTTTTAAAACAAAATATATCAATGGGAATGAAATCTTATAAATATGAATTTTTTTAATGTTGTCCAATATTATTTATAAGATAAACTTTGGAATGAAAAGCAATGTTTACTTATTTGTTTTGTAATTAAGTCCTATTTATAGTCTCTCTGACAATCATATGAATCCATGTCTTCCAGAAAGTCTATAAATCATTAAGATTTTTCAGCTGCTATATTGCAATGATGGTGTCTCTTCATCTTATTGTTGATAACCCATTTTGTTTCAATATCAGGCCTTGCTAATGATTGTACGCATTTCCAATGAGTTATATTATTTCTTGATATGATCAAAATAAGACAATGTGGCAAATATGTATAGTGAGTTTTGCCTGTTTTACTTAGTTGTGCTTGAAACAAAAGTTCAGATATGTGATCCATCGAATTTTTATTTGTTCATTTTTTCTGCTAAATTCGGAAGATTTTATCAGACTACTAATCTTCACTTGATCACTATTTCTTATGCTTGCTTGTAACTGTTCTTAAAACATGCAAAACTCTCCATATAGTAGTGGCATTCATTGATTACTCTGGCTTGCACTGAGTGGCACTACTGTTTTGCCTGTTTTAAGATTTTATCAGCATCACGGCTCAACTAAGAGAAAAAAAAATTATACATATTTGTTTTAATCAGCTTTATAAAAAAAGTAAATAAATTATTTTGTAAAATAGAACAGAAGCAGACGACTGTGTTTGTCTAAAAGATTGTGATTTATGGCATTTTGCTTGTAGTTCTATGTCGAATTAGTTCCCTCATCTAATTGAATCATTAAATATTTTTTAAAGAATTTATACTTTATTAATACTTTTCCAAATACACTTTATTAGTAGGAATAACTTTTAGTTTAATACAGAACATAGTATTTTGAATAGTAGTATTCTCCCTTCATCACTTATTGCTCACCTATCAGTAATATTGAACTGATAACCTTTAGACTCATGAATACAAAATTTAAGATTGATTTTCTCTAGCCAATTAGGTTATTCTCCCCATCACATTATTCTTATTGTTGTTTATTATTTTGAACAAAACAAAATATTCATTTGCAATCGGTGAAATTTTATGAAAAAATTGAAAATATATGACAACAAAGTTTTGAGTGAGTGGAAAAAATTATGTACATGAAATAACTTTTTATTTTAATAAATGATTTTGATAAAATATAAGACATTATTGATGTTAGCATTTTGTTTATGTATTTTTTTTATTTAATAATTAGGTTTATGTATTCTCTTTTTTAGATTTAGGATTATTTTCCACCAAAACTTTAGTTGAAGCTAATCCTGACCACCAGGTGGAAGTCCGCACTCAAGTAAGTATTTTTTTTTAATGTGCTTCTATTGAAATAAAAATCTTACTGATAAAATGAATTGTTATACTTATGAAAAATTTATTATTGATTATCTTCTCAATAAAAAATTAATAGAAATTGCAAAACATTAAATATTTTAAACTTAAGAATGCTGCTAAATAAATCGTTGAAAAAAAATGTTTAATTAAACTAAGTTTAAAAAATAAAAGCTTTTAATTAGACTCATGCATCTATTAATTAATTTAATAGACTTATGAATTACCTTATATGGAAATGAATTCCTCAGACTAATTAATTGTATGTGTAATTAAAAGCTAAGATGAATTCCATTACGATAACAAATTTTAAATAATACATAAATTAATTAAGCAAAAGTGAAAAAAAACAAAAGAAGAGATCGATATAAAAAGCCAGAGAAAAAGGGCTGTGTGTTCTTTCTGTAGTTACTGATACCATCACTGTGTCCACGAGTTGAAGATCATCATCAGAGAACTTCATTCCCAGGATCTCGGGCTCCTGTAGATCACTAAGTCAACTAGTGCTTTAACAGACTTTCTCTGTCATATTATTATTTTGAAATGCCTCAAGAGACTCGTCGAGGATTGTGTTATAAACGTTATTGAAGGTAAAGTGAATTAATAGCTTACCTTAACTTTATAATCATTATTTGCTATTCAGTAATTAACCTGTGAATTAAGTTGGCTCAAATACAGACTTTTTATGTGTTTTAAAGATCAGTATAGTAAGTAATTCTTTTTCCTAATTGTTAATACGTTATTATTGCTAAATATATATGTGTTGTTATTCTGTCTAGCTTTATTGTATATATGTTTGCTGGTCGCCAAGTCATAGTTGGGGGCACAGCAAAAATTACCATATATCTGTTTTTGCTTATAAAAATGAAGTATAGAGTGAAGATCTCTTGCACTTTGCATTAAAAAAAATTGATTTATAATTATTTATCCTGATTTTATATACTATTTTAGCTTCAGCAGCCTTCTGATGAGAATTGGGACCAATATGGACGTAAAAAAGTGTGGCGCTGTGAAAGTCATCGATCACATACTACTATCGCCAAATACGCCCAGTACCAGGCTTCTTCTTTCCAGGAATCCCTCAGGGTAAAAAAAATCGGTTTTTGTTTTGTTTTATGTTACACAATTAATGTTTGTATTGGCACATTTATGGTTCCCTTTCATTAATAAGGAAGCGTTTTGTAGTTTCCAATGCAAATACATTATAATAATGGAAATTCTCCTTGTTGATGATTAGAACAATTTGCCTCATTTTCCATTTTAGGATCATTTATTGTATAGATATTTTAAAACTTGTTAGTTGAATTTAACAATTTTTTCATCTGTGCCTAATACAATAAAACTATAATCAGCCTATAAAATTAAATTATTGATCACTAATTGGTTTCTCATCCACTTAATATATTATAAAATTGTTAATAACATTGCCACAGATCATTGTGATAACTGTTAGAGTCCTCTTCTGATTTGGTCAGAGAAACTACAAACATCTTACATTACCATTTATGTCCGTTAGAATGATTTAGACTGTAATGTACTTTGAATTTGATATGATCATGAAGCAATCATATTCTTCAGCAATTCATGGCATTTTATGTATATGGCTTTATATGATCATATATATAGAATCAGATACAAAAGTATGCTTAGGATGACAAAAATAAAGTATTTATTCTATCAATTATTCATTATATTTATGCCAAATAAGTATTACTCTTACCAACATATGAAGTACTTTATAACTGTACGAGTGTAAATTATATTTATTTTTTTTTGTGTAACCTATTGTAGATTTTTTTTTTAATTAAAATTATGTGCATCACGTTATAGCATAGTCAAGTTAATGCAAAAAATGGTGTCTGTGGTGATTCATTAAACTCATATTAAAAAATAAATGCCATCCTTTATTGTTTGCATGCTGTAGAGAATAGGAGACACATAGTATTCTGGCTATAGTTGAATACCTATTTGATATATTTAATAATTGTGCTGCTATTCTTAATGACTGCATTTAAGCATTCCTCTATAACTTGTTCTTTATCAAATATATAAGATCTTATATCTTAGTTAACTAATGAGTTAGTAGAGGGCGCTTAAATGCACTCATTCAAATAGGATGGACAACTTTTTACATGAGAGATGCAAAAAGCAAAATGAAAATGCTTGGTAGATTGCAGTTTATGGATAGCAAGAGAATAGCCAAAACAGTATTTAATTTGGTTATAAGTAAAGGGTAGGCAACAAGATGGGTGAGAAAGGTGGTACGGTATACAGAAGATTTGTATATTGAATTGATGTCATATACTTATATAAAAGTGGGATAATTGTGTTAGGAGAATTGTTGAGTGTATAGTTAAAAGGAATGGGATAGAAGAATAGATGCATTAATAAAGAATAGGGCGTTGGAGAAATGGAGAACTAGTATGGAGAGTAAAAAGAGTTTAAATATATATAGAATTAAACAGAATATTGGGTGTGAGTTAATTTATGATAATAGCAAGGAAAGTAGTCTATTGTTTAAGGCTCAAATTGGATCTTTAGCAACAATGGAATATATATATAAATGGAAAAATGTGGGTGATTTAGTCTGCAAGTTGTGTAAGGAAGGCATAGAAAATATTAGGCATCTGTTAATTGAATGTAAATGCTTACAAATAGAAAGGGCACAAATAATGAAGTTTTGGGGAAATAAATATAAACAATGGGATTACATAAAAGGTGAGTTCTTGTTTTTTTTTTTTTTGCTGGGTTGAAGAAAGATAAGGGGAATTAGTTGACAAAGATTATGTTGTGGAAATGGGATGGAGCAGGATAAGGTGAGGAATGAAAAGAGAGATAAAGTGGCTAAGGTTTCTCTGGGCATGCTAGCTGAGAGATTCCTGACTCAGATAAAGAAGTCACAGTGCATCTTTTCATCATAGAAAGCATAAAGTTAAATATATAAAGTATGGGACTTGAAAAATAAGGAATATGGATTGAATTTGTATCTCACAATGTATATATAATGGTCAGAATGAAATTAGACGTGCTGTGGTAGAATGTTAAAACAGGTGAAAAAGTGGTTTTTAAGTGTAGGTAGATTAAAAAAAAAGTCAGGAGAAATGGAGCAAAATGTAGTTGAGGAAGATAGGATAGACTATGTTTTTAGACTATGTTTTTAGTGGAGTGGCAAGTGATATGGATGAAAAAATAGAAAGTGCAATGGAGATGGTTAACCAAAGAATAAATAAGACAGAGGAAGAGGTAGAAGGAAAATTTAACATCATTAGAGACGAAGTGTGGGCAGCTAAAGGAATTATTGTATAGAAATGATAAGGAAGAAGTAGATAAGGAAGTTCAGACGGTGGAAGTGAATATTACGGATGAAATAGGGAAAGTAAACTATGAGACAGTATTGATAGGACATTCACTAATTAGAGAATGTGGAGATATAATTGCAAGGGAAAATAGAAACAGGTATGTAAGAATATGTCTGCCTGGAGATAGAGTTAAGGATGTTACAGATAAGGGTAAAGAAACAAGGGAGTAGAGATGTGTATGTTATGGTAGGGACAAATAATTTGTCAGAGCCATCTGAGAGAGTAATGGATGAGTACACAGAATTGATTAGTAATTTTAATAAGTTTAAAGGAAAAGTAAGAGTAATTGGATTGCTACCAAGATTTGACAATAAGTATATATTAGATAGGATGTGTTCTATAAATGAGAGATTGAAAAAAATTATGCAAAAGAAATAATATTATGTTTGTAGATGTGTGGGATTTTTTTATTAATAAGAGGGAGTTATATAGTAAAGATGGATTGCATTTAGCAAAACAAGGAAGTGAAGTATTAAGGAGTTTTATTTATAAAGAAAATATAGTTTGGGAAACTTTTAAAGGTGAGGTGGGGTTTTGAATTGCAGTGTTATCAAAAAGAAAAAGAATGGACTGATGTAAGAAAATAAACAAAGGATAGCTGATTTAAATAAAAACTAGTTGTGGATAAGGAATGGGTCTGTAAAATTAATGGTAAGCAAGTTATTTATAAATTAAATGGAGAAGAAAGAGTCAAAAGAATTTATAAAAACTAGTTGTGGATAAGGAATGGGTCTGTAAAATTAATGGTAAGCAAATTATTTATAAATTAAATGGAGAAGAAAGAGTCAAAAGAATTTATAAAAGAGTAGTTAAGAAAGAAGAAACTGTTAAAATTGGATATTGGAATATGCAAGGTGGTAGGAGACCAGAAAAGTGGCTGGAGTTAAACAAAGTAGTTAAAAATGAAGTGCTTGAGATACTAGTGATAATGGAACACACATCTAAGAGAAGAAGAATCTATACTGGAAGACTTGGTATGGCAGGGTATAAATAGAAAAGAAAAAAGGGGTGGTGTTATAGGAGTTATGTCAAAAAAATATTTAAATACTGCTAAATGTCAAGAACATTTGTGGTTTGAGATAAGGTTAGGAAAACAAGAATGGATAATGGCTATAGTATATATAGCTACTGGAGATAGTCAAGCTAAAATCGAGTGGAACAGTAGTATATATGAATGCTTAGTTGAGGATACACAGAGTTTCAAAGAAAAGGGGAAGAGAATAATGGTTATAGGGGATATGAATGAACATATTGAAGAAATTGATGATGTAGATAACAAGAATGGACAGCTTTTGAAGAATTTTTGTCAGAGAATGAATTTGAGCATTGGAAATTTGTCAAATATTTATGAGGGACAATACACATGGTCTAGAAATAATGTATTTCACACAATAGATTATGTATTAGTAGAGAAAGAGGGGATGAATAAAGTATGGAAAATTAAAGTGTTTGATAATGAAGAGAGAGTGTGTAATAGTGATCATAATTCCTTTAATTTAGAAATGATAGTAATGTGATGGAAAATAGTAATAAAAGTAGAAAGGATAGTGAAAGATGCGGATGGAAAATGATAAGAATAAATTAGAAGAATATAAAATAAAAATTGAAGAAATCATGGAAGAGTTGGTTGGGGACGAATATAAGGACTGGTGTGGTGAAATAGAAAATGTGGCAAATAGTGTTTTAGGTGAGAATATTCAGAAGAATAACAGTAATAGGAAAGTGAGAGTTAATAAAATTGTAAAACGAACTTAATTTTAAACTTTGCATGTTTGGTTAATATTCTGTAATTCAATGTTAGTGCTATAATCGCATAAACACAAAGCTAATATTTAATATCTTATTAAACCATAGGCTGGGCACTTTTGAGAGTCACGGCTCTCATAATCATAGGTCTTTGTGAAGTAATTGATTGTTTAATGTTATAAAAATCTATGCAAGGTTCAAGTATTCCATTTCCTGGATTTAGAATAACACATTTCCTTTCTGTTAATAGTGTTGCTGTCTATTGCGATAAAGTAGGCCTCTTTTATCTTCTCAAATAGTTTTTCTCTCTGCAGACTAAGCTGATTATTTGCGTTTCACATGGATGTCCAGCAAGCTTTTGGTGCTGTGTCAAAATGGAATTGAATGCTGGATCAGATTGTGCCCTAGTATATGAGTATTTATGTTGAGATAACACAAAAGATTGATTAACTCCGCAAGCAGTCTACAATATCTCATGCTCTGACAAAAATTGTAAAGCCTCATACTATAGGGAAACCAGAGCAGCACTGGAAACTAGATTATCTCAACATAAATACTCGTATACTAAGGCACAATCTGATGCAGCACACAATTCCATTTTCGCACAGCACCAAAAGCTTTCAGAACATCCATGCGAACTGCAAATAATCAGTTTAGTCTGCAGAGAGGGAAATGATTTGAGAAGAAAGGTAAAAGAGGCCTGCTTTATCACAATAGACAGCAATGCCATCAACAGAAAAGAAACGTGTTATTCTATATCCAGAAAATGTAATACTTGAACTTTGCATAGATTTGCATACCATTAGACAATCAGTTACTTCCCAGAGAGCTATGATTATGAGTACCAAAGTGCTCAACCTATGGTTTAATAAGATATTAAATATTAGCTCTCTGTTTATGCTTTTATAACACTAGCATTAAATAAAAGTGTAAAAGAGCGGGGGAAAGCATGCTGAGAATATAAGTATGCTATTAAGAACAAAGAAAGTGAAAAAGATGTTAAATGGGAAAAGTATTTTTTAAAAAAGAAGTTAGCTAAAATAGAATAGTAAATTGGTGAAGGATATTAATAAAATTGAAAGAGATGGGAGTAAAAAAATTTGGAAATGCATTAAAACAAGAAATATAGGGGAGGGAGAAATATTATTAGATTTACAGAAAATTAACTGAATGTGAGGCAGGGAAGAAATTGAAAAATAGAAAGGTGAGTGGTTTGGATAGATGGCCAGCAGAGATGGTAATGAATTTAGGACATAGGTCAAAATTAAACCTATTATCATGTTATAATAAGATGGCACAAAAGATTTCAGATAGTTGGAGTAATACAAGAGTAAGGCTACTATTTAAAGGAAAAGGTAAGGATCATAGAAAGCTAAGCATTTATAGATTGATATCGGTAACATCAGTGTTATATAAAGTTTTTGCATATATGGTAGCTGGAGGGGTCGCAAAATGGATGGTAGAAATAATATAGTGGGAAAAATGCAAGGAGATTTTAGACTGGATAGGCATATAGGAGATAGTTTATTGTAGTTACACAACTTACAGATATGAGTAGAAATACAGATAGACAGTTATATATAGTTTTTATAGATATAGAGAAGGCATATGTTAGAGTAAATAGAAATAGTTTATGGATAAGATTAGTAAGTTTAGGAATGAATGGAGCTTTAATGGATATTATTAAGAGATTATATGAAAATAATTACTATACACCTCAATTAGGTAATATATAATCAGTCAAAGTTAAAAATGGGGTGGGACTAAGGCAAGAATGCCCTATGTTACCTATTTTTTTTTTTTTTTTGGTGTATTTGAGAGAAATATAAGAGAGCAATAAAAAGATTAGGAAGAGGGGTAGAGATTACCATTAATAGGTGGCAAGGCAGAATATACATTATCAGTTTTTATTTGCTGATGATGTTTTCTTGTGCACTGAAAGAAGGGAAGATAAGGACATTATGCTGAGGACATGCACAAGGGTAGATAAAGAGATGGTGATTAAATTTAGTGAAGAAAAATAAAAAGTAATGATGATTAATACTGTGGAAAGTTAAGATAAAGAATTTTTATTAGTGGATATAAAGTTTAATCTGGTGAATAGGTATAACTATTTGGTAATTATCTTAAGTAATCAGAGAAATTGGTTGGATGAATGGGAGAAAAAATTGATTAATGAAGAAAAGAAAGGGATTGATAAAGAAATTAACAGTGTTTGATGTAATAAATATGATGTAACTAGAATTGTATGGAAGGGAGTGGCAGTAGCAGGATTAACATATGGTTATGATGTGTTATGTGTTAGTAAAGGGGTGTTAGATTACGTAGAAAAAGTACAAAGAGAAATAGGAAGACATGCATTAGATGCAGATGTGTGGATGGCAAAGGAGGCCATTCAAAGAAAATGAGATGGTCATGTTTTTATATGAAAGATGCAAAAACAAAATGAAAATGTTCAGTAGATTGCAGTTTATGGATAATAAGAGAATAGCCAAAATAGTGTTTAATTGGGTTATGAATAAAGGAGAGGGAACTAGATGGGTGAGAAAGGTAGTAAAGTATGCAGAAGATTTGGATAAAGAATTTATGTCAGTATACTTACACAAAAGATGGGATGATTATGTTAGTAGAATTGTTGAGTGTTATAGTGGCAAGGAATAGGATAGAAGAATAGATGCATTACTAAAGAATAGAGAGTTGGAGAGATGGCGAACTAGTATGGAGGGTAAAAAGAATTTAAATATATATAGAAGTAACGGAATATTGGGTATGAGTTAATTTATCGTAGTAACAAGAAAAGTAGCTTACTGTTTAAGGCTTGAACAGGATCTTTAGCAACAAGGGAATTTACACATAAATGGAAAAATGTAAATGATTTAGTCTGAAAGTTCTGTAGGGAAGACATAGAAAATATTACCCATCTGTTAATTTAATGTAAATGTCTTAAAGCAGAAAGTGTACAAATAATAAAGTTAAGGAAGGATAAATATAAACAAAGTGATTATACAAAAAGTGGGTTATTGGTTTTTATGCTGGGTTTGGGAAAAGATAAGGGAGATTTAGATATAAAGGCTATGGAGTTGACAAAGATTATGTTATGGAAATGGGGTGGAGTAGGATAAAGAAGAATATGGGAAAAACTTAGGGTGGGGGATGGAAAGGGGATGGCAAAGTGACTAACAGGTTTCTCTGGGCATAGTGGTTGAGAGAGAAATCACAGTGCATCGCATATATAAGATTTAGCCCTACAATGTTTCGATTACATAATTGGTTATTTAATAATTGATATGGTTAATATATTTGCAATTTAACATATCAGTTTATATATATAAAAATGGCATATTCAATTATTTATTATATGAGAAATCATAATTAATCTAATGAATTTTATGGAGTTACTTGGCAATAGTTGTTGTTGCCACTGTTACATATATATTATAATGGGATGGGGTAACGGGAGATAGTTATATTTGGAGTGATGGAAGTCACCATCACTCCAAAATATTTCAAATAATGAAATTTAATAAAAAGTGCAAAGTTTAAGTAAGTTATTAAAGTAAGAGTAATATTACAAAAATATATAAATATTGTTATATATTACAAAAAGAGCATGAGAACTCTGAAATCTCTGAGATATCAGCCCAGTTAACTCCCTATTATAAATATAATTAATTATAAATCCACCAGCATTATCAATAAGTAAAAATCATCAATCATGAATGGATTAACAGACAAAATAAATCAACAATCAATCTGGTGACTGGATTGGAAATGGGTCTTCTGTATACCAGACTAACTATTGAGCCTTAACCAGCTTGGGGCAATTATTTAAGCATTAATTTGGATGCACCAACTTAAAGTGCTCATCTATCAGAATACATAAAAATAATAATGCTGGGATATTAAAACATGCTGATCATCATCAATGCTCTGGCCACTTAGTACATTAATGTACTGGCCAACTAATTTAAATTTTAATAGAGACTAAATTAAAATAAAATGTCATGCAGGGGCTTTCAAGAATATACTTTTAGTACCATACAGGATGCTGGATGCCCCTAAGCACTAATATACCCCCCCCTTCCATGTATCAGACTATTATGCTCTAATCTAGCTCAAAGAACATAAGTTCTAAACTGTTATTGTGATCAAGAGATGATGCAAATATGCAATATTCTAAACTCTTTTCACAATTAAATCACTGGTAGAATTTTAACAATGAAATACAAGTTTATTAATAACAATAACAAAAAAATGAAGTTAAGGTCTTAGAATAAGGCTATACACATATAAACTTTCTGATTTTGATTAACATATAATAAAAACTATCATTATTGTGATTTACATGATTAATATATAAAATTCAAATTATTACATTGATTTCTGATACCTCTTAATGGGTTTACATACAACACATATAAAGATATGAGCATTTTATAATTTTCAATGAATACATTTCAATTGACATTTAATAATAAAAAAATTTTAAATGATTAAAATTTACGTGTGTTTACTTGACATTCGTTGATAGGTATACGCCCACAGACATGTGACAAAATAATTTCTGAACATGTTGTCTTGCCATAAAATAAAAATCTTAAGTTATTACCTTTAAATGATATAAATAGCTTATACTAGTTTTACATCAAATACATATCATCTGTGCCATATAACAATTGATTTAACATATAAATGAAATTAATCTAGCATATTTGAATTTATCAAAATAATAAATGACATTAATTTTTATAATAGGTAATTAACAAATATGTTTGTGCATATAGAAATGTATGTGCACCTACTAGTGTTTGTTACATTTATTTTAACTTGTCAAAATAATAGTTATTAAAATGTAAATTTTCACAATTAAATTCTTTGTTGAAAGTACATAACATTCACATATATGTGTGTATATTTAAAAAAATAATTTGAGTCATTTATTAAGTATAGGTCTACTTCTTTTTCTTTTTAAAAAAAAATAAAGTCAATCTTGACAGGATTTTGTTTATTGAATAATTAGAAACGTCTAAATTTTAAATATTTTCACTTTTTCTCTTAAAAAAACAAACTTAACAGCATCTATGAATTAAATCTTCATTTTTAGACATTTAACTTAAGTAAACTTATGTACTTGTTCTTAAAAATGTCCTTTTAATAAATTATTTAAAAGAACTTCTTTAAAATTTAGCTCTCATTATATATAACATCACTCACCATTGTATATACATTTATCTATACTTCTCTGCCTATAGATACATTAGCATACATATAATTACTTCTTCAGCAAGCTAAGGATCTCTTGGTGAGATTGGTCTATAGTCATATCAGGAAAAGTATAATTCAATAACTGCAGTAATTCCCTTTCTGTCCAGTATTTAGATGTACTTCAGACAAGCAAACTATTTTCTAGAACACATTTGTAGCTATGAAACACTTGAAGTTGACCCTTTTCTCCATGTGTAAATTCTAACTTCACCATTGTGAACTATATAGCAGTCTTTCGACTTGCCCTCCTTGCAGACATGTTTTTCATTGTACTTTTCAGTTCTGATCTGGAGTAACTCTGCTGGCTAGCTACTTCTGGCCAGTTATAATTACTGCCAACTGCTTCTCAAAATATTATTAGCCAAACTAAACTAATCTTTTTATCAAATCTTTTTATCAACTCTATATAGACAGTTAGTAGGGTGACAAAAACATATCAATCAAAAACTGTTTTTTTTCTTATCTCTCTTGATTAAAAACAGTTTAATTCCTTCAAAGGCACTTTTAATTAAAACCTACATCTGGAAATTGCATCAAAGATTTTTAAAAATAGATAATAGAAACTTTTACAATTATCAAATCTATTATCATAATACACGACTTTTTAATTTCAAAATCAGAATACAATATTAATATTTATTTAGACCTTTTTACACTGTTTAATTTATAATAAAATTCCATTTTAAATTCAGAATTATTTAACCCTTTATAGTTGTTATTATTCCCTGTGACATGTAGAAAATACAAACATTTTTTCTGTGTTTATTTCTTTTTCTTTCAACTTTATATATATATGCACACACACTATGTTATTGTATGTCATGTAACATGTATGGTTACAATATATATATATGAAGTATAAAAAAGATGGCAATTGGAAATTTCTGACTGAAGGTTGAGCTTGATAGATTGAAATTATGGTTTTCATATTGCCTGAATATTTGATATCAGGATACCAATAATTTTTCATTGATGTTTTAATGATTCATTTAGATGTTACTTAAACTTTTTGATCTTTATTTATTTTGAATCTTTCAACAATTAGGAACACTTTACTTTAATCAGTGTAATGATTACTTGAATCTTGTCCTTTATGTGGTGCAAGTAAATTAAGTATGCAGTGCTTTTTTTATTGAGAAAATAATAACAGAACAGGTTTGGTAGACCAGAGAATTTTTTAGTTGTGATCTTGCAGTATATTCACTAATGCACCACTTGAAACTGGATTACAGATTAGGATTTTTACTTCAAAAAGTGACTACACACTTAGGTAGTACTATTTAATGGCCTCTCTCTGCATTGCAAAATGTAGAAAAATCAAATAAAGATTGTTAAAATGGCTCGACTTTACAAATCCTGTGCTCATTTAAGTAATATAAATAGTTATAATGTTGGGAATGAAAATGGTAGAAATGTGATATATGGTATGCACAAACCTTACTCAATACAAACTATTCATGACTTAAATGAAGAAGCAGTATTTGTATCCAAGTAGGATTGTGATCTTAGTGAAATTCCTTTTTCAGATAAAGGAAGTTTAATTAAACAAGTAAATGACTATTACTTTTTTTATAAGAGCAGATTAAATGAATGGAGTTTGTATGGTGTTGTATTCACATGCATGATGTAATTTTATACTGTGACGGGTACTCTAAAAGTGCCACGCACAAAACGGCTGTAGTTACGGATCGATGATATAAATATAGTATAAAATGGATGAAGTCTATGTACATATTTCTTACCCACACACACACGCTCAAGAGTTGTAAATTGACGCTATTATTTTATATGCGTACACTTTTTTTGTTGTAGTAATAAATGTAAACATCTTACATTTATAATTTTCTTTCATTTTTCTTGTAAAAAGTTATTTACATGATAGAACATGTTATAATTGAATAAAAATATACGAAATAATTAAAAGTAACTAAATGTTCCAACGTGTCTGTATTTTTTTTTTTTTTTAATTGGCAAATTTTTTGGATTTAATGCATTAAGAAAATTCGGATGGCCATTGTTTTACTAAAAATCAAAGTATACTAATTAGTTAATGGTCATCCTGCTTTGTGCTCTTAGTTTTCTAAACAAAAGAGTCCAAAGAATTTGGACGCCAAGACAGAGATAGAAAAATCTTGTTTATTGTTTGTAAAGATATTTTTAATTTCTAATGTAAAGGAATCTTTTTTGTAATTAATTTTTTTTAAACTGATATTTATCAGTAGAGTGGTCTGAGTTCGTCTAGATAAAATTAAAGAAAATAATAAAATTAATTAAAAATAAAATTCTGTAATTGAAAGGAATGTGCTTTGCTCAAATTAATTAGCCACCAAGATAAAAGCTGGAGCAATTATTCGAAGGGGGGTAATTAAATTGAGTAGGTATTGGAGGTGCTATATATACTGCTCACCAGGTGCGATAAAGGAATTAGAATACAATTTTTGATGGAGAAACTAGCAGTCAAACAGAGAAATTAGATTATAATTTTTGGAGGGAACAACGAGCAGTAAAAACAGATCTGTTCATGCAGAAACCATCAGTAAATATCCAGTCCGACAGTCAATGATTCAAAGACAATCATTCCAGCAGTCATTAATCAGTCAGAAGAAATCCCCATAATTATTCATCCATCCAAAATTAAAGCAGAGGTTACCTATGAGGACTACCAGCACTTTGAATATTGACTTAATAATTTAATGGTGATGGCTGCGAAGAGAATTTGAGATTACCAAAATCTTGGCATTGCTTTCGAGCCCCTGTTGCTTCCAGTTGTATGCTGTCTTGGCATCATAGTCAGGTCTTAATCCAGAAGAATACGTGGAACTATTAACAATACATTGAAATAGAAGAAAAAGCATAGAACCGAATCTCTTCTGAAAACCATTTATTATAAAGCAAAATAGCAGTTTTCATGTGAGTACCACAGCAGTAAACCAAATCAAGATGGAGAGAATTCCTACATCAGCTAAAGTGACAACTATAGGGTAGAAACCTGCTTCAGTGCACCATCTCACTCCTTCCCGCTGTCGAAATGTAGCCACCCAGGTCCAGTCAGTGAGGATGATGAAGATCGCCAGACTAATATAATAAAGGAAGATCACCAGACTAAAACAATGAAAGAAAGAAGTCTTTCTCGCCCTGTGAGACAGATGTATATAGCATGTCCAGAGGTCCAAAGTCCAGAAGAAATCTCCAGACATCGTAGGGTAAAATTTATTTTAATCACTTGATATTGTTTCTCAAATACTATTTATATATTTATGTAATAAATTTATAACATGTTTAAAAAATAATTACTCTGCAAAATTAATTGATATTTTGATAGTGCATGTATGCAGGATTCTTTAAATTAATTATTCTTCCACATTTATCTTAAAATTACAAACTATATGACGAGTATGTGTGTCTACCCTTATATTGCATGTATGTTTCAACCATTTAGATACGTATTAATAAAAGTCAAGATAAGATGCCTAACATAATGGTTTTATTTTATTTCTTTGTGTGTTTACGTGTATGATAATACATGGTTTTCAAAATATTAAAAATGTGGAAGGAATGTAGAAAGAAGCATACATGTACGGCCAAATTTTCGATGATTTTTTTTTTTTTTTGTCATGTTGCTTAAAATAAACATGTGGGTACAGAACTCAGACCACTTCATCTAAACAAACATTTTTTTTTTGTATATAAATTAAGGGAGTACAGTTTTAATCACATATAATATTTTTCATTTATTCTTTGTAATCGGTGATGGGTAATGGGGTTTAATCATATTTATGTGCGAATGAATAAATATTTTACTTAAGTTATTTCACGGCATGTATGTGTTTTGTTAATTATTTTTTTGTCTTTTTAATAAGAATGTATATTTCTGAGGGCAGCTTTAAATTTTTTTTTATAACCTGAGATAAAGAGAGCTGGGCATAGCATTATGAGACACTACTATATTGGGCAGTAGATATTTTGATATCCCAATAATATGTTAATAAAACCTATTGGTATGATTTAATGGATGGGTGCTGTGTATCCTTCCAAGGAGGGAATCTTCTCATCTGGGGAGTGGCGCGTAAAGGTATTGCAATAATGCCTTTCAAAGGTGTATAGCGGCCATCTTAACATCAGTCGGCATGGAAATGAAATAAACAATGCTTCGAAACTATGCTGAATTAATAATATATTCTTGAAATTTATAAAATTGATATCTAGATTAAGATGAGTACCCAAACCTTACGTACGATTTTTCATGCTTAATCTGTACACCAGAATTGAAATGTATAAATGTGATTGTGGGAGCGCCCGGTACAATACTTTCTATTTGTTATATACAGGGGTAATTTATGTTTACCAGCTGTATATGCATTTGCAAGAAATTTATGTGCCAACAACATTAACTAAAAGTAATAAAAACAAGTTTATTCACTTGCTAATAATGAGAATGTAATAAAATTAAACGAGTGAAATCATTTTAATTTATTTAAATGATTCCAATAATTGGCCACATAATCATACGTACAGATATTATCTACAAGTCCAGTTATCTGGGTGTATACATTTATGTCAGTTTGGACACAGATATTCTAATCTTATTTCTAATATTCATCTTAAACGATTTTACTGACTACTACAATGACTAACGCACACATCTCACTTTTCTGTTTACAAGTTTACATGATAGCTGCTCACCTGTTTGTATAAAACGTAACTCTGCCCCATTAGAACATATCCGGTTATAAGTATACAGTTCATACTTCATAGTAGAGCTCCTTTACATATATTGACTTTGTTCAATATCAAATTGGGAATTTCAGCTTTATGCTAATTTTTTAGAGTACATTTGTACCTATAATAATTTTAATGTATTGTCTGTATATAAAATACAAGATTTTAATTAAAGTTTATTTACATTAAATATGCACAGACAGTCCACTATTTTTGAAATTTTTACAGATATCAGTGCATGACTAATGATAATTAAAAAAAAAATTTTGCACAATGATACATGGGCTATTTATTTGTTTATGTACCAATGTACGATTCAGGTTGGGCAATATTTTTGCATTAGTACCAGTAAAAAAAATGAATAATTTGACGTAGATGTTAATAAGAACTGTAGCATAATTTTAATGTCATTGACTTTGTAAACTGGATTGGTTTAGACAAGAAAAACGTTTATAAAGGAAGTTGAATACAGCCATACTCATACAGAGAGCATATTATCGACTACTTTATAGTCAGGAGTCAGATTGTAAATGAAATCAATATTATATAAGCACTTATAGGCACAGACTGTTGAACAAGCTATAAATTAGAAGCCAAGATTGAAATCATAGCTTGGTGTTAAGAAACTCTAAACATATTGGTAAAAAAAAATTTTTATTTGTGTGTATGTGTGTGTTAAACAGCTGTTTAGTGCAAACGTAACATTTTCTGCTTTCTAATATTAAAATGAATATGCAGATTCATAAGTGGATATAAAGGATTTAAAATCAGAAGTTTGACCACTGATAAGAAGATATAAAAACAATTGTTCAGTTAAAAATGCAAAGAAAATATGCATTTGAGACTTAAAAGTAAATTCAGTCCACATAAGACAACTCACTGTAATCAGTCAGAGACTACAATTATTCATTCAAAGGCAAATATGGGTTAATCTAATAAATATAGAAATTATATTGAAGTTTGCTACTTTCATGGTGGAATCCATTATTTTTTAATTCATGTCACAGTATAAAATTTTTATTATTTGTATTTACGAAACATTAATTAATTAATGGCTTGGTTCTATTTTTCTGAATGTGGAAATACTTTAGCAGTTGTCTCCACATTTGTAAAAGTAGATCCTTTCTATTAATTTCTTCTGGCATTTATATGCTGCACAAGTGGGAAGTTATCGATTTTCAAGCAGATTAAAATTATTTAAGAAATTGCTTGACCTCTGCCATTTTAAACGATTCATTGAAAATGACACCTAAATGCCGGATTGAGAAAATATACCATTGATCAGTTTGCTGCATTAAAATGTACAAAGTTTATTTTTACAAAGATAGTTATCTGGGTTATTTTTAAGTCATCTGTTTAATAAAAATCTATGTGTTACAATATTATGAGATGTATTTAAGCATCTTATAGTAGCTCAATATTTAATTACAATATAAGATGTTATATATTTCAATAATTTTTTGTTATTGTTGTTTAGCTTTGTGCATGTATTCATTTTTTCAACTATCAATAATTTAAAATGTTAGGTTAAGTCCCCAAATCTAGTTAATAGATAACATTGAAAAAGAATTATATAAATTATTGTAATATGTTTCTCATATATATATATATATGATTACTGTTGCAGGAAGAGAACGACAAAGCTCAGGGCATTCATAAAGATTATATGTCTGATAGTGATTCAAATTCTTCAACAAATTCCAGAGGGTAAATTGTTTAAATTCTTTTTTTTTTTACTTTTTGTAATTATTTTATCAGTACACGCATATATGTTTTTTATTATTATTTAATTTCAGAGGCAAAAAAAGAAAAAATGGTTTATTCAAAACGATTAAATTTGGCACAAATGTGGATCTTTCCGATGAGAAAAAATGGAAACCACAACTACAAGAATTAATGAAATTACCGTCATTTACTAGGGTAATTATAAATTTTATAACTTGTAAATTCTTAAAAATTTAAACTGTACGTGATGAGAAAGAATGGAATCCTATAAATTTCATAATTTGTGATTAGATTCTTAGAAATTCAAAGCGCATGTATATTTGATGAGAAAAAAATAAAAACCACAACTGTAAAAATTAGTGAAATTACTATCATTCTCTAGAGTCTTTTATAAATAATTTGTAATTAGATTCTTGGGAATTCAAAATTTCATGCAGAATCTTCTGCAGACTAATGTCATAAGTATACTTACATTTTTATATTTTTCTAAAGCTCTGAGCAAAAATGAATGAATTCCAATAATTTATAGGAAAATCAAAAGCATCAAAGAGTAACCATTAATATATTTGTCTGAAGTTATTAGTGTTAAAGTTGAGTGTGCAGAAAGTTTTTCATTTGCTAATCAAAGTATGATAATTTAGTATTGGTAAATACTAAACAAATAATGAAGTCATATAAGAAATTGTGAACTGAATTACTTGAACTATATGGTTCACTATGAAATGCCTCCTGATAGTTACTTTGGCTTTTTTATATCATTATTTATATGTTTCAAGAATATAGAATGGTGTGGAAGTTTTAAATATATCTAAAAATGTATTAATCTGTAATATAAAGAATTTTAAAGAATTGATACAGGTGGAATTAGTATTTATGATCTCATTGTCATCATCATCATTAGTGGTCTACTAAATAAGGGACCACGGGCATCATTTCAAACTATCTTGTCAACTTTTTTCTTCTTCAGTCCTCTTTCTTGCATCTTCCCTAGTCCTTTCAAATCAATGTTTTATTACAATTGAATACATATCTAATCCAATTTGCATTTTTTTTTAATAAACAAGGCCCCTGCTCCAGCATCTCTCATCATTTTTATATTTTTAATCTCATCCTTCAATTTTTTTCCAGATGAATATAAATACACAAAACCACCAATTTTTTCACATAAAATCTATCGCTGAACTAAACATTATATTTTATAAAAGTACTTAATATTAAGTTTATATCTAGGCTAAAAATATTGTGATAAACTGTAATAAATTAATAATAATAAAATGGAAAGTGTCAAAGAAGTGGGTATAAGAAATTTGGCTCATGTAGATTAAATTATAGTAATTTGACATTGATAAAATACTGGATGAAGATGATACAGATATGTGAGCAGTTATGGCCTGAATTAACTGAAGAGTGTTGGTTTAACCAGAAACGTGTTTTAGAGGACTTTTTTTTTTTTTCCAGATATCTTTATTTATATCTTTCAAGTGTTTGTGATAGAAGTTTTAAATGACTATGCCTTTTCCCCCCTAAATCTAATTTTACCGTGCCACAAAATATCTTACTGCTCATTAAAATGTGTTTCGCTATTACAGTTTTCTTAAAGCTGCTGTTACCATCACATAATTAACATCAGATATTTAAAAATGCTAACCACTCTTCAGTTTTCTATCCAGTTATTAATTTTGTATCTATTTTTTCTATTAATATTGCTTTATATTTAGTTGTCTTCATTTTTATATTAATTAGCTACAAATTCTAACATGTATTGATCATTTTATTAATAGTTTTGATATAAGTGATATCCAATAGAAACTCATCTAAATACATTTTGTATAACGTAAGAGATAAATAACATTCCTGTCTTACATCTCTTTTTGTATACTGTATATATATAATAATTACTTATCTATAAAACTGTTTTAATATTTCAACCAGTAGACTGGTTTTCATCAGAAAGCACAGCAAAATGGCTATTTTCAAAATTTAAGCGTATATTATAGAGAAATAATTCTCTGTTTTTATTTTTCCTTTAGTTATTTCGTATATATATATATATATATATCTTTACGGTGTACAAAGACCATTTAATATTAGTTTTATTATTTGCTTCATTCACAACTTGATAGTTATCTTTCTTTCCATTCAATATTTTTTTTAAAAAAAAAAACAAATTTTAATCTCTTCTTTTTTTGTATGTGTTTTGTTTAATTACTCTGGTTTTTTGTCTATTTATCTAGATCAAATCTTGTAACTCAATTCTCATTCACTTTGCGAACTGGATAAAACATTGCATCCATATGTACTCCCAATGACAATATTTCTTTAGAATTTATAACTACTACAAAAATTTGGTGACAATTTTAAATTTTATAAGGGATTCAGTATTTTTTACGGTATTGCCAATAGGGATATTAAATTGTACCTAATTTAACTTTTATCATTTCTGGAATTATATAGAACTATAAAATAGAAAATAAAACATATCCTTCTGATGAAACCATTTAAAGATATAATAGTTATTCAAGATTTTCTATTTCTTACATGCATGCATATTAATCTAATTGTTCAAAAACCTTTGGGTCCATATTATCCTGAAAGAAAATCTATTTGTCAACCTCTTCATTAATAAATCATTTAGCTAAATCTGAAATCTTTTATTTTTATAACATTTGGTAATTCTCCTCTCATTTCTTCGGTTTTCAAGGCTTCACCAGTTTTTTTGATCAGCTATAGCTGTTATAGTCTAATTTGATTCATAGCTCATTGATTTTCTTTACATGGATGTAATATCCTATTATACATTATTCATATTATGAACAACAGCATTTAAGTGGTCTCTATTAGCTCATCTAATTAAGATATATAATAGCCAAATTGCGAACTTCAACACAATACAAAGGTTCACGGGTCTAGTTTTAAGGAACTATTTTATCATTGCAACTAACTCCAAAACTGTTCTGTGAATCTTGTATTGTCATAGGTAGTTCATAATTCAGAATTTGGCTATTATATAACATCTAATTAAATAATAAGCTAATAGAGAAGATAAGTCTCTGCTTCTGTGCAGTCTATTTAATATCATTTCTCCATGAAAAATATAATTTAAAAAATATATAATTTATTTAATATTATAGATAAGTGATCATACAAAACAGCTTTTAAATAGCTACTGCAGGCTTGACCAGTCCTCATGAAGAGACAATAAGCTTGTCTATTGTCAGATGGTGAGGATTTGAACAGTTTTACCCTTTGGGCAAGAATAGCTAAAAATTCATTAGTTAACCAATATTGGATGTTTGGCTGGATAACAAATTTACTTGACTAAACTCAAACCCAATGATTATACATACAAAATACAATTTATTTATAGAATATGTTTGTGTATGTTTATAAATTAAAATATCCTATTAATGGTAGATACTGTCAATTTGATGCATTTCTTCAGAACAGCCTATCAATCTATTTTGTTTTACTGATTGTTCAAATTCATATTTATTATTATGAGTACAGAGTGAGTTCATTTCATTGCCTGCCACTCTCTTCTTTCACTTCTGACTTCTCCAAACATTTTATTTTTTTCCTAATGAATTAGATTGTTTCATAATATGACCAAAAATAAGACCATTTTAATCTTGATGTTTTGCTGCTAAAGAAATTCACATCTAGTCTAACTATGTATCTGATTATTTATTTTCATAATTGTTTTCACATAACCTCAATCATTGGAAATAAAAGAAAATGAAACTGTCTCACAATCCTGGGTTTTGAAGGGGAGCTGGGTGCTGTGGGGATTAGTAAGGGCATTGGATGAGAGAGTCTGAGCTTTGGAAATACCTCAAGGCCTGGTTCCTAATCCTTAGCAGAGGGGGGGATGTGGGTGCTACGGGGATTAATACGGGTTTTCACTTTCTCACCTTCTGGATGGTGGGGATGATGTGTTTCTTGATAGCTGTGATTATCTAGTTGCCATTAAGGTCAGGGGTTACTTTAGTAAACTATGAGAGAAGCTATGAATGGCAAGATATATGCATATACTATTCAAGGTTTTTCTGTTCACTCGGTAAATCAAGTTCTGCATTGTAAATCATAGTTTGAATCTTGTATATCACTACATATAACATGTAAATCCAAAGATTATTATTATGTTAATAAATCATATTTTGAGAAGAAAAAAAAAGTTTTTTAATAAAATTAGTCTACAATATTTGCAGCCTATCTAGATTATAATTTGATTCATTAAAATTGCTATGTATCTGCTATCAAAAAAATTATAATGGATCACAGCAAAATACGATAACTGGGAATTAAATAAATTCAAATACCTATTATGGATAAACAGACAAAATATATAACACCCCTATGCAATCCATCTTAACTGAAACATTTAGAATTCAATCTCAATACTATCCTGTACATCTAAACAGATAGATATGTTTTACTAGAGACATTTCCACTTTTCTCAGTCCACAATATTAATTGTCTAACTGACAGAATAAAATCATATTACTCTCTGGTAATAATTTTTCTGCACTCTCAGGCGTATAAAAAATAATAAGATCAGGGCAATCTGTATGGAATCCTAACCAGCTCATTAACTTTCAAATAATTGGTGCCTGAAATAGGAAACTCCTCGATAACTACTGGTTAACACTCAAGGCAATCTTGTTCTGCTAATCTCTCGACGACCGAGAACATCTTCCATGAAGGACAATGAAGACGCAGAACAATTGTAGCCAAAATTTCTTCCTATTTATATCACAGCATATTTTCTTATTTTCGCTCTAATCTTGCCTTAACAGATTTAATTAGTGTATTTTAATTTAATCACAAACCAAATGTGTAATGTTTTTTAATTCCCATTTTTATTATTATTTTGTTAATTAAATGAACAGGATTTTAACATTTCACAATTCCGTAATTAATTATTTCTTATTAAACAAATTATTACAGTTTTGTTTTTATTTCTTTAAACAATCTTATTCTATAATTAATTATTTCTTATCTTTTTTTCTGAAGTACTTTACATTTTCTTTGAAAACAATGTGCTTTTATGATTTCCAACTTTTATGTTTCTGGTGATTACAATTTATATCGTACAATTATTTTTTTAATTTTAACTACAAAGTAACTTCTTATATACATATAACAAAAAAGATAATAATGATTAGTTAAACTGAATAGTCATCATATAGTAATGTGTAGCTATTAATTTATGGGTTTACAAAAGTAATAAAAATTGGATTTTAAATCTTTTAGAGTGAAATGTTTATCATAACATTTAAAATAATCGGTTTTAAGAAATAGTGGTGAATATAAGCAATAAATATGATTGTCAAGTAATGACATATATGTGTGCAGTAAGTGATATCCCGTATATGTATTGTTATATAGAGTATTAAGAATTATCACTGATAATATAAATAGTATCATTGTCGAATGATATCTGTAAAAGTTATTACAGTAAAGAATGTAAATGATTTGATCATAAACAGAAAACAATTCAGTGAAATAGTTACTTTAACTGAGATTAACTAATTAGTAATGTTAGTTAAAATTCACTAATAAAGGTAAAATAAGTCTTTATATTCCTGGAGATAGGAACAATGTGAGAGTTTACTGCAACTTCACTAGAACATAAAAACAAATTTACCAAATGATTAGTAAAATACTAACCAGCAAATTCTTTACAAAAATATATAGAGTTTTCTAATAACTCTTAGATAGTTTTTATAATAATATTTATTTTAAATATTCGTTTTTTGAGGAATGAACATCTTTCTTGAATGAATATATTTTTTCTACTTTATTTCTGTTTTCAGCAGTGAAGTTTTAGTTAACAAATTTAAAGTCTTGAAATATCAAAAGTATATCTGTAATATTTGATTAAATACAATCCATATACATGGAGTTCTAGATATAATTATGTAAGGGATTTGAACATAGACTTTCAAGCTCCTCTCATCTGAGCATGGGTATCAGCTGTATGAGATAGAGCAGATGGCTTGGTCAAATCCCTCATATAATTAAAAGTATATACATATTTGCACGTTAATGTAAAATTTAATTACTTATTTTTTCTCGAAATTATTTTTTTTTTTATTAACTTAAAATTAGATTTTGTTCCATTTTAAAATAAATTTTAATAATATTGTACTTCATTCTGTTTTAAGGTGGTTTCTGCAGGAAATATTCTCAGTCATGTTGGTCATGTGATACTTGGCATGAACTCAGTCCAATTGTATATGAAAGTTCCAGGAAGTCGAACGCCAGGTTTGTATTCTTTTTTTTTTTAGTATAATATTGTAATAAACCATTCTCTATAAGAGTGACAATATAATGATTTTGTAAAATAGAATAGAAATAATTTTTATAAGGTTTTCATTTTAATTTTTAAAAGTAAGAACTTCATTTTCTTACAATTTTAATCTCTATTTTATCAAAAAAAAAAAAAGAAACAAATAGATTCATGAATGAGATTTCTCTAAAATAATATATATTAAAATAATCTTGCCAGAATTCTGGTGTCAAAATTTACATTTTTTTTTTTAGTATTTTTCAATCTTTTGGTTTTTCTTTTCTTTTAATAGACTAGTTTAAAAAAGAGAGAGATAGATTTGAAAGTCACGTGATAACTTGCAATAAATTATTTTCAGTTTTGAAATTACTATAAGCAAATTAAAATATCTGTTAATTTTTGTAAATTAAAAAAAAATTGTTTCTACATAAATTTATATTAATAATAAATATAAAATTAACAAATAAACCATAATAACATTTTTCGACTACATATAAGGCTAGAAGTCAAAAATTAATTTTATTTTAGTTAAAAAATTATAAATTCAGAAATGGGATGGCATAGTATACACTCTATAAATTAATTAAATGCATAAAGCTAAACTAGAAATTAAACATACGAATGTTGAATTTTAAGTTCTCTTTTTTGAAAGTTATCACATACTGTATATCTAATTTTAAATATTCATGGTGGACTTTTTTTTTTTTTTTTTTTAAGTCCACTGAAAAGATTTGTTCCAATCAAAACACATATCATGGTGAGGTATTTGTTTTATTCTTTACATAAGCACTATACTCGGCGACATTTTGGAAGATTTTATAAACTAAGTATTTGGCCAGAGTATTTAACATTAGTAAATGTAATTTATTTATAAAACTATGTATGTACTAATAAGCAGAAATTAATGAATAAAGTATTATTTTTGATTATATATAAGAAGTTTTTAATAGATTTTGTTTATTTCAACATCTGTTAATATTCAAAGATTGCTTTTAATTTAAAAATTATAAATTCAAAAAGGGTATCTGCATGTATAAAAGTTCATAAATACTAATAAACCTAAAATTAATAAATAAATCAAAATACTTTTGACAATATGGGCTGCTTTTAAAAGTTGATCAGGATAAAAGAGTAATCAGGGTTAAGGAGTAAAATAAATAAATTGAAAAAGAATTATCATTATGCTTCATATATATCTCTACGTTAGAAATGTGATTTCCCCCCCAAGGAAATTGAGAATTCAGGATTGATTTGAGAACAATGAATTTAAGCTTTTTTTATAAAAAGAGAAGCATTTGCTCACGACTTTAGTATAAATTCAGAGTTGGGAGAAAAAACAGCTTTTTAGGAATGAATTGGCAACAGGAAAAAGATTCAGGAAAGTGTTTTAAAAAGTCTTTTCATCGTATTGGATGAAAAACATTCTTCAAATATTTTGCCTCATGTTAAATTCTGTTTATTAAATAGAAGACATTAAAGAATAAATCTATTAATACTTAAATATGAAATGAGTAACATCACAGTAGATGAACATTTAAGTGATTAAAAAAAAATTGAGATGAAAAATAAATCAAAAAATGAATATAATTTTATAATAATCAATAAAGAGTAGTGCTGAGCAGAGTAAAATAATTGGATAGATATTTTTTTTCTGCCATAGTAGAATCATATATGGAATGGAATGTTCTGCTCTCGATTATTTTTCAGCTGTGCCGTTGAACTTTTTGAAAAGTTAGTCATTGTGCATGTTTGCTTATTGCTAACATAATTTAATGTGCAGATAAAAGATGAAAATTTTAATGATAGAAAGTGAAAAATCATACGATTGGTTGTTCAGCATTGTCATTATTTATCCCTTTGCTGCTCAAACTTCACAAATAACTTAACTATCGTAAATAAATAAATAAAAGTTAGCAATGTATGTATTCAAACCTAATATTACTAGAAAATATTGTAGAGTTCAGGAATAAAAATCTTTTGCAAAAATGTTTTGATAGATTAAAGAAATTTTTAAAAATAGATTTTATTTTATTTATTTTTTCAACACTAGTTTGAGGAATGATCTACAAATGTTGTTGTTGTTGTTTTTGCATCATTTGAAGAAAGCAGTATTTTACTTTTATATTGAACCTTTATTTTATTCCAAAGCAATGTGCATTGCAATAAATGGGATGGCCCTTGAGATTAAAGTCCATACTGGCACACCAAATTATGTAATGGTCAGCATGGTGTGAAGAGCTGACAGATCCAAAAAGTGATATCTTTAAATGTGCACATATTAATCATTCCATATTAAAAACAGCAATTATGCAAAATAGAATGTTAAGAGAGTTAAAATATAACTAATTGAGAGATCAAACGACCAGTAAATGTGTATTTTTAGCTACACATTGATTGGTATTGCCAATTATATAAAGGAACCAGATTGACATTATTAGAGAATACACATGTTCACCTTCCTGGGGGTGCTTCAATTAGGTGATAAATCAATAAACTCACTTCTAGATTAGAAGAAATTGTTATTATAACTAAATAAAAAATTTTCTCAGCATGAGGATGATGATGATTTGGCTTACATTGGAACATCAAAATATGTATTAGATAGTGATTACTGCAGTAAGACATAACTGCACACAAAAATTCATCTCTATTTTACTCACTATTCTTAAAAGCTTTAACCCATCAGATATTCTCTTTCTGGAATCATCTTTTATTTATTTATTTCTATACATTAGCACTGCAATCTGAATTTAGATTTGCCTATCCCATAGAGAAACAAATCTTTCCAGTCTTTCCTATGATACTGTTCTCCTCAGGATAAAAACTCAAGACAATGCATGAAATTAAGGAATAGATGATATTACAAATTTATATGTAGCATACACACATATTTCTACAAGAGTTAGTTTTTAATAAAATTAGTTTTAATACTAGTGATTTATTTTACAATGCACAGATAATCAAACATACACTTTTCTGTACATATATTGTTAAACTGATCCATATTTCCCTATAATAATTCCTTCTTGATTTCGCTGAAAGTGAATTATTCACTTAATTCTAAAAAGCGGAGTCCTATGTGTAAACACAATTATTATGTGCATGACAAATATATACAAAACAAACAAAAAAAAAAAAAACGAATACAATTATTAATGGTATTTATTTAAATTTCTAATAATATAAAAATCTCATTCAACAGTTCAAGTGTCAACTTTCTTGTCTGTATTAAAATGTTGAATCCAAGTGAAAGAACAACTCATCTTTATTTATAGAAATTTATGGTGTATGTTAGCTTTGGCTGTGATCATGTGATTTACATTTGTGAACCATCTAGCTATATACAAAATCAGGTTTATTATCTAAAAATGAATTACTAGTGAAGTTTGAAATTTTTAAGAAGGATTATTAATCTCCTTTCAAAAACAGGTTTTATTCACCTGTTTAATGGGGTTTATTTAAACTTCTAGAAATATAAAAATCTCAATCTATTATAGTCCAAATGTCGACTTCTTTGTCTATTATTAATTTCTTAAACCAGAGTGAAAGATATATATATTCCACCTATTATTTATAGATGTTGTCTCACTAACAAATTGAAGATTTACATTATAAATAAGTGTGGGCTGTTATCATGTGGGTTATCAGTATATACAAAAAAATGTAAACTAATCAAAATGTGAAAACATTTACCTAGGTTTGTTGATTAGTTTATTTGGTAGCTGTCTTTCTTTGTTTATATTGCTGGACATAGTCCATTCTAATTCTGTATTTCTTATTGTAAATAGCTGAATTAGAATTGGTGTTGGAGATCCTGTAGCTTTCTCCATTTTAATTAATGCAATTTCATCATAGCAACTTGCAGAAATTGAGGAAATATTAATATATCTTCTCTCACCCCTATACATTGCAGAGAGAAGATGCAACAAAATTACAGCTTTCTCCTCAGGTCTTGGTCTAGTCAATATTTGCTGCTGCATTTTCCATAATTTTTCTGGATTAGCAGTCAAGGTTAAAAGAATCTCTGCTAAAATTGCAGAATAACACACTAGCAAGCAAATTTATTTTCTCTTATTTTACTTACATATTTTAGATTGTGTAACTTTTCCCAGCTCTAGCTCTCATTTTTCCACTTGTCTACAATCCCCTCCTGCATTTTTACACATAGCTAGATTACCAAATATAAAAGTATTATCATTCACAAAGTCTTTTTCTCTCTTTTACATTAAAAGATAGCAATTGATTGCTTATCATTTAATTAATTTTACTTCAGAAAGCATTAATCTTTTTTCCTACACTCACAGATTAACATACTGACCAGCTAATAAATCTCTTCATTGTTTTAAGGATGTGTTTAATTCAGGGGTCCCCAACCCTATGCCCGCAGGCACCATGGCACCCGTAGACCATTTTATGTGTGCCCGCCACTATCCAAACATGATAAAAATTATTTATCTGACACAAATAAATTTAATTTTTAAAATTTCTTATAAATTATTGTATTATATTGTAATCAAATTGTAGAGTATACTATACTTTTACAGTGTAAAAATATAAACGTTAATTATATGTTAAAATTTTATTTTTGAAATAAATATTTTTTTGTACATTATGTGTATTATTAACAATATCCAACTATAAATTTACATTGAAAAAATAAATGGTGCCTGCTGCCTGGCCGGTATTAAAGAATGTGCTCTTAAGTGCAAAAAGGTTGGGGACCGCTGGTTTAATTTATAAAGAATTTGCTTGGGTTTACTGGCAATAAATGTGTTATTTTTCTATTCATTTTATTTGTCAATTCACTGATTATAAAAAGAAAATATAATTAAAAAACATCACATGATCACCATTTCTTATGCTTGCTTATAACTGTTATTAAAACAGGCAAAACTCTCCATACAGTATTGCCACTCAGTACAAGCCAGAGTAATCAATGGATGCCAGAAGGCTTGTGCATAAAATCCCCATCTAGTGCCTACTCATCCAATATCCCCAGACTAAATTCTGGCTTTTGGCCTTTGTCAGCGAATAGCTCTCAGATCCAAGGCTCCTCACTGATGAAGGCCACAATCCAGAAACTAGTCTGGGGATATTGGATGAGTAGGCACTAGATGGGGATTTTATGCACAAGTTCTTCTGGCATCCATTGATTACTCTGTATTGCACTGAGTGGCAATACTGTATGGAGAGTTTTGTCTGTTTTAATAATAATTAAAAACAGACAATGATGATTATGTAATTTATAAAGAACAATCATTTTATTACCTTATCTATGATTATTACAATAACAATCAATCATTTAACGGTTAAGAAATTTATATATATTAACTATCTAAAGAGAAGTTCCGAGATATATATTTTCTCCATATGTAAATAAATCTTTTATCAGTGCTATAAATGTATAATTACTTGAAGTGATATTATATCCAAGCGCCCTCTATACGATTTTTTTAATTTCTAAACATTATCTATTGATGGAAAAATTGACCAATCTCTGTATGACATGTTTTTGAGCAAATTTACAATTGCCTTATCTATAAAGGTTAATGTAAATATACAGAACAGAGCTACTTAAATCTCTTTTTTTCCAGAAAGAATCTTATACAGAGGTAAATATATAAACAAACATTCTTATTGACATTGTAAAAATGTTATGACTTGAAATGATATTAAATCTTTATGTTCCATTCATAAGGTTTTTTAAATGTTTGATTCTTGCCCATTGATGAAAAAAATGGCAATCACTCTCCAACACATGCTTCAGGCTCTTTCTCATCAGGTGTCTTAGAACCAATCAATACAGCAGTGTCTTTGACTAGGAATAACACTATTATGCTGATGGATTTTTGATCACTTCTTAGGGTACTGGATAAAGGCAGAACCAAAACATGTTGTGTGAAGATTGGTCAGTTATGTTTTGTAGTTTTGAAAATCCTACAAATTGCACATGAATATCCTGTCAAGTAATTATATAAATATATTACAGCTTATCTCACTGATTTCTAAAAGTTACCTTCATTATTAACAAGAAGTTACCATTTGATAATAAAATGGAAAGCATTGTTGTAGATAAAATAATTTGTTTGCAGAACTGCTTTGTTTTATAGTATTGAGAGATTTGACAATAATCCTACTATATGAATGCAGCCATTAAAAAAAATAAAACTAAGGAGGTAATTCTAATGATAAATTTATATAAATTGACACTTTGCTTTATTTGAAGTTAATTGGTGGTGGGGGGTGAATATCTATTTCTTTTATTGAGATATAAGATGTTTGTTGAAACATTTTTCTGATGAAGGTACCCATTATTGGACAATAAGAAGCAACTGTTATTCTTGCAACTTATATTACTATTATGTGCGATCAAGTCATTCACTTCTAACCCATCCAAGATTCAATTTTATATCCAACCCATTGCATATGTCTATTTATTGAATTAGACTTTGTAATGAATTTTATACTGGAACTTACAAAATTTTAGTACATTATATATGAAAATTATTTAATGAATTAATGATAGGGTTTGAGAACATTACAAATAAAAAACCTATTGCTCTTTAAGTATAGACATGGTGAAAGGAAATCAGTTTAAGTATAGACATGGTGAAAGGAAATCAGTTGATGACAACTCTAATGGCATTCTGGCATCTTTATGTTTTCATTCTCGATTAAAAGTTATTTAATTATTATAATTTTATAAATATATGTACATTATTTTAATGCACACATTCATATGTTACACTTATTTGTACTTTTATATTGTGTTTTTTTAAATAGGCCATCAAGAAAACAATAATTTCTGCAGTATTAATGTTAATATTGGTCCAGGAGACTGCGAGTGGTTTGCTGTTCCAGAATCCTACTGGGGTGTAATTCATAGTTTATGTGAAAAAAATAACATCAATTATTTAACAGGGTCCTGGTGGCCCATTTTAGATGATTTGTATGAAGTAAATGTACCTGTTTACCGGTTTATTCAAAGGCCTGGAGATTTAGTTTGGGTCAACGCAGGCACAGTACATTGGGTACAGGCCATTGTAAGTTAAAACCATTTTTTTTTTTTACTTTACTGTAAGCTTCATTTTCTTTTTTAATGGCTAAAGTAAATGTTGTTACTTATGACCAGCAAGTAAATAAATGGACAAAGGCAGAATTGAGATAGTAAGATTATAGTTTAATATGAATAATTTTAACTATATACATTGCCTATTATAAGGCGTAATAAAATAATAAAAGGTCATGGTGATCTGCATATAATAACCCTAGTCCTGCTTTTGGACTTACAGAGGCAGGAGTCTCTGACTTATAATTAAAACTCAGAACAAATTAGATCAGGTTATGGAGGTTTATATACTCCTCAAGACTTCTGGAGTCTTTTACATTCCTAACCATATATGGCGTTTTCACATACACGCAGTGTTTTTACATTTCTCACCATATATGATATTTTACACAGTTTTTTGACCCTGTAAGGTTAGCTAGGCTTTCTATGATTTAACATTGTAATTTTACACAATCGTTATACATAATTGCTATACAGTTATTCTTATTTTACATATTCATTATATTTTACAGTTATTACTTTTATTCTACATTTATTATTGTACTCTTATTATTATACAATTATTATTCTTATTTTACATACTCTTATTATTATACAATTATTATTATTATTTTACATATTCATTATACATTACATATGTATACCTTGACCTTGAATACTGCAGTAGAATAAAAAATGTAAGCAAAAAAGTTAACATAAATGGCCTAAGCCCTAAAATATGAAGAATATGAAGTGCAGAAGGTGGACCATTAGATGAATAATGAAGATGAAAGTCATTTCACAATATCAAATAATAGAAATCATGGCTAACAGTCATTCTGGAGTGGGTATGAGGAGTCTGGTTTAGCTTATATATATATTGTACTGTATTTTATTTAGAAGTTAAATTAATAAATTCCTAATAATAATAAAAATATATTTATTTAAATATCTGATCGATTTAGTTTGAACAACGTGGGTGTAGATATTTTTGTGTGTGCTAAAAGAATTCGAAAAGAGATATAAAGAGTATAATAAAACAAAAGGGAAAATTACTTTGAATTTTTGTAAAAAATAAAAGTTACAGTATTATACATACCTTCCCTAATTAAAGATGGCGAACAAGAAGAGAAAAAAAAGAAGACTTTGTGGGCTAAATTCCTTTAAAATTGGTATACATTAATAGGTGTCAATGGGAGTTGCGCAGAGACTAAAAAAATCAGGACTATAAAACGAAAAAACACATCGTGCATTAAAGGGTTCTTAGATCTTCGTTCCTACAGAGAAAAGTAAAGATAAACATGGAGAAATTATGAAAAGTGTGCCAAACTACTCTTACTAATATGTTGAATCGTATTAAGATGTGTGAGTAGAAGAAGTTCTTTTGCCGGTGTTGCTTTTGACCTGATGTCACGAACTACCTGAGTGAAATCATTTCCTACTAAATGTGAAACCACAAAGACTGACGGATCGCTAGAATATTGAACAGTGGATCCCTTCTAAGATAAATCCATGCATTGTAAATTTTATAAATCCTATACGTGAACAAATAAACTTACCGGTAAGTAACTCTATTAATTCCAATACTAGTGATCACTTTTCTTAGATTTTTAAGTGTGATAAACTGTCGCAATGAGCCGTACCAATTAAAATAGAATATTAGCGGTAGTTTTAATCCCTATTTTTTTTTTATATTTTCTTCTCTTGATAATATTAAATATTTTGTTTTGTATTAATACATTTAAATACGACTCACATTGTTATTTAATTATTGATTATTATTCTAATTTCATTACAACTTAGCCATTATTATAATTCGATTAAATAAGTTGCCAGTGCTGTACTGAAAACGCTATCCTCCGGATATTCTGAATAATTCATCGTAACTAAAAAAATAAAAGAGGTTTGGCCAGTGGATTATGATACAAAATCCTGGCGCCTTTTCAAATAAATTAAAAGCTGGCTTATTTGTCCCCATTATTATGGTAGTTACGTTAAGTGAAAGGGTGTTGTGTGACCAGGAAAGATAATTGCGTCCATTAAATCTCACTGAAATTTTCTGATGAAAAATTTAATAGATCGAACATCGAGTACGGGCAGTTAACTCGTAAAGAAACCCTAATTATACAGAGGACGTTAACAATATTATATATAAACACAGAATTATTTCTCTATAAAACTGCTTTAATATTTCAACTAGCAGACTGGTTTTATTTTTCCTTTAGTTAGTTCGTATATTTATTTATATAAGTATAATAATTCTCAAGGCTAAATAGGTTTGTAATTAATCATTAAAAGCCAATCAACACTTAGACAATCCCAATATCACTAATAATCAACAATTTCAAACTGTTGTCAATGCAATCTCCTTTTAACAATAAAGGTGGAATCCCACTTTTATTAATGGTCCAACATATTTATATAGCCACTAAAGATTGCAACTTGACCACAGAGGTTGAAATTATCGATACAAAGAAGTTTAAATAAACCTCTTTAAACGGGTAAATATAACCTGTTATGAATGCAGATTAATAAATAGTCAATTATAACATTACAAACTGTAATCATAATTTTCAAATTGCACCCAAAGTGTTACTTAAATAATTAGTGTAATAATGCTCAAGGTAATTGTTAGGGCTTTGACAACAGTTTGAAGTTGTTGATTGTTAATGATATTGGGATTGTCTAAGTGTTAATTGGCTTTTAATGATATATATATATATATTACTTACAGTAAAGAGGGAAATTAGGAGATATAGATCCAATTGAAAGAAAATAATTAAGAAAAGGGAGAGTAGAGTTCTTGTCTCAAACTCATTTAAAAATAATCTTGTATCTTACATTTACTTTAACAGTTTATCACTTAAATGCATGTTTGATGAGCTAAGACTGAGTGCTATATACTGTAGTTCTAGAGCAGTATTATAATACAATAGATTTTCTATATTCACTGCTTTTCAATTCCAGTCTTATCTTGATTATAGCAAACTTTTAAATGTTTGATATATATACACAATCTTAACAATACAATTTAATTTTTAAAATATACATGTTTAACATCAGTGAAAATAATTTAAGAAAAAAAATAGAAGAATGCACTCATGAAAAATAGTATAGAAATAAATTTAGAAGGAAAGGAACTGTATAACTGACTGATTGAGCAATGTGTGGAAATGATTTTTTGAGAGTCGAATCAAAATAGTTTTCATATAATTGACTGCATGTTTAAAATTTATGAATTTAAATTTGCGGACTCTTAATTTTCATTTACTTTTTTAATACTTTTCAAAATTCTGGATATTGAAGGAGTGGGAATACTGCAGCATACATATATTTGGTGAAGGTTAGAAATCATTCTATTATAATTTTTTTTTTCCTTTGAAACAATAATAAAGATTCTGTAATTCAAACTCTGAAGAAATTGTTGTCATCATCATCATCAACCATTAGCAATTTACTGCAGAATGAAGGTCTCCAAGTTCAGTCCATCTTCTCCAATCTTTAGCTTCTCTTCTCCACATCACCCCTGCACACTTTCTTATTTCATCCATCAATCTCATATATGATCTCTTTTTGGGTCTTTTACAATCTCTTGGAGTCCAGATTTTAATAAAATAAATGTTTACCTTTTTTATTTTTATATTTAACATAAATAAAGAAGAGAAAAATGAAGCTATCAAAGAATCATATAATCTTTAAGTCACATTAGTAAATAAATATTGTATTAGTCTTTAGCTTTGTTTTAAACCAAACTTTATTTATGTCTTCCACATTTAAAATAAAAATGTATAGAAAGTCAATCAACAAACATTTCATACTTTTTGAATGCTTTTGTTTTTTTAACATGTACGTTCCAAATTCCAATTATGAGAACACTAAATGGTGCCTTCCCCAAAATTAGCTTTGTCATTCCAAAATAAAATTATTCAATGGCTTTACTGCTTGGATGTCTGGAAGAAGTTTGAGCACCTTAAGTACCATAATGGTGGTGAATTTGAAAATATTAAGTTATAAAGCCTATCATCTACCATTGCACTAAACCACTCGGGGGAAAATAAATAATCAAATAGTTTTATTGCTTGAGAATTCTTAAGAAGTTTGAGGCCAAAAGTTTGAGTACTAGAATCGATCCGATAATCTTATATTCCAGAGTCCAGCCCTCTATCATTGAACTAAACTATGCAGGACAATTATTTTCTGGTAGAAATGAGATGGTTCATTAGTAGAGTGAATTCTTTAATAGTCAGTGTATGAGATGACTAGAGGCTTCTGGGACTTTTGCATCTAATTTTATTGGGAATAGAATCATTACTTTATTCAATTCTGATATTCTTAAGGGTATAAAAATGTGTAATTTTTTGGAAAATTTGATTTGTAACAATTCTGAAAATCTTTTGTTGCAAAGAGATTGCCGAAACTCAATAAATTGTTGTGAATGATTATCCATCTGATATGATATTTCATTAATCTTTTTGTAGTAAAAAGCTGCTTTATTAGAATATCAAATCCAGATTTTCAGTGATGATGTTTAATTATATTTTTCTTGATTGCAATTTCTTGGTATATGACTTTCTTGAGAATGCAATTTCTGAGGTAGTAATTTTGACAGCTGCTACCTTGAGAGGATTAAAATGTTATTATGTCAAAAGAATTCTCATGATCATAATAGCTTTTCTAACTTTCTAAATACTTAATCTTTTTAATGTAAATGTTTTTTATTGCTTAATATGAAATTCCAGTTTAAAATTGTAAAATCACATTTTTTATTTTTGTCATTAATTCATTTATTTTTAAGTCCTATAAATATGTGTTTGTGAACGTGTGTTAGACCTGTGTCATATTTTATAATCATATTGGGGAAAAAATTAAAAGTGTTTCAATTTATATTAATCAAACGAGTTCATTACTTTATGTCAGATATGTTAACTATTCTGGTTGATTATCCACAATCTTTCCTATATATTTAATATTTTATTCTCCGATGATTTGATGCTGCCTTATCTGACTTATTTGCTTCAAAATACTGTGAATGTCATTAACAACTAGCCATAAAAGAATAAAAGTATTCTAACTCCAGATCGGGAGGCAGGCGAAACAAAGATAGGAAAACAAGCAATAAAACATTTGAAAATGAAGGAAGAAAATTTAAAAAAGGATTGAAATTATAATTACTGTATGTGTAATTAAATATTGGAAGTGTTGCACAAACTATTGTTAAAATTTCTGTCTAAATATGAGAAATTGCAATCCAAATGATTAAAAAAATAAGATAAAAGAAAGTGAAAAGAGAATGAAAACTAATGGTAATTAATTATAAATATTAATAATTATCAGTGAATCAAATCAAGAAATTGATCATTCTCATTCAGTCATATATTCCTTATTTTCCATACATTTTCGAAACCAGAGATTCTCTCATTTCAACAAAATAATGATATCTGTTAATTCATTTCCATCTGTAGATATTAAAGCTCTGTGTGATTTGGAGCCATAGTAGAATGGAAGATTCGAGCTTAAAGTCCGTGAATAACAATTCATTTCTGTTATTTCCGGTACTCAAATCTATTACAAGTTCTCAAGTTTTATAGTCATTCAATTATTTATTTTTAATAGGTAGTAAAAAATGCAACATACATGATTTAAAATATCCTACATGTTTCAGTGCCTTTTATTTCTGAAAACTTGTGTAAATTCAGGGAAAAAAGAAGCTGAATTTTTCTGGTATGTAAAAAATTATCTTCTTAAAAATACAGAAACACAAAGTCTTTGCTAATTGTGTTGTTTCATTTGTATCATTGATTTGGAGTACTAATTTATATTTTTAATTTTAGATAATATGTTAGTCATTGAAATCTTTGTGTGTTCTAGGGTTGGTGCAATAATATAGCATGGAATGTTGGTCCCCTGACAGCCCGCCAGTATCAGCTAGCAGTTGAGCGGTACGAATGGAACAAGCTCCAGAGTACTAAATCCATAGTTCCCATGATTCATTTATCATGGAATATGGCAAGAAATATCAAAGTATCGGAGCCAAAGTTGTTTGAACAAATAAAGTAAGAATTCAATTTACTTCCATTCTTTTTTATATCATTTTTTAAAGTAAATTAGTAAACTCACAAATATTCACTTCCTATTTCAGTGGAACCTCTCAATAGTAAAATGTTGTAAAAAAACGTAATAAGAAGTGAAAATTTGTAGGCCTATTAATTTATTTGAAGTAAGAATAGACTTTAAATATTATTTTATAGTAAATTTAAAATATTTATTAAATAATATACTTTATTTGTTTAGGTATTGTCTTCTGCGAACATTGCGACAGTGCCAGTTGACACTGGATTTTGTTCAGTCTTGCAGTAAAGATGTCAAATGGCATGGCCGAGGAAAGAATGAAGCAGCACACTATTGCGTCAACTGTGAGGTATGTGCATGAGTTGTTCAAATTTACAAATAGTTAGTAGATTTGAACTAGTCACATGATGTTTTTTAAGCTGATTGTAAAATTTAACAAACAATAGTAATATGATATAAATTTTACTGTTGATAAGGAAGAGATTATATTATTATAGAACTGAGTCTGGCTGCTATTATGTTTTCAATATTTTAGGGAAGCACATTCTGGAAAAAAGTATTTTAGTAACTTGATTTGATTTTTATTTCAAAGATGGTGGGCATTTGGACATAACACATCCTTTAGTGTAGATTTTTTTAAAAGATTGGAAAAACATGTAATAATATTTTTTTTTGTTTGTTTGTTTTAAGAGATTTTTTTTTTTAATAGAAGGATCAAAGAATTTTGTACTTTTCGCAAGGCAAAATTCACATTTTTTAGTTGATTTTTTTTCCATTTATCTTCATTAATACCATCAGTCTGATAGACTGTTTTAATCTCTATATCTCAAATACATAAACAATTTCTTTCTTATATATATTGCATCACTTGTAATTTTTTCTCCTGTACTCTTTTTGACTTATTTTTCTGAATATTTCATTGCAAAAGCTTTTCAAATACTTGTTGTTTTTTTTGCTTAACTATGTTTTAGGTTTTTATAGTGTTGCTCTTTAAACATATTTCTGACCTCTCTTTAAATTTAGCCTATCAATTCATCTTATTCTTTTTTAAAATTGTGTTTTATCACTGCTTCTTCTTAACAGTTTTCATTTTTCCAGCTGTCTAAATGTTTACTATCTACCAATTCATTTTTTACTTACTCATAATTAATTCATTTGTTTGTTTTTATTATTTCTATTTCAAAATGTAATTTCTTTCTATCTTCAAGTATTCCAGCATAGAGGATTAATAATATAACCAATTGTGTAATTAATATTTTTTAGAATTAATTTTACATTGATGTGATAACGTGAAAGCTAAACACCTTCAAACAGATACGCTTTTTAAAAATGCTTAAGTGACAGCCAATCAGATGGAATAATGGCATCACATGGGACTCTAAATTCTAAAACACAAGCCAGAACTATTAGAAAAAGATGGATCCATCTTAATCTATGCCTCAATTATATTTAAATAAGCCAGACTCAAGCATTTTGAACTAAGAGTGTGAAGCTTAAATACCTTCACATTTAATCCACTAAATATTATATATATAAATTAACAACGCGAAAAAAATATATATATATATATTTCTTCGTTGTAAATCGGATGATTTCGCGTTGTTAATTTATATATATAATATTTAGTGGATTAAATGTGAAGGTATTTAAGCTTCACACTCTTAGTTCAAAATGCTTGAGTCTTGCTTATTTAAATATAATTGAGGCATAGATTAAGATGGATCCATCTTTTTCTAATAGTTCTGGCTTGTGTTTTAGAATTTAGAGTCCCATGTGATGCCATTACTCCATCTGATTGGCTGTCACTTAAGCATTTTTAAAAAGCGTATCTGTTTGAAGGTGTTTAGCTTTCACGTTATTATATTATCTGTTTACGCTTAAAATTTAATATATTGATGTGATGTAAAATGGCTTTTCTTTCAGTGAATTCAGAAGATTCTGTATATAGGATATATGCCCGGACACTACTACATATCCAGAATCCTTATTAGCCAAGTTAAATATTCCCTCCTTCCAAATTTTTTTTGTTTTAAAGTTATTTACTTCTTACTCTTTATCATTTAATTGTTTTTCCAGCTCTGGTTTATTTATTTTTTCCTCATATATCATTTTAATAAAAGCTGTTGCATTGTAATCATTATCCTGTCCTCATATTCCCCAATTTCAATATGCAAATTTAAATAAAAAATATTTCCCCCTTTTATTCTTCTTAACATAGGCAAAACTCTCTCCATACAGTAGTGCCACTCTAAGCAAGACAGTTAACAATGTTAACAACAGTTATGAGCAAGCATGGAAGATAGTGATCATGTAATGTTTTAAGGTTTAATACCAATCCTGCCTCATAGGAAAGTGGTGGTTATGGTTGTAAAAAAGCCAAAGACACCAAAATGTATGGTTGCTGAACTGAGTTCAGACCCATATGACTATTTAAGCTATTGAGCTTAGATTGAAAATATCTGTGTGTTTTTAATTTTATTCTCATAGTTTAGTAGTTATGTAGAGTTAAGAGGTGGCTGCTGGAGGGGTTGCATTAGATCCTAAGATCTAGGTGCAGTGCTCTCAGATCCAAGGCTCTTCACTGACGAAGGCCATAAGCCAGAAACTAGTTTGGGGATATTGGATGAGTAGGCACTAGATAGGGATTTTATGCACAAGCCTTCTGGCATCCATTGATTACTCTGTCTTGCTTAGAGTGGCACTACTGTATGGAGAGAGTTTTGTCTATGTTAACAACAGTTATGAGCAAGCATAGAAGATAGTGATCATGTGATGTTTTAAGGTTCATTCTTCTTACCTTTAAATTTCTTTTAACTCTTGATACATTTTATTCTACTTCTTTTTCAATATTCTATATTCTAAAAATAAGTATTCAGTACCCTTCTATTTCTACGTAAACTACATCTGCATTTCAAAACATTTTTACCTTCTATTTTAATATCTAAATGCCTTCCCTTGCGCAAAATAACAATAATATTCCTTTGTGTTATCATACATTCTTTCATATTTTATATAATTGCAATTATTATTTTATTCATATTCATTTTCCACAACTCTTGTTTTTCTTTAATTAGTGTATCTACTCTTCATAATTATATACTTGTAATATATTCTCTACACATCATACTGTTTTTTAAATACATATTATTAAGATTGTATATTGAAAAATCTTTTTTGTTCAATATAATTGTTGTCATCTTCATATAATCTAATTAAACACTATTTTTATTCATACATTAAAACCTAATGTATATTTTTAATTTTTTTTTTAATTTTTTTTTATTGAATTTACTTCTCTAATAACAAATTCATATCTTCTACACTGTTTAAAAAAAAAAAAAAAAATCACTTATGTAGTCTCTTGGTTCCAATTATAGGAATCTCCACCTTTGTCTCTAATCTTTCTATTCTGATTTCCAGTTCTCTTAGAAATCAAATAAATAATAAAGATAATAATATATATTCTTGTTTTAGTCCAATTTCACATTTGAATTTTTCTGATTTTGTACCTCCTGTTTGGAATTTCTAAAAATTTTCTCGTAATTCTAGCTTGTGTATTTGAATTGAGAGTTCCATGTGCAGTCATTATTACATATGATTGGCTGTCACATAAGCATTTTTAAGGCACATCTGTCAAAGGTTTTAGCCTTTCATGTTATTATTATATCATCTGCTTGTGTTTAATAAATTTAATATATTTACATTTGTTACTATCATTTCATTAGATTTGAAAATTGCTTCATAGTAAATCGAAAGATTTCACGTTGTTTATATATAATATTTAATGAATTAAATGTGAAGGTGTTTTAAGCTTCACGCTCTTAGTTCGGAATGCTTAAGTCTGGCTTATTCATATATAAATTTAAGTAGAGAAGAAAGCGGGGTTCCATCTTTTTCTCGTAGTTCTGGCTTGTGTTTTTGAATTGAGAGTTCCACGTGCAGTCATTATTATATCTGATTGGCTGTCACATAAGCATTGTTTAAAGCGCATCAAAGGTTTTAACCTTTCACATTATTATTAAAAATTAGTTTTGTAAAAACTCTTAACCATGCATAATAACCTAAGTCTGTTCTCATATTTTCAAGGCTTCTCCAAAAAATATTTTTATTATTCTATCATAAAACATTTTTGTGTATGTGAAAATGCAATAAATAAAAAATTTTCTTATGTATTTCTTGGCCTTTTCCCTAAATAAAATGCATTCTGAATCTGTCGAAAATTTGATTTTCTTCCAGTCAAGTCTTCATTAAGATATATAAAAGTAATTTGTAAAGTATGGAAGTTCTCAGTATTTGTCTTGATAATATTTTCAATTAGAAGATTTTTATTTATGATTTTTCATTTATAAATAAATTTCTTTATATACAGAGATATCATTCCCAAATGAATAAAATAATAATAATGAACTTAATCATTTTCCCATGATTAAAAGTAATAAGATCAGTGATTATAATGAGATAGAGGGAAAAAAGGAAACAGAGCCAATTAATTATTGCATTTTTTTTTTTGTAATATTATATAATTATAATCAAAAAGAAACCAAAAGATAATTATTTGCTATTAAATTCATTGTATGATGCCATTTGAAATAAAAGTGATGGTATAATTAGGGGATTATTCTGTTAAGAAATAATGTCTTTGAAAAACATGTTAATTGGTAAATTAAGCTTGTTTTTGTTTAAAGAAGGAAGGGCATCATACACAGATTTTCTGTATGTTTTTTTTTTAAACTTAATTTTCAGAAGATATGGAGAAATAAAACATAGGACCATTGGACCAACCCAAGTGATTCTGAAAGTGACTAAATTTCTTTGTTGCATTAATGAAAAACAGCATCATTTATAACAGAATATGAAGGACTATGGGAAGATTAAGCTATTAACAAACATCATATCTTAAATTATATTCTTTACATTATTTACTTGGAAAAAAACTTAGAAAAGTGTTTTAAATCTGAGATATCTACAAATTATAATAAAAGTGAACTTTATTTAATATTGGATGTCAAGTCTATCAATATTCCTTTTCATTATTTATGATAAATCATATGAACAGCATTTGTATTTGACATTTATTGTGAAGTTTAATATTGGGTAGACAAATGATAAAAATACATGCCAGAAGCAATATATTTAACTGCAAAGATAAATCTATAAGAGTTCATAATGCACCAGTTTCTCTCCTCTTTCTACATAGATATACATGTTATTAGGACAGTTATATATAGAGAGAAATAACTCCACATATGTATTCAAGTTATAAAAAGTAAATGGAGATGATTCAGAGCATTTAAAAAGTAATATATGGGATTTAAAAGATACTATATGGGATAATTAATTAAGATAAATGTAAATATCTCTTGATAATAATTATTAAAAATCTACATGTACCAATTAGGTTTTTGTCCTTTCTGATTATGGGCTAGAATATATGTAGACAGAATGAATGACAAAAAATTGGTCAAATAATCGTGATTAATCAAAAGAATAAATTGTATTAAATATACTTTTATAATTTGAATGATATAGTATTTATACTGCCACTGCATTAATCTGAAATATTTTATAGTGTTTATATTTTGTTAAAAATTATGAAATATAAATCACGCATGCAAACCACTTGGTTTACTATATGTCTTTACATATTATTAAGTGCCTAAGGGACTTGATAGAGATAATCACATGCTATATTAATATCAAATTTATATTATCACTAATATTTTAAACGGTAAAATTTTAATTAATTAAAGATGGGTTCATTTCTGCTTTCCTATAAAAAGGGACAGCAAGAGATCGATATTTTGATAATATTTCAGATTTTTTTTTTTTTTTGAAGCAATACTAACTAGATTTTAAAAGAGAGTCCCAGGCACTAAATTATAATGCTTTTTTTTTTAAAGCATTATTTGTAACTAAATTATAACATATAATAACTTTATATTTACATTCATTTGATCATTTTTTAAATTAACCTCTTATTTTTTTTAATTCTATTCCAGATTGAAGTATTCAACATCTTATTTGTCAAGGAACAAGATAAAAAACATGTCGTACATTGTCAAGACTGCGCGAGGAAAACAAGTGCCGTATTAAACGGCATTGTTGTGTTAAATGAATATACCATGGAAGATCTGATGGAAGTTTATGATAATTTTATATTACACACTGTAAGTTTCTATTATTCTGTTTCAATTTTTTCTTATTTGTGGGTATGTGTTAAGGACTTAGTAATGTAATAATTAATGTTTCCATCTGTTATGTCTCCTACTTGGAACTTTAATCTACATGGATCTTGGGAGAAAAAATTGAGTAGAGAGAATTTGCAAACAGATTTTGTATTTTTTTGTAAGCATCCAGTCCATATCCTACACATTTAGTCATGTAATTATTGTTCACCAATTGACTGTTTATTGATATTAGAGCTTAAATCTGAGAATCATCAGCATTGGGCAGTTACTTTTCCACATATAATGTTCTTTTCTTTCCTGTTTCTCTATCAAGGACTGATGGAGAAATTTTTACTCTGCAGTTGGCTTTAAGCTTACTTCTTTTTTTTTTTTTTAGCTATATATAGAATCTATATACATTCAGTGATAAATAAATTTTATGACTTCAAAAACTCTCACAGTGAAAATTGTAATCTAGCAATAACTACTTGTTTATTATTATAATAGCTTTGCTGTAGTACCGTTTTTTGTTACTTTTTAATTTGATTAAATGGTTTAAAGAAATAATGACATAATAATTTTATATTTTTTTTATAAGTAACTCATAGCATAAGCTATAATATAATAAGTTAAAAGAATAAACTTTTTTTAATAAGTTTATGATGGGTTCACAAGTGGATTGAGAATGGTTGCAAACTAATTATGACCCAGTTCAAACCTTGATAGTGATAAATGTAGACAACTACACTGACTCTAAGGTACAATTCCTACATAAATTTTTATATGCTCATAACATTACTATGCTAATAATAATCTGTAAACTACTGTGAAGCGCCCTCTATAAAATGCCTTTGATAAGTTACCAACAGCCAATATATTAAAAAGGTAAACAATGAAAATCAGTCTTAAGCCTCTTTCCATACCATGAATCAGAACTTAGAATTTCATATGTACATGGTGTATAGTGTGAAATATAAATTGTGATCATTAATGTTGATTCTGGTCAGGCTTACTAATTATAAAAAAACATCATATTTGGTAATCTAATAATATCTCGTACTTCTGTTTTATGCATGTAGGATTCTGTAGGGTGTTACCGAGGACAATAGTATTGGTGAGAGAGCATTCTGAAATTGGAATGGGGTGTTTGGAGTTATCATAGTTCACTTTTCAGTTATTTTGGCTGTTGATATTTATTTGAGATTTTGTTTTCCTTTATGCAATACAAAGACGGGGGGGGGGGTAGTGTTCTATATATTTATGTAATTCTAATATAAAAAATGAGTTTATCCAAAATTCTTGCTTGTGGATATCAAGTTACAAACTTTATTAAAAAAATATTTTGAAAAGAAAGAAAAATACCCGAAGTGATATTAATAATAATATATGGCATTATTTTATACTTGGTAGTTGCTTTTTAATTAAATGACTTCATGATCTCTTCAGTAAGAAAAATAAGATTATGGAATTTATAAAATATCCAAAATTTAAAATTACGTTAAATTAAAAGAATCGGGCATTTTTAGATACTGACTCTTAATATTAATCAACTCATTTCTTGATTTTTTTTTTTTTTTTTTTTTTAGCCGTCCTCCTTAAAATCAATTATGAAAGAATAAAGTGTTCTCCAAATACATTAATTATTTCTTTATCAAACTTTTACCTCTTAAAGAAATTGGAAAATTTATAGAGAGTTGTTATATTTATACATGCTGACACACAATTAAAGGTGAAGCTAAAATGAGAATTATAATATCCTTAGGTGGCTTAACACTTTCAAGGAATTTTGTATATCCTCATAATCATAGCCAAAGAGTTGTCTGGGATAAGATGGAATATATAAGCAACATATATTCAAAAAAGAGCAAATTGTGGATTAAAAAGTCCATTTTTCGGATTGGGGGAAACATGATTCCTTTCGGTTTATAGTATTATAGATGTTATTAGCTATATGCCAGGCCTCCTTGATCTTAGGTTGGGCATCATGTTATTCTATACATGCAATAGAAGCAGAGAAAGAAATGGGCTGTTTTAATTCACAATTTGCATATTTTTAAATATATGTTGCTTATATATTCCACCTTTTCTCAGATAACTCTTTGGCTATGATTATGAGGTCTCAAAAGTGCTAAGTCATTTTATTATAATTCTCATTTTATCTTTAACTGCATATGAGGGCATATAAAGTTTATGTATCTGTTATTATTACATAATATATATCATATAAAAAATTTTGGTTATGGAAACAAAACAAAAAAACACAAAAAGAATTTAAATAATTTGTTTTATTTTTTTGGGTTTGTTTTATTTCAAATTTCTAATACCTCAGTATAAGCTAATGATCTTCAAATAATAACATTTTTGGTGGGCATTATTTTGATTTTCCATTATCTAAAATAATTTATATTGCATTCAAAGATAATGGCTTAACATGAGATTGAAAATATAATTTTATTGAAACACATGAAAATTAAATTAATAGTTTGATATTTATCAATAATTAAAAATAGAAAAGTTATGAGTTTATGCACGGAAAATAGAATTTATATACATCACTAGCAATAATAATAAATCTTTTGTATTTATTTTAAAGCAGATCCAAAGGCGTATTCTTTTGCCTTAGCTATTATGTTCATTTGTTTTTCTTCTCGTGTAGATTTGAAAGAGTATTCTTGACTTCTTTGTAGTTTTTTATTGAAAGTACTTGAATAGAAAATAGTTTTGCTGTTTACTCTAAATATATTAATACTTTTTGTATATAATGAATATAATAAAATTAGAAATGTGTGCACACTGGAAAGAGAAGCTATAATAATTATTCTTATAAGTCTATGCAAAAGTTATTGGCTAAGCGCTTTCAAGGCGTGTTGCCTCATATTCATAGCCATAGTGATAAATGGTGCAGAATAGGGAGTAGGTGATGATATGCAAACTATATGCAAATTATTTACGTAGCCCAGTGTTTGGAAATATCGAAGCGCGTGTCGCGTCTATTGATGGAATTGTTATTACTAGTATATGTCATTTTTATAAACTTTTATGCAAGTGTATTCAATATCATATATTTATTATTTCTAGTTTGCTAATATGTTTTAATATTTTTCTTTGTTTATTTTCTATAACAGTATATGATTTTTTTAACTTGTGTGGAGTTTTTATATTAACGTTAAGATCTATAATATTATACTGATAAAGAGTTCATTTTTAAAACAGTACTAATAGAAATGTAGCTTCTTGTAAATAATAGCACAAAAAAAATGGGAAATTGAAATTTTATTTAGTATTTTGTCTGCCTAGAGAATAAACAGTAGCTGTTTGTTGTTCATCATCTTTGCTCAACAACAAGGTTTACTTTTTGTATCTCAATATTTAGAAGTAATACATCATAAAGTTTAGTGAACTTTTTATAACATTGTCATACATGATTATATGTATTTTAGAATTATAATTCAACATATGAATTGTATATGCATGGTGATAAATGTATATGTAATGATCATATTTATTTTTCAGGCCCCGTCTACAACCACTGCCACTTCTTCAACCCTGACTGCGTCATGACACACCAGGGTCTTACCTGAAAATGTGTAAACTCCATCGCATAACAACGAAACTTGAGACTGCCAGCATTTCGTGACAAGAGAAGGAACATCTATGCAATAAACTCATCACACAATCATGTTCAGTTTGAGACATGATTCATCCAAGGCTGGCCAAAATGGAAAATGTCAGTTCACATGGCGAGGGATCATCTTTTTTGTAAATGATTATTTAACTATAAATTGTTTTTAATTGAATTAATAAAAGAAAAAAATTCTCACTGACATACGTGTATATACAACATATGTGTATATGTCATTAACGGTTAATTCATGTATGAATACATTCTGTAATACGTTCAATTTCCCACCATCGTAATAAACTATGCTCTTAAAGCCAAAAAATATATATTCGAAATGGTTTAACAAATGAAAAGTGGAAATGCAAAGGAAAATAATGGAAGGTTTCTAGATAATGAGCCATCATCAGTATTATCGATTTCTCCGCTCTCAGTGATGACTTTTCCTGGGTGTTTACAATGTATTATATTTTTTATTTATATAAATATTTATTGCATGATGTCACATTCTTTTTTTTTCTCCTGTGTTTTCCTTGTTATGCATTATACAGGGCTTTTTTATATATTTTTTATTTTATATATATGTATATTATATGTGTGCATGCGTGTATATATAATTTATATATACTTACGTGATGTGCTTACGTGTATATGTATGTGTATATTAGAAGCAAATACTTCATTAATGCTAATAATGCAATCTTTTTTTTTTCTAAAAAAAAAAAAAAATTCTTTTTTATTGTTTATTTAAATTTTGATAAGTGATATATAGTTCTGAATTATGGCATTTTTTTCTTTCTTTTTACTTGGTTTATTTTATTTTTTTACTTCATAAATTTTTAAATTAATGGAAAATTATATTGTGGAAATTGATAAATGTCATTCTCCTTAACAAATTATAGTTTTTACAAATATTATTATATATCAAAGTTTAAATAACTAAAATACATTTTGATATTTTTTAAGGATGCAGCATTTCTAGCATTATGAGAGGATTTGTCATTGATATATATGTAGATGTGTGTATATATACATATATGTTATATCATTATACACATATATATATATATAACATACACTCATAAACACATTTTATTTTTATGTACAGAGGTATGGACATGTGTAAATTTGTAGAGAGAGAGATTTATTAACGTACTCCTGAACACTGTAAATTCTAATAAGAAACGGAAAAAGAAAAGGGACGGACCTTTTAGTCCGCGGACTTTGTAGATTTCTGCTGCAACCATACGTGAAGCACATGTATGTATTATGTGAGGAAGGGAAAAGATTCGCCTGCAACTTTGTATTCTTGTAGTCCAACTCACTAGTTTCAGACGAAAGTAGTAACGATAGTAACTCCAATGTGGTATTATCTTTTTCTTTTGTCCCTGTCTCTCTTTTTTTTTTCTTCAAATTATAAAGTTTATCATCTTTTGTATTTACTGTCCTTCTGATAATGAATTATTTTGTGAAGAAAAAGAAAGAAAATACATTTTCACTGAAAAAAAAAAAGTTTAAAAAAAAAATAAAAATAAAAAATTTGTTCTATGCTGTTTTCTTTTTATTTTTTAGTTAAAAAAAAAAACAAAACAAAACACCACAAAAAATATTTTGTATTTTAACAGATTATTAAAAAAAAAAAGTTATCTGGTCTTATGTCTTTTAGCTTGACTTTGTATTCAAATCCAGTATTATAAATTATTTGCTATTTAAGATTTTAATCAAAAAAATTAAGATTACTCAATAATCATAGTGTTCCAAAAATACCAACTTTCAAACATTCCTTAAACATATTTACAATTTTAAACTTATTAGTTTCAAAATAATAATGCAATTTAAAAACATTTTTCGATAAAAAAAATCCATAAGACAAGCAATTAGGCTCTAACATCTCGTGATCTTAGCTTTTAGGAACAAACTTCATATATTCTATTTGTGCTGCCATCTATTATGAGCTTGATTAATTTCAAACATTCCTTAAACATATTTACAATTTTAAACTTATTAGTTTCAAAATAATAATGCAATTTAAAAACATTTTTCGATAAAAAAAATCCATAAGACAAGCAATTAGGCTCTAACATCTCGTGATCTTAGCTTTTAGGAACAAACTTCATATATTCTATTTGTGCTGCCATCTATTATGAGCTTGATTAATCAATAGATACTAGATGTAAAGCTTATTAAATTCTTATCAGTACATGTGACCTTCATTAGTTAGACTTAATGCATCATCCATCCAGCCACCATACACTCAATTAATTAATAGATCTCGTGCATACTTAAATAGGTTGTACGCTTGACTGACAATCAGAAAAAAAAACAAAGTAAATTTATAAAAGATAAACCCTGGGTTAACCATGGCACTTCACCCATCCTTGATGAAGATGGAATTAAAAGTTAGTCTTTTTTTTAATTCTTAGATAGACGATGGTGATTCTCTTACTCTCCATTTGAGAATACCATATTCATTTGACTTAACTTCAGTTGAATAACTAATTCAAGTTGATGATGAAGCGACCATTTGGTTTAATATTTTAGGTTTGATTAAAAATATTCAGCAACTTGAAGTAACTTCTAAGTTTCATCTGGATAAATAAAGCTCAGGTATTAAAGGAAAAAATTGCGGATGTTAAAGGAAATTATGTAAAAGAAGAAATTATTAAGATCAATTTTAATTATGGCTGATGGTCATTCCTATAGAAAAATTACGATTATATATATATATGAATATAATAAATTATAATTTGTCTTATAAAAGCAAACATGAGAAGTTATTATTGTTTAATTTTTTATGTGCCAATTAAAGTAAATAGTAAGAATCAATATTTGATAATTAATCCAAAAACTTCATAACAACCACTTTAATAAGATAAAATTTTGTGATTACTTAAATTTCCTTTTTTTTTTTTTGTGCAATGAACACATCAATTTACAATTTCATTTAGTTAGACATAAATTCTATTCTTTTCAACATGGTGGCCAACAAGAAATCATGATCTTCAAATTGTAGATAGCATAAATAAAATTATGATGTTCAGCAGTAAAAGTACACTCATAATAAAGCAGAAAGAAACTTTGTCAAGCATATACACAAAAGTATATACAGATGTATACATAATATTATATTTAATGTTTTCACGGTTGTATAATATAAATAAATGATTTTTTGGGTAATACCGTGTGTTGTTTTCTATCATATACTGATATTTCGACGAACTAGCATCCGCCATTGTCAAGGTAAACTCTTGAAAGAAAATTTGTTCGATCTCAGACTGTAACGTGACTGAGTGTGAGATGAAGCATGAGAATCAGTTTGAAATAGTTTAGTATTCAGAATATGAGGTTTATCAAAATGTAATATTGATTTTAAATTAATGGGTGGTAAAACTAAGAGAAATATACATTTTGATAAACTTCATATTCTGAATACTAAACTATTTCAAACTGATTCTCATGCTTCATCTCACACTCAGTCACATTACAGTCTGAGATTGAACAAATTTTTTTTCAAGAGTTTACCTTGACAATGGCGGATGCTAGTTCGTCGAAATATCAGTATATAATAGAAAATAACACGGTTTTACTCAAAAATTCATTTATCTAGATGTATACATGTTTAGATAGATAGATGAATATAGTAACAGATCTACAGGCAAGTGATAGGTAGACAAATGATGGATGGATAGACAGGCAGGTGCATGGAATAATGGATATAAATAGATTGTTATATGGTACTTAACAAATATGGATGGCTAGATATTAACAAATGGATGTATTAATGAATTGATGGTTAGAGAAGCAAATATAGATTGGGTGGATAAATTTTTAAGAGACAGATAAAGAAAAGGTGGACTGATATAAATTTTGGCTGAAGGATAAGTAGATATACATAATTAAGTGTGAATTTTGGAAAGATCATTGGCATTATGGATGGAAATATTAATGAGCTGTCAAATGAATAAATTGTTTGATGGATGGATAAAGAAAAACAGTAGCATGGGTGGATGGTTGTCATGTGTAGATGAATAGATGATGATAAACTGTCAGTTAAACTGATGGATAAATGAATTAGGTGAATGAGTAAACAGATGGGTAATGAGCAATTGATTGATAGATGTGCAGATAGATCAATGAATGAATTGATATGGGAATGTAAAGTGAAAGATGGTTGAATGGAGATAGATTATTGAATTATCAAATAGCTCTATAGATAGATGGTTGGGATGATTATTTAAAATCTGTACAGAAAAAAAAGAAAATGATTCAGCAGATGATATGATGGATAAAACGGATTATCTTTGAATAGATGCACATTAATCTGTGGATTGAGTGGAGGGATAATCAACTAGTCAGAATAATGAATGGATAGATTGCTGAATATATGCATCCAGATAAAAAAATAAGATGGGCAGATTATGGACTAGAACAGTTGAGAGCGAGATATATAATCAATCAAAAGGCTTAGCTACTAACAAAGGTTTGCAAGATTAAAAATCACTTTTTATTGTTTGATTAGTGCGGTGGATGTAGATTGACACAGACAGATGATAGAATAAATGAACAGATATATGGATTAAATTGGTATACAGATAGATACATGAAACATTAAAAGGTAAATGGTTGAATAAACAATATAGTTAGATCAATAATGAATGAATAGATAGATGAACCTGAATAAATGAACCACTGCACAGATTAATAGCTAGATTTTTGAATATATTGTGGATAGGTGAATAGATTTAAAATGTATAAAGGGATGACTGGGTTAATTGCTAATTGAAAAGATTGATTTGTCTATCTGCCTTTAATCCCAAATAGTAAATCCATCTTCATCTCTGTATATTATTTACGTTCTAGTCCATCCATCAAACCATTATAAATCCATTTAAACAAGGCAAAACTCTCCATACAATATTGCCAACCAGAATGATCAATGGTGTATGGAGAGTTTTGCCTTGTTTAATAATAATTATGTGCTAGTTTAAGAGATGGTGATCATGTGATGTTTAGTGTTATAAATCCATTTATTTACTTGTGTAAATAATATTTAGATGAGCAGTTTTATCAACAGGATAGATGATAGACATGAATAGATGGATTCAAATATATATCTATAGATTAAAAAATGGTCGATTAAGGAATAGATAGACCAATGGGTGGATGGATAGGTTGATAATTGATAGAAAAATGAATAGCTAGATGAGTAGATCCATAGTTGAACTATAAAATGGATCATTTGGCATATAATCATGACTGAGGAACTGACACGTATAGATAGGTAGATAAATGAATGCATAATAAACTAAATGGTTGGATAAACAAAATAAAAATGGGTCAATAAATAGATGAGTAGCTAAGTGAACATGAATAAATGAATCTTTACATAGATGAATAGCTATTGTTGGCTGAATGAATCGGTGAGTGTATGAATAGTTGGGTAGATGACTACTGATGAATATATTGGTGAATAGGTAATAGAGTTAAGATCTACAATAAAATATGACTACATGGATCTGTTAACTGCTAACAGAAAAGTTTAATTTTATCTAACTATATAGTCATCCATAATAAATGAATGAATAGATTGTAAGATGTATAGATAGATGTTCAACAGATAGATATGTAGACACTTGAATAGATGTGCTGATTGGAAATAAAAGGGTGGGTATATGTAACTAGATAAATTGATTATGGATAGTTTTGCACATAAATGGAGAGATGTAAATAGAGTAGTTATATAGGCATTTCTGAATGGATGAATAGATTGAGATATAATTAGATATATGGAGATTAAAAGGATGATCTTTATACAACAAAATAGCTCTATCACTAATAAGTTGGATTGATTTTTAAGTGGATTTATAGATGAATAAATTGTTAAAAAAATCAATAGTTGCTGGATCTACTCATTACCTAATAAACCAGTTACATATTCTGGAACTGATTTAAATTCAGATTATAATTTAATCAACGTAGATAAAATTATCAATGAGAATTGTTAGAAATCTTGCTAGATATGTAAATGTTATCAGTGAATAGATTAATCAAAAAGATGGATTAAAAAATTGACAGGTAGCTAGATCAATCGATCTATAGATAGAAGGCAATGATATACTGTTTATTAAATGTGTTGATGGAGAATAGAAGAATTTATTAAGAGAGATGTAGATGAGTCGGTGGATAGACAGACCAATGATTAAATGGATACTGAAAAAAGATGGATGGATAACTAAACAGATGGAAAAAAGGATGAAAATAACATAGGTAACTGAATCCACCTATGATTGAAACAATATATTCTTGAGGATGGATAAAATAGAAAAATAAATAAATTGATGTATAAGTTGATAGGTGAATAGTTAAATTTGATGTTTAATGAATATGATGTGAGTATGGCTATATGAATGAATAAGGTAGTTCAATATATGTTGTGTGACTGGCTATGGGAGTGGATAGATAGATGAATGGATGGTAGACAAATTGCTGGAAGTGGCAACGATGATTGGTAAAGTAAATAGATGGATGGAATCATAGAAGACATTGGTGGAATTAAAGGATGGATGAATTAGAGGTAATTAAAAATGTATAAATTTACAGATTAATGAACCATTAGACAGATGAGTGAAAATGAATTAATTGTTCATAAATAAATATGTGAGATTGGTGTATAGAAGGAAAGAAGTGCAGTAGTAGGTAGATGAACTGCTGAAATGATGGATGAGGATTGAAATGGAAAAAAAAATGAATGGATAGTCAATAGAAAGATATAGTAGGTGGATTTAAAGATGAATGGGTTAATTGACATAATTAGTCCAGGTTGAATGATCATGTGTAGTAGACAAATGGATAGATAATAGTGGTTGGATGCATAGTGGATGAGTAGATGTATATTAGATAATTGATAGATTTAAGATTGGGAAAAATGGATCCACTTATATACCTATTCTTTTGTCTATATCATCAGTTAATTCCATTTCTGTTTCTGTCTTAATTTAACTCTGCCAATATCTCCATCCATTATTTATTTGGCTGTTTATCCACTGATCTATTTCATTTGTCCATTTCTTTTTTACACATTCACCTAACATTATATATCTAATTATTATCCATCAATCATTTATCTATTAATCTGCAATAAGTGGTCCAGATTGTATGCATATCCATCAATTTGTCCATCCATTTATCTAGTTACCTATTTATTTATCAGATGTTTATCACTTTGTTCATTCATTTATCCATTATATCCACTTACATTTTTAATCTTGTATCTATCTCTTCATATACCCCTAGCCAATTATTTAGATTTCTGTTAATCTATCTGTCCTTATATCTTACAATCTCAACATTCATATATTATTTTTTCATTTTTAAATATCTATTCTTTTGTACATTTCTCATCTGTATATGATTTTTTTTTGTCCTGCTACCTAGTTCTCTGTCCATCCATAAAATTTATTTATTAATCTATATTTTTCTAGAGTCATCTTTTTCATGTTTCCAACCATTCTTTCACCTTATTGTGTACTTGTATCTAATATTTTTTCTATTCATCCATCCAACAATCCACTTATCTATTTGACTTTTTCCGATATTTGTCTATTTCTTTATTAATCATCCAAGTATCTACTTGTCTCTGTATTCTTATGCTTCTATGTATTTATTCATTAATCTAATCATCTATACATCCACATATTTATCAATCTGTCTATCTAAATGCTTAACTGTCCATTTTCCAATTCATATTTATGTCTTTCTATAGGCGAACAGGTGGAAGTTTTACTTCAGTCCATTTTTATCTATTTATATATGCTTCCATCCTTATATTTATCTAAATCTTGATTTTATATATTTGTATATATATATCCATCTTTATCTCAAACCAATTCTCCAGTCATTTGATTTGTCAAGTTGACTAAATTTTAATCTGAATTTATATTTGCTTCAGGATATGCACATGCAATCCACCATATTTATCAGTATTTGATAAATAAATGTCAGGATGAGCAGTCATCCATTGAACTATACTTTCATCCAACTGCATTAACCAATTTATTAATCTATATTCAACTATCAATCATCTAGGGTTAATTGCATAAAATTTTATTTTTTGTCCATTTTCCTATATTTTCAAAAAGATGAATCCATCCATTTATTCTCTCCATTTATCTATCATTCATTTGTCCATCTTTCAGTATATCTACTTATTACTTTTGTATCATAAATATATCCATTAAGTACAAAAACATGTCCACCTATTTATCCAGAAATTCTATCCATCCATCAATAAATCCGTATATCAATCGCCATCTTTTTAGTAATCAAACCAAATATTCAAGTTTCTCTATGCCAATCCACGCATTCAGTAATTCCCCTAGATGTGTGTAGCTTGTAATTATAGATTTGGGTGTTGTTGTTGTTTTCATTTGTCTACCCATCTAAGCAGTTGATACATCGGAAGCATGTGTATTTATCTGACTATCAATTTAATCAAAAGTTAGCTGTCAATCCATTCATCTGTCCCAGTTTTATATTTATTTTTACATTGATTATCAATAATTTTATCAAACAGAATTATCTAATAATCTGTCATTTATTTGTACAATCATCCATCCAAGCATTTTTCTATGTATTTGTCAATGTATACCTGTATTCATTTTATACCTATTCAACCACGGCTAAGAATCTATAGATCTATTTCTTTCTGTCTGACTGCTTATAAATGTCTTGATCTATCCATATGTATATTTATCTAACTATTCATACATACATCAGTCAATATTCATCCATTCTTTACTAATTTTTTCAGTTATCAGAATAAAAATTTTTTTTTAGATATACAATGATCCCTAACTAACAGAAGAGCAATGTTATTATTTGTTCCTGACACACTAAAAAGAATGAACTTCACCTTTGAAGTAAATATGACTTATTTTTATCCATAAGTCCATGCTCTATCTCTACTTAAAGTTAATCCAGTCAGGGTGCAATCTTTGTACATCCATGTATCCAATCATTCGCCTGAGGTTTTTTGTTCATCGATCAATCTTTTGCTCATTTATCTGTCCATTTATATTTTGCTCCTCAATGTATCTATTCATCTAAAACTATTCAGCAAAATTATTCATACGAAACATTTCAAAAATTTGAAACAAAAGCAAAATTATAGCAGTCTTAAAATCCAACATTGCCCAGTATCATTGTCATGAATTTTCTATTAATTATTTGAAAGAATTATATTGAGAATTTTGCCAATAATTGAGAGCCAGCTATTTACAAAACATGCTAAGTTTAGGCCAAAAAAAGCTGCTGTGATCAGGTCTTGCTTAACGCACATTAAAAAAGACTTCCGCAATAAAAATTAGTGTGACTTATTGATCTAATGTTAGCTTATTACTGTGTGTGTGAAAATGATCTAAAAGTTTGTAAAATGCTAGAAAACCAATTTGTTTAACTAAATGTTCTCCAATAGAAAAATTCAAGTTATAGTAAATGATAGTCTTATTAAGTACAAAATTTTATGGAGTGGCAACCACAGAATTCTATTACCAGTGATTTTCCAGATATAGGAAAATCACCTTTGCTGATGAACATTGCTTTAACTTCATTTTTTAAAAAAAAAAATACTTGTCTGAAACAAAAGTCTCTGTGAGAGAAAAAAAATGGGGATTTTTTTCCAATGAATGATATTTTATTCGTAATCCAACAAAGACCGTGTATCTAACTTTTCATTGAAAACTAGAAAATAATCTGTATATAACTTTTTGAAACAATAATATCCCATTGATCTGGTAAATATTGTACTCCTATTTGAAAAAAAAAAAAAAGTGCTTATACTAATCTTCTGAATACTCTAATCTTACCATGAGAAATATTACTGGCACACTCGTATCTTGTTTTGCAATGGTCTTTTCAAATATACCTTCAGTTACCAGAAGATAAATTGGCTGGCAGAAATATTGTCTAAAAAGTAAAGTCAAACTCAAGATAAAGTTTTACCATCTAAGTCTTGTCACAAATCAAGGTCCTCTTTTTGGATGTTCAACTATGGCATAAAAAAAGAAGAACTTTTTCCAGATCCATCAATGAAATAGCTAGATTGATATTTCTAGACATCACTGGAGTCTCATTGACTGATTCTAGATAACTTATGGTTATTTTGATCATTTTTATAAATGGAATTTAAAGTCACTGATCTATATAAGATGTGACCAAATAAACCATGAAACACAGTTAATGACTGTCAAATCTGTGGATACAATAAATGGAATTGAAGAATTTAATGAAGTCACAAATTAATCTGTCTCCTGATTAGAATCTTTGCAGGTTCCTTTATATTTTATTAATAGTCATCTTTAAATCCTGTTTTGATTCTTGTATCAGTTCATTCATCCATCTGCTCCATATACTTGCCACATTATTATTCTATGCCTCAATCTATCTGTTCATTTACTTATCTATAATTTTATATATCCATCTATCTATCCATTCAACTATTTTATCGACTAATGTAACCATCTGTCTAATCAGCTATTCAGATAAACATTTTTATTCATCTATCAATCATTCTATTTATCATTGTATATCTGATGATTATAATGAGCATGTAAATTTTACAGCTTATTAAATAAGTAACAGTAAGAATACAATCCATTCATGGAATATATTCACAAGTAAGATTCCTAAAGAATTATTTAAATGAACTTGCAAAGAATGACCATCTTTTATTATATCAATGCTAATCTGTATATTTATATACTAATCATATCAATTATCCTTAACATTATTCCATCTATCTCATACATGTATCAGCTTTGTCATACATTTCTGTTGATTCTGCTGTCTATATGTTCTATTTATCAATCTACTTTTTATCAGTTATCCATGTGTCTAAATTATCCATCTATTTATCTTTAAACTATCATTCATTTATCTACCCAACCAAATATATTTTTAATTTTTTTAACTATCCCTTCAGCTAAACATCCTGTGTCCATTATTTATCTATTACTATTTATTCATATCCCTTCATTTATTTTCCCATTTATCTTTTCATATAGTTAAATATAATATTTGTCCCTTTATCTGTTTATCCATTTTCCATCTGCATATCCATCTATCTAATTAAATGTACATTTAAATCCAATTATATGCCCATATATTCATTTTATCTACATATTCATCTTTATATCCATTGTCCACTCATGACCCATCTATCTGTTTATACATTTATCTTTCTACTAGTCACTTTCCTTTCATATATAAATTTAATCTAATATCCATAAACTTATCCAATCAACATTTATTTATCCTCTGTGTATCCAGTCATCTTTCTACATATATCCATTTGTTTCCCTAACCATCCAGTCTTTTGTCAACCTATTCAATCTTTTTTTAGCGTTAATATATCCATACTTGTACCTATTTATCCAATCATTTATCTACTTAACTATGTGTCCATATATCTAACTATCTGTTTATATTTCTATCTGTTTTCATTTGTTGATATTATGTTCATCTATACTTTCTGTACAATGGTCTATTTCTCTAACAAATCAATCAATTTTTCTATCTATGACTAGATTTATGTATCTATCCATTTTCAGCTATCATTTATTCCTCCACCCATTACTAGTTTTCCATTGATTTCTTTATAAATTCATCTATAGTTGAACCATCAGTCCATCTATAATCCATTATCTAATTATATTTTTATTCATTCATCTTTTACTCTATTGACTGATTTTTCCATTCATTTGGCATCCATTCATCCTCCAGCTATCTATCTATACATTTTATCCATCCAATTCTCAAGATTACTCTGTTTTTATATAATCAAATATAAATGGATTTTTAACAAGATGCTTGAAGTGATTGTAAATAATTGTTTTAGCATGATTATGATCTATCTTAATTTTGTCAGTATATTACGTTAATTGGTAATTGAGGATCACATGTCATTTGAGATACCTAGGCCAATGTTATGTATTGCTTACTTATTCCAAATAAGGAAATTCAGAGAAATTATAGGAAATTACTGCTTAAAAATATTAGTATTGTACATGCAATAACGTAGGATTTTTTAAAAAATAATATTTTTAGAAATTTGGATCAGGTATTCTATTATAAACGTGATGTATAAACCATTGGTCCATATTAAATTTATATTTTCGACCATTCATTAATCTCAATGTATTTGTCCAGCCATCTATTGAGCTCTCTATATATTTATTTCTGTTATACTTATCCATCTGTGATACATCTATTTCTTTATACTATATTTTTTAAATACAATATTTTTTTATGTATCTAAATACCTACCCAATCATTTTTCTGTTAATCCATCCATGAATTTGTCAACTATTTATTCATCTGTTCATGCATCCAACTAATATATTGATCAATCTATCTGGTTTTTCACACACCCATTGACTTATTTATTACCCAATTCATCATTTTCTTATGTATTTGTTTGAACTCTTTGTACATATTTAATCTATCCAGCTATTTTAATATCAGTCCAGCCATTTAATCATCTATCTACCTAGCCATCATGCCAACTATCCTTATACCTTTCCAGTCTTGACCTATTCACCAATCTTTTTTTGCTGTCTACCTACTCATAAGTTTTTCTATTAGTAGATTCATACATTTTTCCATTTATTAATATAATTACCTAAATTTACAAATTAATAGTCTGTTCATATAAATTTTCATAAAAATTTATATGTCCATCTGTCAGTGTAGATTCTATATGTTTAACCATTTATTTCTCCATTTATCAGTCTATAAATTTGTTTATTTCCCATTTAAACATCTATCTATTCAATTATAGTCCCATCTTCATCTATCTATTGGATTATTCATCAGTGCATCTGTCATTCCATTTACATGGCTATCCATGTAGTCAATTAAATTTATACATTCATTTTTTCATATGTTCTTTCATTTTTTTTATCAGACCATTCATCTTTTAGCACTCTCATCTATAAATATATTTAATGCTCACCCTTCAACAAACCATCATTTTATCTGGCATTCGGCTATTCATGTTTTTTCATTAACGTGTTCATCTATTCATATCAGTTTATCCATCCATCTATATCAATAGATCCTACTATCCATCCATATATCCTGTAACAATTTAAAATCATAAGTTTTTAGTTTTTTTATCAGCCTCATTATCTAGCTTTAATAAATTTGCTGAACGAGCATTGATTTAATTGTTAATCTGAAATGACAAAAAATCATATATTTAAGTTCAAATTCATGACATATTGTACTTTTAAAAAGTTTATTTCATTTACAGTTTATACTTTTATATTGCTGGATGCAAAAAAAATGTCTTCACACATCAACATTAGATAAAATATTAGCAAATACTGCATTATATTTGTAAATATCCATCTATTGTCTGTAAATGGATTTAGCTACTTATTTATCCATCTACTTGTTCATCCACTACATATTAATTTATTAATCCTCCTATATGTATTCAACCATTGTACATGTAACTCTTCACCTACTCACATATAGAGTAAGTAAATTGTAATATTGATTTATATAATACCATGATATGCACTTTTATGTTTCTGAACATATTTTGACTCCTATCTGTTTGTTTTTGTACATAATATATTCATTAGATATATATATAAATGGGGGAATTAATTATCCACTAATCAATATATCTATCCCATTTATCGATTCATTTATGCACTCAGCTGTAAATGTCTACAGTCAATTTTTCCCCCATATTTAATGTTAAAGAAATATATTGCATAAATAATATACATCGTCATCTTTCAATATCTCCATTCACTAACTATAGACTTATCCGCCATTAAATATAACCATCTATTTACATATATTGACTATTTTATCTATTCTCTTCTAATACCCATCTGTAAGTTAATTCTTTCAGCTGTTCATTTATCTATCAGTTTATCCATCTATCTATCCATTTTTCCATAACAGCTGTTCATGTATTAAATTTCTCTTTATTAATACATACATCAAATCGGCCATCTATCCGCCCTTTCATATATCCATCTCATCTTTTAACAAATCATTTATTCATATTACAATACATTTATTTATCCATCAATTTATTCAGCCAATTCTCCAACTATAGAATAGCCTATTCATTCTTTCAATTCCACCATTCTCTATCGGTCCAATGGTCAGTTTATCCACCATTATGGAGATCCATTCAATCAATTTCTATTTTACCAATTTTTTTATTCATATATCTATACATTTATCTATCTGTATCCACTTATTTATTCATCTATCCATTTCCAGTCATCCATTTGTCTTATGCATCTATTTTTCCATACATGAGTTCTTTTTTTTTTTTGCTCACTAATCAGTTACAAACAAGATATTACAATATAGTGATCAGATTAGCATATTCATAATTTTACATTTTCTCTATTTATTTATTTGATGTGATGCACTGTGGCTTCTTATCGGAGTCAGGAATCTATCAACAACAAACCCCAGAGAAACCTGTTAGCCACCTTCCCTTTCCATTCCACACCCTAAGTTTTTCCCATATTCTTCACTATCCTGCTCCATTCCATTTCCACAACATAATCTTTGTCAACTCTATTGCCTTTATATCTAAATCCCCCTTATCTTTCCCCAAACCCAGCATAAAAACCTAACAACCCACTTTCTATACAATCACTTTGTTTATATTTATTTTTCCACAACTTCATTATTTGTATCCTTTCTGCTTGCAAGCATTTACATTAAATTAACAGATGCCTAATATTTTCTATGTCTTTACATAACTTGCAGACTAAATCACCCGCATTTCTCTATTTATGTGTATATTCTCTTGTTGCTAATGATCCTGTTCGAGCCTTAAACAACAAACTACTTGTTATCATAAATTAACTTGCACCCAATATTCTGTTTACTTTTATATATATTTTTACTCTATACTAGTTTTCTATTTCTCCAACTCCCTATTTTTTATTAAAGCACCTATTCTTTTATCCCATTCCTTGCCACTATAACACTCAACAATTCTCTAACACAATCTAAATCTTCTGCATATGTCTTGTTACCTATCCTTTACTCATAACCTAATTAAATATTATTTTGGCTATTATCCATAAATTGTAATCTATCAATCCCATTTTTATTTCTGCATCTCTCACATAAAAATTTGGCCATCCCAACTCACCCTGAAATACCTCCTTAGCCATCCACACATCTGCATCTAATGCATATGTTCCTACTTCTCTTTGTACTTTTTCTAAGTAATGTAACACTTCTTTCCTAACACAATGCATTGTTACCATAAGTTAACGCTGCTACTGCCACTCCCTTTAGCTATATTATTTATTATATGAAAACCCTTAAGTCCCTTTTTTTTCTTGGCTTTATTTATCCCCCCCCCCCCCATTTATCCAAGCAATTTCTCTGATTACTTAAGACGATTCCCAAATAGTTATACCTATTCACCACATTTAATTTTATATTCCCAATAAATTTCTTTCTCTTTCCCCAGTATTTATGATTACTACTTTTGATTTTTCTTCACTAAATTTAATCCCCATCTCTTTATCCAACTCTTGTGCATGTCTTCCGCATAACTTCTGCATCTTCCCAACTTTCTGTGTACAAGAAGATGTATTTAAGTATTAAGAAGATGTCCACAAATAAATGACCTGATAATGTATATACTCCCTTGCCACCTATTAATGATATCTCTACTCTTCTTAGTCTTTCTATTGTTCTCTCCATTTCAAATATAACAAAATAGATGACATAATGCATCCTTGCCTTAGCCCCACCCCATTTTTGACATTGATTCTATATTTTCTAATTGATACATATAATAATTAGTTTCATACAATCTTTTAATAAGATTCACTAAAGCTCCATTCATTCCCAAATTTACTAAACTTATCCATAATTTATTTCTATTTATTCTATCATATATTTTCTATTTCTATAAAAGACCTGTATTTCTACTCCTATCTATAAGTTGTGTAACTACAAGCTATCTCCGATTGAAAACTTCCTTGCATTTCTCTCACTATATTATTTTCTTCCATCCATTTTGTGACTCCTTCAACCACCATATATGTAAAAACTTTATATAACATTGACCTTACCGCTATTAGCCTATGATTGCTTAACTTTTTATAATCCTTACCTTTTTCTTTAAATAGTAGCCTTACTCTTGTTTTATTCCAGACATCTGAAAATTCTTCTGTACCATCTTATTAAAGCATGTTTAATTTTTCCTTATTCCCTAAATTCTTCACTATCTCTGCTGCCCATCCATTCTCCTGCCTTTCCACTTTTTCAATTTCTTCCCTGTCTCATTTGTTTTTGTAAACATAATCTCATTACTATATGCTTTCATGCTTGTTATCACTCTGTTCTTCACATCCAACATCTTTTCTATATCCCTTACATTCTTATTTAAAATTATCCCTCATCATTTAGCAGTACTACTTCTCTCTCCCCCACATTCCCTTTAATATATGTCCAAAATTGTTTACTACCATCTCTTCCACTTTTATTAACATCCAACAATTTATTGTTTAATTTCATTCTCTCTATAATTATCTATTTCAACAAACTCCTTTTCACATTCTTTATTTTTAATAGCACACTTATATTCTCTGCATGTTTTTCCTTCTCTTTTATACGTTTATTAACTCTCACTTTCCTAATACTGTTATTCTTTTGAATATTCTCACCTAAAATCCTATTTGCCACTTTTTCTACTTTACCACACCAGTCGTTAGATTCATCTCCAACAAACTCATGATTTCTTCTACCTTTATTTTATATTCATCTAACTTATTCTTATCATTCATTCTCCATCCACATCTTTTATTATCCTTTCTACTTTTATTACTATTTTTTATCACATTACCAACCATTACTATTACAATGAAAGTATGATCATTATTACATTCTCTCTCATCATTATCAAACACTTTAATTTTCCTTACTTTATTCATTCCCTCTTTCTCTACTAAATTGTATGAATTATATTTCTTGAGCATGTGTATTATCCCTCATAAATACTTGATAAATTTCCAATGCTCAAATTCACTCTCTGACCATTTTTTTTCTAAAGTTATCCATTCTTGTTATCTACATCATCAATTTATTTATTTAAATAGATTGCACAAGTACCAACTGGTTTTAAGCAACATGGATATCTCTAAAATAATATTTTATTCAATATAATAATGTTACCATTACACAGCCCCATTTGTAATGACAGGCCAAATCACAGAGAACATTAACTATTCCTGATGAATAACAATAAACCACACAATCTTACATAAAGTAACAAATTGTATAATTTATTTACAAGGGCACATTAATTGATGTATAATTTATTTTCTTTAATAAAATTAATAAATATAATTTATTTTTTAAGTATAATCATTAATTGATATGCAATTTATTTCTTTAACAAAATCCCTTAATCTTTATACATAGTATCAATATATTTGTAGATGTCATATTTGCCATCCCTTTAATCTTATTTTTAATAAACTTAAATATAATGCTACGCATGTATGAATTCATAAATATGACATTTCTTTTACTTGTATGTCTCCTAGTACTTACAGGTGTACCATATAGGATAGACATTAACACTATATTTCAATAATCATAAGGAATGGTCATTAGATTATATTACAAAATATAACTACGTATATAATAACTATAAAGGGATGACCTTTTGATCTGAATTTCTAACTGAATAAAACTTCTATACAATAATTATAAAAAGTGGCCTTTTGCCCTAAATCTAATTTAATAAAACTATAATTTATACAGGGATAACTCGTTTTGAAATTAACACTGTAGCTCATTAAACTGATAGGAATGTATTCTTCCATATGGTGCAAACATATGTAAACTATTGAACAAACAACTGTATATATATATCCATCTACATGAAATCCAATTTTCAGTAATCAAATGTAAATTTAACTATAAATGAATGAGACTAATGGAAATTATGGTTATTTGAAAACTTAGGCAATTTATATGTGTGCATTATATTTACATGATTACCATTATTATTATTATTTTGCCTTTCCTTTTATTAAAAACTTATATAAAATTCAAAATCTTAGTATATATATATGTAATAATTATTTTTAAAAAAATAATTTTAACAAGCAAACAGAAGTTATTGCAAATTCTTTTTCTTTTAAATTGATAGTTTCTTTTAAATAAAGTAATACCCAGAAAACAAGCCTTGTTTAGAAATCCAAATTATTTAAAATGAAGTACAAATCATTCTTTAAATAAGACTCACCAAAATAAAATAATTGTCATTTATTTCTTTTTTGACAAATATTAAAAATCCGTTTTGCCCAGGGAGATGAGAGTTTCGATTTTTAGCTGTTATAGATTCCCATTTGCATGTGATAAACAAATAATATGGTTGGCCAGACAATTTTTTTATAGATATATTGGAATTGTATTGTAAAACAAACAAGAAAGAACAAAGCAAGTTGAGCATGAAGAAGATATACAAATATATATGGTGTTCAAGAATATTCTAGGGAATGATCTAGCATGGTCGATGGGGCATCCAGTTACAATGGTATAGAACATAAGTTTGTGATAAAAAGTTTTGAAGACTAATAAAATGGAGAATGAAAATAAAAAGGTTGAAGAGCAGCAGGAAATATTGGAAGCAAATATTTCTGAAACTAGCTGTGTAGAAGATAGCCTGAAACTTCTGATATGGACAATGTCCATCCAGATAGAGATTTAAGTAAATTAGGCATAAAGAAATGAGAATAGTGCATCATTATCATAATTAGACATGATGCAGATGATTATCACATTATTTAGGAAAATGGAATTGAGATTACTGGAGCAAATAAACTAACATATAGAAAATAGTCATAAAAATAAAGTAACAAGCAAATAAACAAAATATTGAAAGATAATCATAAAGCTAATCAAAAACAGGTGGATAATTTTTGCAAACCATTTAAATCAGAGCAAAAATTATATGATTCAAAACAGATAGATGGTGAGCAAGTACAACCTGAAGAAAAAGCAATGGATCAAATCATGGACAATGAATGCGCCCATTTGCTTTTAAAGTCAGGATATAAACCAAAAATATATAATGAATTTTTAAATGAATCAACCAAAACTATTAGAGGAAAATGAAGACAAATGTGTTTATTTGAAAAACAAATAGCAGATGGTGAATTTGTTAAACTAATACAAGTAGATAATAATGAACTACAACTACTGAAAGTAATTCAAGGCAAACAGGAACTGTTAAAATTAACACCCAAATGCATGAGGATAAACTTGACAACTCACAACAAAAGCTACATGCATGAAAAGAATGTGATGTACTATATCAAGTGCCAGCCATGATCTCATAGCTGGATAAACAAATAAAAAATAGAGCAAAGTTTATCCCCAAAATGAAATGGAAGCACTGTTAACACAAAAACTAAATGAAGACTTGCCTAAATATAACAGCATCAAGCAACCATTAAATCTGTGTTACGTGAATGTATTGTATTTCTACAGATCTATGTACAAGATGTTTACTCATTGTCAACTTTTCTTACAACTGGGAAGACATAAAACACACTTCTTCCACATCAATTGCTTCTCTACAGTTGCCTTGAAAAAAAAAGCCATCACATAGACTTTATTATAAGAACTTTCAATAAGTACAATCTTTTTTTTGTTTGTTTTTAAGTTTGAGAATTTGAAATGAACAATCTAATATTTATTTCAATTTAAAAAAATTGTTTTTCTTCTATGTTAAAGTCTATGCAAATTTGTTTTTTAAAAAAGAATTATAACAAAATTTTAAAAAAAAGAAATTAAGTTTTGGATATAAAAATCAGTTTTTTTTTTTTATTCTTTTAATCAGAACGGAATATTACTTCATTCAAATCTCAGGACTGACAATAAAAAGGAAGAACACCACTCGATCTCATCTGGAACACTTTTGAATCATATTTTGCATAACTCTTGGATGAAATGAAGAATTAGTGCTTATTTAAAAAACAGAAATTACAATATTAAATATTACTGTAAACAAACTTAATATTTATCAGAAAAGAAGTAAATGACAATTTTGTTTTGGCAAGTCTTATTTAAAGAGTGATTTGTACTTTATTTTAAATAATTTATATCTGTAAATATGGCTTTTTTATCTGGGTATTATTTTAAAAGAAATTGTCAATTGAAAATAAAAAATGAGTTTGTAATAACTTCTCGTTAATTGTTAAAATTATATTTTTTTTAAAAAAAAATTATCATATATATTATAACCTACTCTCCCAACACTGCTCATATACATTACATGAGTGAAATGCCCGGGTGCCAGTTCTATTAATGAATAGAACAATATAACAAAATATATAATATAAAATTATTACTGAGACTCTTCAATTAAATCTATGTTCAGCTCAGCTCAGTGGGAGGCTATAGGCAGTTCATAAGATATATGATAATAAATGAATAAAAGAAGAAATATTATAAAATATTCAATATAATGTAAATTCCTTTGTTAATTAATTGTATGATAAAGAATCATAATGTTTACTTAGTACAGTCTATTAAAAATATACTTTAAACTTAATTTCTTCCTTCATCCAAGTATAACATATATCAGCTTGCCATAATTATACTCTTAACAATTCTATGACTTGGCATATTATAATCTAAACATCTACCTTAATGCCAATCAAGAAATAAACAATAAGATCTCAGGGAATTTAACAAACACAGTTGAATTAAATAAACTACATTGGCCCATAAGTTATAATTATAAAGTATGATAAAATATAATGAAATAAATTGACTAAATATTTTACTGTGTTTCAATAATAAGATAATGACAGAGATAGGGTATTTTAATCTCATATCATCATCTCACAAATATACCGACCTGGCAACCTTTCTAATACGTTTATCAAGTGGCAAATACTCTTTATAATGTTTGGATTAAGAAATACAATATTGTCAGACTCTAGCAAATTTAATATTATAACTCTAAAATAATATATCTGTTTTATAATAGATTTATGAGATGTGGAAATGGAAATACGAATGTACACAAGAATAATTCAAGACACAGTTCTTAAGATTTTAAATAACTAAACAAATCATTTATTATAACAAATAAACTTGGTCTAATATAATATTTACAAATGGACTATTTGTTTTACAGACTTTTAAATTATTAAATGAATCTTTAACATCAGTTTGGGATTATCCCTACTATCAAAGCAAATTAATAACAAAGTTTAAATATCCTGACTTCGAACACAGGCTTTGTCTATATGTTTCATCTATATGACAATAAATAAGTAAAATGTTATATTATTAGCACAAAAAAAATAGATACTTTCGAGAGGATATTACTCTTGATTAACCAAATAAATCAAATTACTTATATTTGGCTTTCAGCAAAGCAACTTTCTCTAATTGACTAATAATCACTTTCAATTACGTATACCTTTCATTTATAGCAACAAAATCATGTTTATTCTGATGATTTGTAACATTTATTTAAATAAATACACTGTATTTTAAAATATTTATTTCCCGTTTTAATCTTAATACTTTATACTTCTATTAAATGAATGTAGTATATTTCAAAAGCATTTATTTCTCATTTTAATTTCAATAATTCTATACTTTATATACGCGATATTATTTATATTACGCGTGTGTGTGCATGTTCAAGTAGCAATAATGTAAAACAATTTTTTCTATAAACTCTCCATTCATTAAGAAAATATCATACAATTATTTTATTTCGAACAATGTCGTAATTCATCAATAAAAAATATGACACTAATACTACATCAAGAGTTAATCTAACAATTTATCTAGCCACATATTAATTAACACAAAGCTATATTTTTATGATTATATATACTATACGTTACAAGGGGAATCTACATGAGGAGCTGATAAACATTTACTGAACACTTCTACAATAATTCATCTGATTCTAAATATACCTTTGGTGGAGAACATTTACTCAACACCAAGAATCCAAGAAAAATGTCACATAACTTCCTAAGCATCATTTAATCATACTTCAACAATAACTCATCTACTTCTAAATACATTATTGGTGGGGAATTATTCCTCATCACCAGGGCCCTAAGAACATCACTTCAAAAAAAAATATCATTAATCATACGCATATAAAATAAACTAGGCTCTACTCATGGAAAATTATTAACATATACTAAATAAGCAAGATCTTTTATTCCTACAGACATTATAACGCAATCAAATTTCTTTCTATTCTCATAGCTTATCTAAATATCGAACATCATAAATACACGCTGGCAGATAAATACATACAGATAATATATCAATCCATTCAACTCAGTAGAATATGACAGTGTATGAAATTTATGCATAAAATATTCACAAACTGAATTCTATCAAACGAATATTATAATTGTGCAAAACAAACACACACCCACGAATAAAAAGTATATATAATATTAACCCAATATTACTAAGCAGGTAATATGATAATTAAATATTGCATTAAGGTATAACTCTTAATTTAATAAACATTAGGTTACTTTTTTTTAAAAAATGTAATGGTTCTAATTATTACAACGAACTTTCTTCATATCTAACAAACTATTTCTATTATACGTTTTTTGATTCAAAAAAAAATAATTCTCACTTTGAGATAATAAAGTATGCAAAATAAATGTAAACCTCTCTAATAATACATAATAAAAAAAAAATATTTCTTTCTTTTTCCTTTGTAAAAGAATAATAAGACCTGTTTGAACACAATCAATTTTTACCAGTGTACTCCTCATTTAGGTACACTTCAGAGACGGTCTCGAAAATCAAAATAACACAGATTATAAATGACATAATAATAAATAAAGCCTATCTACCTATCATATATATTAATTATGACAAGCAATAATAAAAAAAAAAAGAAACAAAGGTTATTAGTTTTGTAATTTAAAATAAAAGTTCACGTGCAAAGCTCGGTTCCAGGTTTTACGAAACAATATGGGACACATTCCAAACTGAATTTAAACTAAAATGCACTTCTGCAGTATAACTTAAAAAAATATAAGCATAACTTAAATATACCCAGCACCTTTCAGTGTTCATAGCATATCCATTCGAGGTACCAAATCATACACAAGCAGTGAATTTCTCCTTTATTATACTGAAAATATAAGACATTTTCTGTGCAGTTCTGGATTAAATACGCGATTATCCTTAGTATTTTTCTGAATAGCATTTAATAATATTTTAAATTGTCTTTAGTAATTCCATAATTAATAATGCTTTATTTTATATTCCGTCCTTATTGAAAAGAATAAAAATTACCCGCATTTCTGTCCTTCTATTCAATTTAAACAGAAGTAGCTTACATTTTATTTCCTTAATTTAAAAATACGTATTAGCTCCAGAAATATCAAATAAATGAATACTGTTATCTCCTTATGATGAACTTAAACATAGTATGATCTATCAAAATAGACATATCCTTAAGACTATGTATAATCTTCACAAAGAACACCACGAAAAATAGTGAGAAATTAAAATATATTCTATAGAACAGTTCTGCATGCGTTTTCCATATATATCAAAAAAATACGTTGCTTAATGATACAACAATAATATTTATGTAAACCATTCTTATTTAAAATGGCAATTAAATGAAATATAGACTGGACGTTATTAACATACATTTTTAAAAGAGTAATAGTTATAAAGGGGTTAATTCAGAAATGTTTAAATCAAAGAGAGTTAATCAAATCGATGTACCTTTTTTAAAACCTTAGAATTGCATTTTTTTAATTAATTTTTTCCATAATAAAGTTCTTAAGCTCCTTTGGAAGTTTTACTCTAAAGTCTTTTCAAAGTCAATTTGACTTCAGTAACTGGCTTTAATTTTTACAATACATGAACCACTGTTTACTGTCTACAATTACATTATAAAGAGCCAATTTTCAACTGGAGATCTTTGTTCAACAAAACTCTCTTTAGCAAAGTTCATTTGCCTTTCCCAAGGTTACTCCCATGCATCTTGCTAACTAACTAATTACATATGCAAAAACAAATCTTTTCAAAAAAAAAAACAAAAAAATCATTTTGATTTTTAAAACTAAATGAAGACAAGAAGAAAAAAATACAAATAATAAAATAAATAGCTTTTACAAACTTGAAAGAAAAATGAATATTAATTAACTATCAAATAAAAATGATTAATAATTTATTCAATTTATAAAATAATTCATTGATCTAACTATCTATTAATCATTGGAAAGAAATATATATTTGTTAATAATTTAAGATAACTACTGTAGTTTAAATGTTTTTATTGTGAATGTAATATTGTTTGCTGTTATTAGAGATGAAAATGAAATGAAACATAACGCAGAGTCATACATGCATACACATGCACTACAACCTAAATATTAACTATCTTAACTAAATATAATTGAAACTGCTATTAACTGTTGACAAAAGGATAAGAATTAATGAATAAAGGATATTTGAAACCGTTCAAATAATATTATACTAACACAGGATAACTTTGCATCTTTCCACAAGATGTAACAATTCCATTAATAAACAACCCCCCTTCCTTACATTAAATACCTCATTAACCACAATAATACTAATAAATGCTTATAAAGTAGTCAGTAAACTGCATAAGCAACCCATATTTAAGCTTTAAACAATCTCCAGCAAAAATTTTAAAATTCCAAGGCTATTTCATTTTTTTTATATACAATATAACTATTTAATTAAGATACAAAGTATATTAAACCCTTGTGCCCATTCAGATGGTCACAATATATATTAAACTTAAGAGGAAAGGCAAAAAAAAGGTAATTATGTAAATGCAATGCACACATAGAAATTGTCTAAATCTCAAATAACTGTAATTAACAATATAATTATTTCCATTAGTCTCATTTGTTCATAGTTAAAATTATATTTGATTCCTGAAAATAGAATTTTATATAGGTGGATTTATATAAGGCACAGTTGTTGTTCAATGTTTAGTAGTTTATATTGTTGTTCAATGTTTAATAATTTATATATGTTCGTGTACATCCCTGTATAAATTGTAATTATATTAAATTGTGTTTATGACAAAAGGCCATTCTTTATAATTATTGTATAGAACGGTTTATTCAGTTAGGGTTTGGATCAAAAATCCGTTCCTTTATAGTTATTATATAAGCGGTTATGTTTTGCAATAGGATCTAAAAAGACCATTCCTTATGATTATTATAAGAAATATTGTATTGAGGTCAATCCTATATAAAATATATGTATGTGCAAGTACCAGGAGACATGTGAGTTAAAGAAATGTTACATTTTAAGAATTCATACATGCCTAGAATTATATTTAAGTTTGTTGATGATAGGGTTAAAATTATAGTGAATGTGACATCTGTGAATATATTGATACTATGATATATAAAGATTAAAGGATTTTGTTAAAGAAATAAATTGAATATCAATTAATGATTATATTTTGTAAAACATTGTGATGTGTTAATTTTATTAAAGAAGATAAATGGTACATCAATTAAGAAGTTACACTCGCAAATAAATTATTATTGCATAGTTTGCAACTTTATTTATGTAAGATTGCTTAGTCTACCATCATTCATTGGGAGTAACTTATGTTCTCCATGATTTAGCCTGGCATTACAAATGGGGCTGTGTAATGACTATATAATTATAGTGAATAAGATAGTTTTAAATATACGTTGGTTTATTTCCTGATGCTCAAAGCCAGATGGCGCCTGTGTAAATAAATAATTACTTTGTGTATCAATTAGGAAATATAGAATCAGTTAAAGTTAAAAATGGGGTGGAACTAAGGCAAGGATGCCTTATGTAATCTATTTTATTTTTGCCGTATTTGAGAGAAATGAAAAGCAATAGAAAGACTAGAAATATGTGGCAAGGGAGTATATACAGTATCCAGGTCTTATTTACAAATGATGTCTTCTTGTGCACAGAAAGTAGGGAAAATATGGAAATTATGCTGAAGACATGTGCAAGGGTGGTAAAGAGATGGGGGTTAAATTTAGTGAAGAAAAAACAAAAGTAATGATGATAAATACTGGAGAAAGAGAAGAAAGTTTTTATTGGGGGATATAAAGTTAAATGTGATGAATAGGTATAACTATTTGGAAATCATCTTAAGTAATCAGAGAAATTGCTTGGATGAATGGGAGAAAAAATTGATAGATGAAGCAAAGAAAAGGGATTGATAAAGAAATTAACAGTGGTTTCATATAATAAATATGATGAAGCTAGAATTGTATGGAAGGGAGTGGCAATAGGAAGACATACATTAGATGCAGATGGGTGGACAATAAAGGAGGCAATTCAAGAAGAAATGGGATAGTCAAGTTTTTTTATGTGAGATACAAAATGAAATGTTCAGTAGACTGGAATTAATGGATAATAAAAGAATAGCCAAAATAATATTTAATTGGATTATGAGTAAAGGACAGGCAGCAAGATAGTAGGGTATACAGAAGATTTGGAAAAAAAGAATTTATGTCAGTACATTTATACAAAAGGTGGGATGATTGTGTTAGAATTGTTGAGTATTATAGTGGCAAGAAATGGGATAAGAATAAATGCATTAATAAACCTTAGAGAGTTGGAGAACTAGTACGAAGAGTAAAAAGAGTTTAAATATATATATAGAAGTAAATATAATATTGAGTGCGAGTTAATTTATAATAGCGAGAAAAATAGCTTACTGTTTAAAACTCAAACAGGATCTTTAGCAATAAGGGAATATACACATAAATTGAAAAAAATGGGTGATTTAGTTTGCAAGTTATGCAAGGAAGGCATAGAAAATATTAGGCATCTGTTAATTGAATGTAAATGCCTGCAAGCAGAAAGGATACAAATATTGAAGTTGAGGGAAATAAATACAAAGTGATTATACAGAAAGTGGGTTCTTGGTTTTTATGTTGAGCTTTGGAAAAGATAAAGGGGATTTAGATATAAAGGCCATGGAGTTGACAAAGATTATGTTGTAAAAATGAGATGGAGCAGGATAGGGAATATGGAAAAAACATAGGGTGGGTGGAAAGGTAACGTGGCTAACAGATTTCTCTGGGCATAGTGGCTAAGATTACTAACTCCGAAAAAGAAGCCACAGCACATCACAAATAAAGAGAAAATGTAAAATATGCTAGTCTGGCCATTACAATATCAATTTATTCATTTCCAGTCATCCATTTTCCTTATCCATCTATTTTTCTATAAAAGTTCTTGAATTTCCATCCACTAATCAGTTATTTATTCAATTATCTATTTATACTTCCATCTTTTCTTAATATTCATCTCATGTATTCATCTAATCCTGCAACTCTAAATGCATTTACCTTTCAATTCAGCTAATCATTTATCTTTTCATGCATCCAGTTGTCCATTTATTCAGCAGTCATTTTTTTTATCTGATCATCTAGCTGAATGTCTATCCTATCAATTATCCCCTTAGTCATCTAACTTATCCAAATATCAACCTATTTATTCATTCTCTCTATTTATTTAATCATCCATGTGAAAATTTCATTTTTCATCAATATCCATTGCTCTATATGTTTACTGTAAAGTGATTTATTTATCCATCAGTCTGATGGACTGCTAATTAATCTGTTCAATTATTTGAAAATTATCAACCTGCTTCATTAAACTATCTTTCCATCTATTATCTAATCAACATTTATCTATATGTTCACTATCTGTTTATCCATGTCAATTTATTCATCTATCTTAACCATCCTTTCATCTACTCATCCATATAACCTACAATCATCTATCAAGAACTATATTATTTTTCATCTATCTATCCTATTTTTCTGTATATCTAATCATTCACTAATTAAATTGTCAAATTCTCTTTATATATTTATCTGTCAATCAACCATTTGTGCATTCATATCTCAATCCATCAGTCAATTTGATTTATTCACCTATACATTCCATTTTTATTCATTTATCAACTTTTTATCTATCAGTCTATTTATAAATCAATTCACCTATCTTCCATTTAAATTATTCATTTGCTCTTTAATCTATTCCTCATTCATTTATTTATACATCAATATATATCTACTATTAATAAGTTTTTCATCTATCATTTATTTATCCATCTATCTATTCATTATCCAATACAACTATCATCTATTCATCATTTATTTAGCCACATTCATCCAGCTATACTTTTCTACTCTTAATCTATTCATCCATTTGTATATCCATATATCTACTTTTCCATTGGCCTAACCAACTTTCCTAGGTATATATGCAACTGTCCATCATCCATATTTGTCCTCTGCAGCAAAGTATCTATCTATCCATCCAATAACTGCCTCTCTATCCATAATTTATTTTTCTAACAATCCATTCAAACTTCTATTTATCTAGTTATCTGCTCATCCGTCTACCTATATCTAATCATATATATATATATTTAAATGTCTCATAGCTTTATTGTTTCCACTATACTCCCCCTTTAAATAAAGCTTGAATTTTTGCAGCCTATTGAGAAGGAACTCCTTTGAAATAATATAGCTATAGGACATTTCAAATATTTTATATAGATTTCATCTAGTATTATGCAGTTTCTAAATCACATATATCTTTTGTTTTTTATTTACCTTCCATCCATCTTCACATTTGTCCATCTCCCCATTGAATTATCTATCCCTTAGCTTATTTATGTCATCTAATGATTGGTGATCTACTCACCAGTTTTCTTTTTAACATCTATTTTTCTACTTACTTATATATGTCAACCTACCTTTTTTTGCCTTATTTACCGAGCTAGTCTCATTTTCATTTATCTGTATAACTATTCATTCATCCATTAACCATTCATTCATCTATTTAATCATCTAGTCATAAAAAATTTTGCTTCATAATATTTATATCTATCGATTAATTCTATATAAACATGTACTCCATCTGTTGTAAACATCTATTTATTTATCTTTTAATCTATTTAGCTATTTATTTTTATCTAAGCATTCATTCATCTATCCCTTTTTTTATTAATCTAGCTGTTCATTTCTCCATCTATACTTCATTTACTTATTCATAGTTCTCTGTTCATCCATCCACCTATCCATTACTTTGCTATCAGGTTATCTAACCATTCTTCCAATCCATCTTTAATCTAGCTACGAGTGTGGTTTGGTGCATTGATAAAGTTAGGGGTAGTTGAGTAATATAATTTTAAAAAAAGTAACTCCAAATAAATGAAAAAAAATATTAAATACTAATCTAACACTCAAAAGCTATATGCCCGCCCAAGCCATATACTAAATGACTACTATTGTCCATTTATACAACCAAGCATTTATCTATCAATCTATCTTTTCTATTCATCTATTGGTTAATTTAAATTGTATGTGAATTCAAGTTATTCATTGGTCCACTTACCTGTGTGAATGCCATGCACTTTTTAAACAAAAAAAAAACGTCTCTCAGTAAATATTGAATGGGTTCAAGATGTTGTCTCTAGTTTGAAATCAGGTCAATCGCAGGATTACCCCATGCATGCAGATAACTGATTTTAAAAAAAAATCCTCTTAAAAAGTGACAAGAAAGTGGCAAAATAATTTGGTTTTATACAAGACAGAAGTGAATGATTTCGTTTTAGTACTCTTTAGTTATAATGCAATTAATAAATTAAAACAAGCATTTAAAATTAAGATTTGGATGATGTAAGCAAAATAAAGTTTGGATAAATTACATACTGTATTTTAACTGAAAGATAGGCTTGGTCATGTGAAAGTCTGTGCTCATACCCTAATATTATACTGTATTTTAATTGAGTGCATCAGATACATATGCAATCACAATGGTTACGCAATAAATTCATATATAATAAATCAAACTATCTTTAAAATACAGAAAATTATTTAATTAAATAACAATAAATCTGAAAAACTAAATGTTTTATTATTAATAATATAAGATTATTTGAATTCCAGCTTTTATTTTATATTTGATTTCATCATAACTATTTTACGATTTTGAGTTTAAAATAATTTCTTTATATTGGTATCAATCTAGTGTTTAAAAGTAGCATTATATTAAAGAGAAGAAATTCGTCATTTTTGTTTTGTTTAAAAATAAATAATAATCATATCTTTCCAGCATATACATGAACTATTGTAACTATTTTATTAAATGGAAAATAATATAATTATGAAGTTGTTGTTTTTTTTAAAAAAAGGTATTTTTGAATGGCAAGACTATCTTTGTCATCTTCTTTGCACATACCAACTATTATTTATAAATTATTTAACAAAATAATACTGGAGTCAATTTAAACCATGGATGTTTAAAAAAAAGCAATTTGAATATAACCTATGATGGATCTTTGGAATAAAAATATATCTAAACATGATTTCACATTACCTCTGAGAATGCATAAACTTTTTTTTAATTAATGTAGTTATATATATTTGGTACTTACATATTAGACCTGATGCCTGTATTTGCAATGGCAGAATGTCATATTAAAAAAACACAACTGCCTATTATTTAGTATCTTAATGTGTTTATTATTTTTGTATACAAATTTATACTTTTCGTATTGTTAAAAACTTGACTTTTTAATACAGCATTTTGATTCCAGTTTTATATGTTGTTTTAATGTGCAGTCCATATTTATGAAATAATATGTAAAAAAAAAAAATGTTTTAAATAATACTTTTATGCAAACAGCACTAGCTGATTAAAAAATAGAAAATTAGTAAAATATTAAACTAAAATGTAGAAAAAAACTTAATAAATCTTGGTTAATTTTCCATTCTTGGAATATATCAGATCTTAAAACAATTGGAAATTGCAGGAATACTGTCATTTCAAAAAGGCATTTGAGGCTCAAATAAATCATAAAAGTCAAAAAGTCATTTCAAAAAGGCATTTGATGCTCAAATAAATCATAAAAGTCAAAAAGACCTCAAATGCTTTTGTGAAATGACAATATACCTGCAATTTTCAATTGTTTTATAACAAGTTTAGATTAATATTTTCCAAAAATGGCAAATTAACTAACATTCAGGTTTTTTCTACACTTTAGTCTGATTATTTAATTTTTCTATTTTTTAATTGGCTAGAACTATTTACAAAAAAGCATTATTTAAAAAATAAAAAAAATTTACACTATTTGCAATCTAATTTTTAACCACACATATGTATTACAGATTTTATAGTTACTAGTCATTAATTAATTATGTAATAATTAAAGTAAATATATTGCCTTTTGTTTTTCGATATAAAAAAAAAATTAAAAACATTAAGTCATATGTTAATGAAGTAGGTAACAAGAGTCTGAAATAAATGCATTTCTGTGGAAATTATTATAGTTTTCTTTATATATGCACTAAATTTATATTGGAAAATGTATATACTTCAAAAAAGTCACTTGATTCATTTATTTGTTATTACCATATTTACCGGCATATAGGCTGCACTTTTCCCCTTCAAAATATAACTAAAATATGATGTGTGTCTTATGCACCAGAAATCAAAATTGTGAGTTAAAATTTCAGTCACACTAAAACTTGTTTTATATTAATATACATCAAAGCAGCGATTTTAAATAAATCATTTCCATATTTTTTTTTTTATTCAGTAAAGATAATAAATTGTGTGATAATTTTATGCTTCATTATCTGAAAGGAAGCATTCCAGTAAAATAGAATTCAGATCCATTGACATCTCAAGGTTACAATTTATCCAATGTGTGCATGCATGATCACACTTCAACAATGCACTGTAATGTTTAAACTTGATAATTTGTTCAGAACATGATCAGTGTTCTGTGATATTTTATGTAGAGACTTCTTGGCAAAACATAGCTCAAAAAACAATGCAGATTCTGCTATAATATATTGCATTCAAGCTATGGGTGATTGCATACGCTAAAAAACATGAAAACAGGGCAAGAGAGGAAATTTTGAGTCACTGCCAATTAAAAACATAAGAATTTGAAGAAGACAGAAGTTGTGGGTAAATAATGTGTGGTATAGGTATCCTGAGGGGTTGTTAAAGAAACTGCCTTGCTAATATGGGATCAGTTTCAGAGTCACGAAACAGATGCTGTGAAAAAAAAAAATCAACCCACAACTCAATTAGATGTAATTCCAGGTGGCCTAATGAGCCAGCTTCAACCTTTAATCTGCATTAATAAAGTATTTAAAGGATTCATGAAGGAGAAATGGAACAGTTGCATGCTGTCTATAGATTTTGAAGTAACAGTACCGGGAAGAAGCCTAGCATTTTGCAGATTTGTGAATGGGTCAAAACTTCATTGGATGCTGTGATACACGAGACAGTTTTAAAGTCATTTAGGAAATGTGGAATTAGCAACTCAAGGGCACAAAGAATGATTTGTTATACAAAGACTCAGTTTCTGAAGAAGAGGTTTCAAGTGATTCTTTTTTAACTCTGGAGAAGAATTTCTAGGTTTTGAGTATGAAGATTAAAAAGTATCTCATTACAATGTTCTCTAGTTACATTTTTTGTAGACATAAATGATTATAAAATAAAAATTTCATGAAAAATGTAGAAATGTTTTTTTCTTTAAATTTATAAAGGGGGAAGGACATCTTATGCATACATCGCTGGGTCCTATACTCTGATAAATTACATTATATAATTTATGAACTGTGTATGCATACCTTTATAAAGGCAGTTTTTGCAAAGTAATAGTACTTGTTTAACTAACAGAATAATAAATTTAAATTTTAAGTCTTTCTTTTTTTTTAGTTATAAAATAATCGACTACAAAATTTCATTTTAATCTGCATAGGTTTTTGAGATCAATTACTTGAATACAAGAAATAAAAATCTGTCAATTTCACCAGGTAATTTTGACATTAAGCAAGAACACATAGAAAGGAATAGCAATAATACAATAGTAATAATAATACTTTTTTGTTATACACAATTGATATGAATCAATAGCATATTATTTTCATTTGGTAGTGAACAAAAGTATAATTACAGTTAATTAATTGATACTAACTGCTACTCAGAATTTATCTAGTTTACAGGGGGGGGGGCGTAATGTTTTCAGTTGTATATGTATGTTTTTATTCATTATATTATTAATAAATTAATATTTTATTAGATATTAGCCACAAATTCTGTCCAAAACAAATTCACTTCAATTGCGAAATACTGCAATACTTATTAAAGACCATAATTGCATGCAAACTTATAAAATTTTATTTTTTTTTGCTCGGGCAATCCAGATGAATCTCATCTCTTTTCGATAGATTTTGATGTGATTAAAAGATGCAGAAGTGAAGATACCTGGGATAAATAGGGAACAAGGATATGATAATGGAATAATTTAATTGGAAGAAAATATTGTAATTTTATATTAATTAGTATTTTAGTTTATTTTGCATATAAAGTGTAATTGAAGTAAAACTGGTGATTTAATCATTTCATGCTGTGTTATAGCTTGATGGCACCTTAATATGATTGCATATTCCTTTTTAAAAAGGCAATATTTCTCAAATATTCATGCACCATAAGTGCCTTAGATATTCACATGCTTCAAATGCATAAACTTATTTGCCCTCATCTTAGTCGTTTCTGGGCAGTTACACTATTCATTTATCAAAAATCTTTATATCCAGTCCCAAATCCAGCTATCTATCCGTTCATGTATTCTTTATTTCCTGTCTATCCACCTAATATCTATCCATCAATCTATCAATTTATACCCATCAGTCATATATTAATTCATCTGCCATCTCTCTATTCTATTTACATGTTCTATTAATCTACAATTAACCCTTTATCCATCTAACTATAAATCTACATAGCTGCTTATCATTATATTCATTTTTCCATTCTTTCATATATCCACCTACCATTTACATCAAACTATACATACAGCATATGTCTATAAATTAACATACCTCTCCATCTATCTATTTAGTTATCTATTCATTGCCACTTATTGATTTGTTCATTGTTTATCCATTTCTCTATAATCCAATTATCTCTAGCTACTTATCATTCTATCCCATTAACCATCCATTTATATTATTCATCTATTTGTACATTTATGTATCTCCAACTTTTAAACAGTTTTAAGATATATTTAAAATCTTCCCTCTGTCATATAGTCTTGAAACATGAATAAAGACATCTAAAAAAGACAAAATGATCTCCAAGATGCACATTTTGTCAGTTGGGCTAGGTCCCTGTCTCTTACATAAAGCCGGATATATTAAACTTTAACAGAAAGTAAAAAGTTATATTATGTTTTCAATGTTTTTTTGTAATAACTGTTATTTTGAAACAAATTTTCATGATCCATATTAGAACCATTTAAACATGAAATTTTATACATACTCTTTACAAGATATTTTTTTGATGGTTTATTTAAATATACTTCCAGAAAAAGTATTGCTAAAATATTATGAATGTGATTCAATCAATAATACAATGTAGATAAATAGCCTGAATGTTTTGAAAAGCAATTCAGATAATTATATTAATAAAATATCAACTAGGAGAAGAAACTGATAAATCTGAAATATAAAAAAAATTAAAACTGTCAATATGATTCTTGAAACAGTATTTAAAGTACCTCCAGAAAAGTATAAAATATCTAAAATACCTACAGAAAAATGCAAAAAGAAAATTCCTAAAAGTTTCTCCATCAGAAGATCTGATAGAATCTGAAATAAATCATATATCCAATTTATCACTTTCATCTTCATGATCATTGAAGATCAATTGCTAATGTTATTCCTGGAAAATTAGATTCATAGATTGAGATTAGTAATCACAGATGGGATGTGGACAAATTATTCACCTTTTTGACTGTGAATAAAATGATAAATAATCCTGTCATTTCATTCATAGAATAAAACTTCAGTTGAATTTTCAATTCAATAATAAGAATATTATTATAATAATGACTAATGATCGATGTGAATCAGCCCCAGATTCATAATGATACACATAACTGTTATTTAATGTGAATTCAGTTTAGCATTTACTTACTTTCATGCCCCAACTCATTCTAATATACAATTGAATATGGGTCAGAGTGAATCTGATATAACATTAAATTCTATCAGGAACAAAAGTACAACGGATTGACTATCACTGAGATACACATATAATATATAATGAAATGTGCAAATGCTTACACATTAATTGGAGATAAAATAATAGTCCAGATTTTATGAGTATTGTTTGTAAGTATTATAATTTTTTAAAAATTAATAAATAAATAATAAATTAATAATGAATAAAGACTCAAAATAATTTAAATACATGATTTATTACAATACATGTAAAGATAATGCACAATATGTACAAAACTGAGAAAACCAGACTGAAATATTTTCACCAGATGTTATATTACAAGCTTTTTTTTTTTTTTAAAAAAAAAATGATGTTTTGTTGTTGTTTACTCACAGATTTGACTAGAGTAGCACAGCCATTGATAAAAAATCTTCAGAAAAGCAAACACTTCAAAAAATACTCGATTTTACAAATATTTTCAAATTTATAAAAAAATTTCCATTTTTTTTTAATTATTTTTAATATCTGCTGTACAAAAATAGTTTTAACATTATTTGCCGTGGAAATGAATGAAGATTAAAAAAAAGTGAAGAGGAATGGGTTTGAACAGTGGTGCCTCTAGTGACAAGTAGATTGTCTTTTAAGATTGCTGACTAATAATCAAAAAATAAATAAATAAATAAATAAGATTAATATTTGATTTGCAAAGCAAAAGGAAATGAAAAACCTGCCACTGGAAACAAAAAGCAGGGTGACGTTTTCAGCAGATTAAGGCAGGCTTTCCTCAGCAGGCATTCTGCCACGGTCAACAGAATTAAAAAGCATTACACAGCCAGCTCTTCACTAATCTAATGTCAGACCGCAGCACAGCAAACAATGTCACAATACTATGAAAAATAAAGCCAGTTAGATAAAAGAATGCAATCTCATTGGTCCAATTCTAGAACTACTTGCTAGAGGTCAGGTATTCAGCCATCCTCAAACTTGCCAATAATGACTGGGATATTTCTCTTTTTCTGCTCGTAATGCACTAATTATAGAATCCTGGAAAAAAAAAAAAAGATACATATACTTAAGAATAATGTATATGCATATATAATACATATATGTGTGTGTGCATGTGTATCAGGTTGAACATCAATAATCCTGCAATGGATAATTTGCAATTCTTTTAATCTGAACAAAATTGAGACAGTATTTGAAATTTCCATTAACTTCAGACTTTTTTTTTTTAAAACAAGAATTTAACATTTTCAACCAATTTTAAAGAAATTTTACACTTAAGATTGTCCAAATAATATTTTTATTTAATCACAAATAAATTAAAATATTCATATTTTAAAAATAAAATATTAAAAAAAAAAGAAATGTAAATATATACAGTCAATAAATTAATATAGATTATTTGTGAATACGAGTTTTCTTTTTGTCTCTCCAAGCTTAGCGCTTTGAATTGGAAGCAAAAAATAATTTGGGTATTTTATTTTAGCCTAAAAGTAACTCTTAAAAATAAAAACTAATATTACTCAACACTTTTTAAATAAATTTGCACACTACTGCTTTAAATTGTATTAAAAAGTTAACATAAACTTAGCCTTAAAAAAGAATAATCAGATTGTTAGTCATTATTGTATTTGAATACTAGAAGTGATGGGGTGAGTTTTACTCTCGAGTTCATCATTCTTAACACAGAAACCTTTAACACTTTAAGACTGTTATTCATATCACTTTTCTAAATTACAGTGGAAGTTTAATCATTAAATTGTTATTAAAAAGCTAGCATGAACATTATTGACTGTAACAAGTAAAAAATATATGTTTAAATTTTTGTTTAAAAAATAATGTATAGAATTAAAATTAATATACAATACAAAATGTATTGTAAATGTATACCCATTATACATTAAAATTAATTTGAATGGAATACCAAAAGGACAAAAAAAATCTATCATTAGAAGATAAAAGTATATTGTTGATAATATGTGGCCTATTTTTTTTGTTTATTCAACAAAAATGATAATTGGATAAGGCTCTGGAACTAAAAGTTCTAGATTATTGGTGTTCAATCACTATATAATTCAAACTTAAACAAAATAGTAAATAAATCTGTTGCACTTTTATTAATTAATATGAAGTAAATATACAGAATACCAAGAATTGCTGCTATTCTGTATACAGTAAACAATATTTAGATAAATATTAAACCATCCCTTAGAAAAAAATACTTCAAATTCTTAAATCAATGAAAGAGACTCAAATTTCACATCCTCTATTCAAGAAAGACCCATAGAAATTTAATAATATTTAAACTAATTGATGATGAGGGCTATGGAAAAAATATGTGAAATCTCCTATGACAATGGACATTTTATACAGACCACAAACACCATCCCCCCCAAAAAAATGGTGCCATATTGAACATGGTTCCCCAAAATATTCAAACATTTTACAGCTGCTGTAGCCAGATATGTTCTAGTGGTCAGGAAAAGTGTTAATTCTGTTTCATCCACCCTCATAAATCACTTCCAGTTCTATGCAAATGACAAAACAATTATTCATATAAAATGTTATATGCTCAAAATGGATTGTTTTGGTAGGCTGAAGATTTGGGTTGATATTAAATTCATACAAAGCAATGTTTTACCATAATTTTATTTTTAGATGCAATCCTTTGAAAGATGAGCGCTTTCATTTGTTCATTTTTAATGACTCTTTAAAGTATAAATAATTCAGTTTTAGAAAATGATATTCCAATCAGAAACAACAGTATAATTCCTTTAAAATTAGATTAGTCCAATATTTCTCCTCATAAGCTTTTGAAAATGATTCTTATGAAGTATTGCTGATCATTTTCATATTTTTAATGTTCCACCTGTAAAAAAAAAAGTTAGTCCGTATTTCCATTTCTATGTTATACAATGATATCAAATTATAAAACTATTTGAGAGACTTTGCATGAATATATTTATTGGTAATATATATTGATATATGTTTATAAGTAAAAATATTTATATTATTTCACAACAATTTGTAATTATAATTATAAAGAATTATCACTTTTTATAGTTCTTAATCAGATTTTTCTAAATGAATTATAATCTTTAGGATTACTCTAATGACATTGTTATAAAGAAGGGTAGACTTCCCAATTTGTTATTTACTATGATTAAATTAAATGGGCTGTTTGCTTTAATAGAAGACTGCAGAAAGTTATTCCATTGCTTGCTAATCAAATAAATATATATATACATGCACTATATATGCATACTATCTATAATAATAAATACTTATCACAGAAAACAAGATCAATGGGTTAATGTATAAGGTAAAATATAGGTAAAATTATGGAATCTGCTACTAGAATGCTTGTGAATATCATTTTGCAAGCAATTTTCTATGTGATAATTTATTAAATTAATCCTACTTAAAAAAATTTTTTTTTTTTTAAATTTATGTTTAATGAATTGTTGAAACATATTTAATTAACTAAAATGCTTTTCAGTTAAACATTAAAAAAAAAAAAACATTTCACTTTCCAATCAAATTTTTAGAACCAATTCTAGTTTGTGGAAAAAAAAGATTAAGGCTTACTGTACAATAAGAAAGAAATATTTAATTTTGTGACATTATTTTTCAAAACAAATAAATGAGAACCATCATATTTTGCCAAAGCATGTATTTTATATTTGTGCAAAAAAATTAAATGATTTACTAATAAACAAACTGGTTGACTAAAGATCAATATAATGCTTTTTCAAAATTTTATTTTATAATTAAAATTTTAAAACAAATATGTGGGGAAGAGTGTATTACATTGACACTTGGGACAATATATTTTAAGAGTTAGAAATAATGATTTAATGATGGTTCTGCCAATGATCCAATCTCAAAATACTTTCAAAAACAATAAAATCTAATCATACATAATTATAAGTAATCTTATTCTTATTTTATTTATATGCTATACATATATATATATCAATGAGCAAAAACAGTTATATAAGTTGCTGTCAATTATTCCAAACATATTTGGAAAATATTTTCAATAGGAAATATGTATAGTGAAACTTCATATTTGTGCAAAAATAAATAAAACTATTCATGTGCCTTTCCATGCTTAATGAATTTTAGCTCACACAATAATATTTATTTAAATTTATTCTTAGAATTAATATTAATCCTCATGATATAAAAATTTAATATAATCAAAAAAAAAAAAAACACTTCCACAAATATGAGCATAATCCTTTCAAAATTTTGTGACATTTCTAAATAAAGACTTAAGTGACAATTGCCATACTGGGAAAAATATAAATATTGTATGCATTTTGCAAAGCTATATATATATAATTAGAAAGCAAACTTGTAGCTATTTTTAACTAATCTATATTGTTAACTATGAAAATGTTCAAAGTTTTAGCTTAAGGATGAAACTATTCTCGATTGAGAAATGTAAAAAAAATAATTTCTAATTGATAAATTTATCTTTCACATTGATGTACAATGTCACTTGACAAGTCCAAAAGTTACAGTGAATAATACATAATTACCAATCAAAATTACCTAAGTATGTTAAAATTACTGGTGCCAACAATGAACTCTAGTAAATAAAATTGAAAATAAATATTTGATTAAGTCTACTTTAATTTGTTATGTCAATATTTTAAAAATAACAGCTTTAAATCCTTTCTTACAATAAAATATATTTTACAGTACATTTAGAAATATTAACCTGATTTGAAATTCTAGAATCCATTTCTCCAAGTTGTTCTTCTAAAGCTTTTTTGTCACATATTGTTGAGTTACTATTTTTACTGGAAGCACCTAAAAAACAAACACAATCAATAGATTCCAAACTGTATGTACAACTGCATGTTAAAATCTCTACATGATGGCAGGATGAAGTGACTATGGCAAAGGAGAGTTATAAACAAATATCATCAATAATATTTTAGAGTACAATAAACATTATTTTTAAAAAATCATTACCTATTTCATCTTTGCTTCCTAATTGAGACATAAGTGACTCGCTAAGAGATCGAGACAAATTAGAATTGATGGATGATTTACTTTCACTAGGAGTACAAGTCAGAGGATTACCAAAGTGGGAAGGATGTGGTGAATGACGAGGTGACCGAAGAATTGCATTTTGAAATGCAACATCTTTTTCCATAGAATGACGCTGTAAAACTTTAATCATAGCATCTTTTTCAGCTAGTTTTGCTTCAAGCTCCTTAACTCTAAAAATATACCATTTATATTTTCAGTTAATTGTTAATTTACAATCCTCAGAAGGAATAATTTAATTCTAAAATACAAGGAACTAAATTCTTTATGTTGCTTTTGCAAATTAAAAATAAATCCTAGATATGATATAGAATAAAATATCTTTATATAACAACAAAATAAAATAATATATGACAATAGCTGTAATATAATCATAACATATAAAAACTCTTTCCACCAATTTTTATTTTTGCCCTTTTCAATATGTCTTGTTCAACTATAAAAAACAACCTATATTGCATACATAGCAACATCTACCGGGTCTATATAAAATTAACACAAGCCTATAATTTATGCTTTAATATCTTTATAATAATATATATTATATAACCCTCCAGTCGTTTTTCATTATTCAATTATTAGTTAAATTAATTGACATTTTATAAATGTTCATACAATTATTTCTGTTAAAATTAATGTAATTAGTTTCATATATTTTCCTTCTATTAATTTCTTTAATATAATTTAATGGGCTTATATTCTTAACACAATCTATTCTATGATCATATTTTAAGTAGTGAACATATAATGCAGATCTGTCACCTCTCCTATTAATAGCATTGTTATGTTCTTTAGCCCTTTCTTCTAATTGTTTCACTCTATGTCCATAATAAACCATACTGCAAACCCCACAAGTAATTTTATATACTATACCCTTTTTATATTTTATATCATCTTTTATTTTATAATTCCCTACTAATATATCAAGGTTTTTACTATTTGACCATTTTATTTTAATATTTTTAATCTATATACCTTTTATTTTTTAAAAATGTATGATAAATTTTAAGAACATATGAAAGTTTTATCCATTTTATATTGTCTGATTCACTATTATTACCTAAATTATATTGTTTATAATTAAAGAATATATTTCTAATACTTCTAGGGTTATATCCGTAACTAGTATACAATTTTATAAATTGCTCTTTGTCATTTTTAATTTAATTTTAATTTTTTAATTTTGACTTAATTGTAAATATTAACTGTACATTTATGTCAAAAATTCCATAATTAGTTAAGAGCATTTAAAAAATAAATTTAAAATGAAGATCATCTTATTTTTTAACAGGTAATTAACTAATGACAACTAACAACAGTAAAAACAAAGAGTATTTAAGCAACAATAAATAAGTATAGCAAATCTAACTAAAATACATTTAAAAAAAGACCGATGAACAAAAGATAACTATGTTATATTAATATATATATATTTAATATAAAAATTCATTATAGTACAAAAGAATAAAATTAAATGAATTTAAAAAGACTTAAAACTTTAATATTTTTTTCCCTAATTAATCTTATTAAAGGCAATCTAAACTTTTTAAAAAAGTGATGGCCATTGAAATTTATCATGACCATTTTTATGAAATCATTTTTCTCAGCATTCCAGTATATTATAGTTCATGGTGATAAACTTTTAGAATCTATTTGTCTGTGATATAAATTCCAAAATCTTTAAATATTTTATATTTTGTGATCTACTCTATGTACTGAAAATCGTTTACATTCTACCATACACACCATCAAAGAATATAATTATTTGTAGGAGACATATTATACATGTTTTGAACACACTGATAAAGAAAAGCTACCTCAAATAGCTATTTAGTCAATTAAAAATTTTATCAGTTGATCCTATATCTTACTTCTATCTCAGATTTATATTATTACTTCTTGTCATCAAAGATCAGTTACCCCAAGCTTATAATATAGTTACTAGCCTATGTTCAAGCCTATATAGCTATACAGAAAATTTTGATGGGTTCACAGAGCCTTAGCTGTTTGATAATTTTCAAATTGTTAACATAATAACAAAAATATTAAAGTTGCTTCATATAGAGATCAGTAATCAGAAAAGCTTCAGAACCAGTTTGTCTCTAGCTTTCAAATAAATGTGAAGTAGATTAATCCAGTCAAATAGATTAAATATATAAATTTTAGGGTCATGCATTAGTTTGTTTGTATATATCCCATTTTTCTGCTAAATAATCAAAGTGCATATAGTTAGATTATAATTAAAATTAATAAAATACTAATTGAACTAGTATCAAACTTACATTATCTTATATAATTTTTCATTCATTTTTAATTGACCAGTTCTTAATTAAATGTGTTGAAGTTTGGTAAATATTCATACAAATATTTAAGTTATACCTAGTGTAATTTGTTTCATATATTTGTCTTCTTTCTGGATCTTTAAAGTAATTTAAGGGTTTAATATTTTTTTAGCATCTATGTCTATATGTTAAGTAATGAATGTATAAAGCAGACTTATCATCTCATCTATTACTTGCATTTGTTATATTCTTTGGCTCTTACCTTTAACTGTTTCACTATATGACCATAGTAAATCATATTACAAATGTCACAGTTAATTTCATATACAATTCCTTTTTTGTATTTTATATCATTTCTTAATTTATAATTACCTATTAATTTATCCAGACTTTTACTGTTCGACCATCGAATATTTATATTTTTATCAATATAATTTTTGTTTTTGTTAATGAATTATAAAATATGGGTACAAAAGACGACAGTTATTAAAAATTTTAAATATAGAAATGGTAAATATAATACAGATAAAAAAGTTCATTTACAAAAAAAAATCAATTTATTAAATTATATAAAAAATATGGATATAACTCTAATACTATTAAAAATATACTTTTTAATTCTAAGAAGTTTTTAGTAAATAATAATAACTCTATGCAAAATGTTTATAATGATGATAGTAATAAAAAATGGATCAAACTTTATAATGCATTAAATAAAAATTATATTGATAAGAATATAAATATTGGATGGCCGAATACTAAAAGTCTAGTTAAATTAATAGGTAATTATAAATTAAGAGATGATATAAAATATAAAAAAGAAATTATTGTATATAAAAGTAACTGTTACCTTTGCAATATGATTTACTATGTTCATATAGGAAAAGAGTTAGAGGTAAAAATCAAAGAACATAATGCAATTAATAGATGAGATGATAAAACTCTTTATACATTATTCAGTATTTAACATATTGACATAAAATAGATACTACAAAAAATATTAAACCTTTAAATTACATTAAAGATCCAAAGAGAAGACAAATATATGAAACATATTACATTAAAAATAAAAACTTTAATAAATTTAGTTAACAACTGATCAATTAAAAAATGAATGGAAAATTACTTAAGATAATATAATGAAAGTTGTATAATGTATGTATTATTTATTCTGTATATTGTTATGTTATATAGACAATTCTTTGAAGTTACTTTGGGTCTCTATATGAAGATTTTATTCTATTTTACTGATGTTTTATTTTGTTAATATTATTACTTTACTTCCATTATTGAACACTAGATGATGTTCTATCTGCAATAATTGGTTGATCTTAAAATAGTTGATTAACTATTGTAAAGGTCATGAGATCATACATCGAAAAAGCTTTTTAATGTATAATTTATTGTTAATATACTTATATAGCTGTTGTATATGATTTTTATTATAATTTATATGAAAGAACAGCATAATGGATTTCACTAATATCCAATTTTGATGATAATATCTACATTTACTATATAATTTTTGTTTATAAATAAATATAAATTTCTTGAATTATTAATAAAAGAAATTTTATTCCAAGTAATTTTTCCCTTTCCTCCTGTTATCCAAATTGGATAATTTATAAATAATTGCCACAATAAAATTCTCAACTTTTTTTTTAAATTTTAAAATTTTTACGAAATAAGTATGATAATTGTGTAATTCCTTATTTGCAATTTCAAAAACTCAAAATACCAGTGCAGGTTTACCATTAATCCAATATTCTTGATTCCTAAGCTTTTCTCCACATATATATTTTCCCATTATCTTTTTCTTGTAAACCTTCATGTCTTTAAAAATTCACATATTGCTTGAATCTGAACAATTATTAAATAATAACTATTAATTTTAACATATCTTTGTACATTTACTTTTATACAATTAAAAAAAATTACTAATCAATCCCCTTCCCATCTTTTTCTGTCTGGAAATCTATTTTTAAAATCTTTTTAAAGTGTAATTAAATTACATATTTGTCAGCTGATTTGTGATAAACGAGTTCCCCTTCCCAATTCTTTCTCTAGAAAAGTTGTATTTGCTATAATATATAGCAATGAAACTTTTTTTTTTTTTTTGAAAGAAAAAAGTACAACTGGTTAAAAAATAAAATTTAAACACTGTTAGATTGCATATTAAGTTTATTAATTTATAGATATTTACTTATGTATTGTCTTTAATTTTATTTTTAAATATGTACATATAATAAATTTATTTAATTCATATATATTCAAGATTAGATTAAAAAAAAAAAGTTAAGTAACTCCACATGCTAAAATATAACTTGCCTATTAGGCATATATATTTAAAAGACCGTTTCTTTCCATATTTTGGAGCCAGATTTGCAATATTGTACTTAAATAAACATTTTGAAACTCCTTTATATGCTGTGCAATGCTGAAAATATAGATTTAATAAACAATGAAGATAAAGGCAAAAGAATAATGATATTGGTGCAGGAGTTTTTTATATTAAGACACAAAATTCAAATACAGAAAAAGTAGAGAACTTCCAATAACTAGCCCATAGCTATTTAATTGCTAGACAGGAATATCTAAGCTAACCCATAGCTATTTAATTGTTAGACAGAAATATCTAACTAAATTAATAGTTAAACCACTAAACATCACATGATCACTATCTCTTATGCTAGCACAAAACTGTTATTAAACAGGCAAAACTCTCCACACAGTAGTACCACCCTGTGCCAACCAGAGTAATCAATGGATGCCAGAAAACTTGTGCATAAAATCCCCATCTAGTGCCTAGTCATCTAATATCTTCAAACTAGTTTCTAGCTTGTGGCCTTCGTCAGTGAGGACTGCATCTAGATCTTAGAATCTAATGCAATCCTCCAGCAGCCACCTTTTATCTCTACTTAACTACAAAACTATGAGAATGAAATTGAAAACACAATAATATTTTCAATCTAAACTCAATAGCTTATATAGTCATATGGGTCTGAACTCAGTTCAGCACCCATACATTTTGATGATTTTGGCGCTTTAACACCCTTAGCCACCACTATCCTATTAGCAGGATTGGTGTTAAACCACTAAACATCACATGATAACCATCTCTTATGCTAGCACATAACTGTTATTAAACAGGCAAAACTCTCCATACAGTCCATATTAATCAAATAAGGGTCAATGTAGTGATTGTGAGGTATATTTTTATCTTTAAACAAAATGGACACACATACCATGGTATGAATAAAGAGAAATCTTATTCATAATGCTGACTGTTCAAGCACATTAAGTTGGTTGAACAAGGCAATATGATTCGAAATACTCATTTATTATTGTTCTGACAAATTTTATTACTGTCAATTAGTATGTATGTGCAAGTTGCATGCATATATATATATAACGTAATGTAATGTAATGTAATAAGATATCTTACTTGGCTTCAAGATCAGCAGAATGTCGATTAGCTGAGTAAAGCTCATCCATATGTTTGAGTTTCTCACTCCTTGCTTGAGCTATCATCTTTTCACTCTCTTGAGAAATCTTTTCAAGAGCAGCTATACGAGCATCTCTGAAATATAAAAGTGTAAAATTATTTTAAAATTCCTGAAATATAAAAAATTAAAATAATAATTTTAAAGTATTTGTTTAAAAAAAATCAATTTAAAACAGTGCATAAACATGATAAACAATTGATTCATTTCAATTTATTTGTATACAGCACAAATTTATTTTAAAAATCTCTGTACATTATACACTAAGTAGAACATATCTACACAGTTTTCTTTTCAAAAATAGTTCATAGCTTTCAATATATATAGATAAATATACCAAAAATTCTTTTTAAAACTTGATTTTTATATGACTATTATAAAAATATAACTACACACCAACGTTTCGACTATTTTATAATATAGTCTTTTTCAATGAAAACTGAAAAATAAAAATACAAATATAGAAATATCACATATTCCAAAACAAATCCAAAAATTAAAAAATATTTTTAAAAAAAGGTGGTATTTTTTAATTTTTGGATTTGTTTTTGAATATATGATATTTATATTTATTAATACATATTTGTATTTTTATATTTCAGTTTTCCTTGAAAAAGACTATTATCAAATAGTCAAAACATTGGTGTGTAGTTATATTTTTATAATAGTCAAATAAAAATCAACTTTTAAAAAGATGTTTGGTTTTATTTATATATACTATGTAGAACTAACATTTATTTATCATAGGGAATAGCCATGGCAATTAAACACTATCATAGTAAAATTTCAATAAGATTGTTCTACTTCAGCATATGGTCTATTTCCAGTTTAAAGATATAAAAAATCATTCAATCAGGTTACTGCAAATCGAAAAATTTTCTATAGAGATTCTAAAAAAATATTTTCCCACATAAGCAAAATCTGAATTAGAAAACAAAATCCCAGTATTTACTTTTAATTTCCTTAACTGCCATAGCTATATTGACAAGTATGCTGGGTTCAAAATTATATATTATATAGAGTATAAATCTAAGAATCCTATAAAATAATAGTCAGAATATCTACCTACCATTCCTATCATCTGGGGTCCAAATTCAGGCCGAGTAAAACCTGGAAATTTTTAGGTTCCACACACGCTTATTTTTTTTCCTCCAGACAACTATCCCATAAACATTCCAATATTAATCAGTAAATGAGTGTCTAGCTATTCTTAATTAGAATAGGAAAAGAAAAAGAAAAAATTGCTGTTAAAAAAATTATATTGCTCATAAGTTGGTAAGCATGATGAGCGAGTTCTTCTATCCCGTTTCCGTAGGAAGTGGAAAACTTTTGTAGAGGCCTTTGTGTGCAATAAGCTATTTAAAGGTTGTTTTATATTTTACTTTCTATCTCTACATTTTAAAGCTTTATAATAAGTTCTAATGATAGTGTATTTACAAAAAGGATTGGCATGATTATTAGGTTGTGAAAGGCAGCTTTATTGATGATGTATTGTTGAAAAACTTTCTAGGCCAAAATTTAATATAACAGGAAGTCAATACATTATTTTTTGTACAAGTGATTACAGTTGTTTGACAGACAGATATTTGTATTGTTATTCTCACCATTAAAATATATTTATGCTGCACAATCATTTTTTTATATAACTGTATTTGTTTGTTCATTGAAATATATATACACACGCATAATAAATAATAATGTTTCCAAGATATAATTAAATAGCAAAATACTTACTTAGGCATTGATGCTGCATCGATAGCCAACTGCCTCATAGTACTTTCTTCAATAAATTTCTGTTCCCACTAAATAAAAATAATATGAAGTATTCATTTTATTTAATATTCAAAAAAATTTTCATATTCATTGTAAACAATAATGTTACATGCATGTCCTAATCTATTTTAATTTATGTGAGTGATCGTAAGAATTAAAATGGATTATGCTATATTTTTCATGTGTGAAAATCTTTGCTTCAATATATATATATATATCAAAATATAAATAACTAGTAAATGAAAGCATAATTATGTCATTCAATTATATGTAGAATAAAATGCAGTTTTCAAATTTAATTTATTTTCCAACATTCTGAACCAGTTTTTCCAGTATTGCTGAGAATTAGCATATATGAAGAAGTGAGACATGCAATTAAATTTATGAAGAAAGGAAAGGCTCCAAGTAATGATGGAAATATAATTGATATTTTAAAAGGAAATAGGTGAAGAAATAGAATTTTTTTTAGCAAAGTTATATACCAAATGTCTAAATAATAAAGATGTACCAGATGATTGGAAAAAAGCAGTACATCCAGGTCTCGTTTTATGCGGATTTTTTAAAGCGATTTTGAAGTTATTCGGTTCATGTTTCTTCTTACTATCTCTGTATGCAGTTTTCTTTTATGCGATAAAAATTATTAGATCAGAGGTCGAGCTCCGATAATGCACTATTATTTTAAATATTATAAATTTTGCGCACTCACATGTAATATTTAAAGTAATAGCGCATTATCAGAGTTCGACTTCCATCTAATAATTTCAATATTTTCAGCGCTTTATAATAGTATTGTACTAGATTTTATGCAATAAAGAAGTTCATAATTCACTTAAAATCAGGATTTCCCCATTTTATATACACACATTAAATTTTACAAGATTATAATGTAAATCTGTTCAAACGTTATAAATGAGTATACTATGCATGTTGTTGTTTTTGCATTTTTAAATCACATTCTGTTTTTGCTTTTTAAAAAAAGAGTACGTAATCAATTAATCATTTAGTGTCCACAAGTTTATTTTTAAAAGGTGAGTAATCGTGGTGGGCACAATTAAATTTGACAAAAATTTAAATCTGATTTTTAATTATAACTAACAATTTAAAAATTACGTAATGTGATCTGAAATTATGTGATGCGAAACAATGAAAATTGATTTTTAAATGGAATTAAAAATTAAAAAATTAAAGTCAAAAATAAGAATTTAATTTTTAATTGTTAGTTTTAGTTAAATTTTGCCCAATAGTGGTGAGTAGGTGTCTTTTTATTATCATAAGTCTAAGTTCTTATTTTTATTTTAAACTTTTAATTTACCCTAATGGAGAGGAAAAAAACAGCCAAGAAAATGAATTTCTTTGGAAACAAAAATTTCAATTTTAGATCGCTTAGCGAAATGGGAAGTATCAACAGTGATTGGAAAACATTTCAGGTTGGGCGAGTGTACTATAAGAGCAATTAAAAAAAATGAAGTTGGCGCTAGTTGTATTTCCTCTTATGACGAATCTGATGTCTTACTAATTTACAAATGAATTTGCATATCTTCAAATAGCGATAACGATTAAAATACTGTACGTGTATGAAAAAATGTAAAATACAGTAAATTACACATAAAAATATATTGTTTTGAATAAAATTAAATATTGTAGTTAATAAAAAAAGTAAAAAAAGTTTGTCTTGTATCAATTTTTTTCAAATTCAAAATTTTTTATTAGTCCTATTTGATTTCCTTTTTTTTTTTTAATGTGAATTTTAAAGTAATTTTACATTGTTGCTTTGCTTTTATGCGATTTTTGAAAATTACAGTACATATCCACCATTTTTCAAGGTAAGTTAAATTTATTTTTGTGCGATTTCTTTTGTGCGCATTTTCTGAGGAACCTATCTACCGCATAAAATGAGACCCAGGTGTATTAATATTAATATTTAAAAAACATGATAAAGAAGATATTAGAAATTACAGATCTATCAGCCTTTTATCAATTTTATATAAAAAAATTTACCAAAATAATTACAACATGTCTACAGAGAACACTGGATTTCCACCAATCAAGAGAACAAGCTGGATTTAAAAGTGGTTTTAGTACAGTAGATTATATCCAGGTATTGAAAGAAGTTATAGAAAGGACAAATGAATATGAATTGTCATTATGCTTTGGATTTGTAGATTATGAAAAGGCATTTGCTTTTATAAACATTTCTCCAGTGATTAAAGCATTGGATCATCAAAGTATAGATCCAGGATATTGTCGTATTTTGAAAAATATTTATAAAAATGCAACAGCAACAATTAGATTACATAATGATACTATGAAAGTCAACATTGAGAAGGGTGTAAATCAGGGTGACTCCATATCTCCAAAACTTTTACAGCAGTGCTGCAAAAAGTATTCTGTGGATTAAAATGGGAAACTAAAGGAGTGAAAGTAAATGAAGATTATTTAAGTCATTTAAATTTTATAGATGATGTAGTTGTTTTTTGCAAATAAAGCTTTAGACCTGCAGGAACTATTGCAGGAGTTATCAGATGAAAGTAGGACTAAAGTTAATGTTAAAAAGACTAAAATAATGTTTAATGGATTTTTTTCAAAATATGAAAATAAAGATTGATTATGATGAGTTAGAAGAAGTTAATAGCTATAAATACTTTGGTCAGATTATTAATACAGATAGAAACATAATGGATGAAAATAATCACAGAATTAAACTTGTTTTGGAGTGCTTTTGGTAGAAATAACTTGATACTAAAAGGAAATATGCTCATGCGTTTGAAAAGGTTTTTAATAAATGTGTTTTACCAGTTCTTACTTATGGATCTGAGACTTGGACACTTAATAGAAGAGCAATACAGATACTTCAGACCACTCAATGAAATATGGAGAAATGCATGTTGGGAGTAACAAGAAGAGATCTAAAACACAATATATGAGTAAAAGAACAAACAGATATTACTGACCTCATTGAAAAAATGAAAAGACTGAAGTGGAGTTGGGCTGAACATATTGCTAGAAGAAATAATAATAGATGGACAATTGAAATCTTAAACTGGATTCCAAGAGATTGTAAAAGACCCAGAAAGAAACCACATGTGAGATAGAGGGATGATATAATAAAATGTGCAGGGGTGATGTGGAAAAAAGAAACTAAAGATCGGAGAAGATTGATTGAACTTGGAGAGACCTTCATCCTATAGTGGATTGATAATGGTTGATGATGATGATGATCCCACTCTTGGTCCAAGTACTGTGCAGTTCATTTAAAAATAAAGATATTTCTTACCATCTCTGTGTATTCTGTGAGTTTTTGATTTTGATTTCTGATACATTTGTCAGCATTCTGCTTTAGAAAAAATATGTAATCTTATATCAAGTTTAAACGAAATGTGCAATTTATAAATATTCTACAGTTAGCATATAAACTGAGATCGCTGAAGATGTAGTTTCTGGAATAGTGACAGACCTACCCAGGATGTTTGAAACTTTCAAATCATTAATCCGGATCGTATGAAAAAGAAAATATAACTTCTCCATAAATATTTGCAATCTGATGCTCCTCAATGAAGGTCAGTAGCCAAAAATTAAATAGGTTTTTTTCTAATATACTAGACAGACTTCTGGTGCATTTTTATAATATAATGAAATGCAAAGAATTATTTGTTAGTTTTAGTATTAGAAAAAGATCTTCTCTTTGTTGAATGGTTAAAGGGTAATATTAATAGGAAACTATACGAAATTGACAAATTAGGAAAAGTATTATTTAATTCTTTGTTAATTAAATAATTCATAATATCTATAGTTTTATGGGGGTTATTTTTGTCCATTTATTTGCTTGTTTTATAATTCTAAGAGAAAAATATGAAGATGCTGCCATCAGTGTTTATAGGATAAAAATATAAAGTACAAAATTTCTCATCTTTGGGTTTCTTTGCAAACCTAACTATAAAAGTTCAACTTTCTAGCTATCTTCATTTCTATTAATAATTCTTTTTTATCTTGAATAAGAAAAAAGTATATCAAAAAAGCAAGTGACAGTCAGTGTGCCTGGGAGATTGGTACCTACATGCAATTTATTCACAACATTTATAATGGAACAGTGCCCAAATATTGCTTTTAATGAAGCTATTAAACAAGCTGAGAATCATAAAATACTTGGTTTTGTATTGCAGATTAATATGGCTTATGTGTATGCTAAAACAATCACTCTTTATGTGACTGATGGGCAACTTTACTAAAAGAGTGATGAAAACTATTATAAATTCTAAGTATATATAAAATTAATTCCATACATAATATTTACTGTAAATGGTATAAAATCTTTATGACTTTAAAAGCTATGAAGAAAATATGTCTAACAGATTATTTATATTGTGGATAATAGCTACATAATATTTAGATAGCCAGTATTATTGTCTATCATATTTTAAGTTTAGTAAGATCTTCAATTACAATTCTTTCATATTTTTTAATTCCTACTTTTACTAAAGTCTATCATAATAGGGTTCATAAAATCCCTCCTTGTTAATAAACTCAATCTCATTAAAATTGTATATATAATAAAACTAAGAAATTTACTTTAAAATAATATTAAATCGATAATAAATATATACATATAAACAAAGTATAACACTAAGTTTTAACAAAGATGTCAAAGAATAAGCCAATCATTAATCCAAGAATTAAAATTCTAATAACAGATCTATTTTATAATTGTAGGTCATTTCTCAAGTAAAATGCCAAAGATGTTCAAAGCTTAAAATATCCAGATTCATTCAACACTTATGTCAGCATTAAGACTTAATTTAAAATACTAAATATAAAATGCACTAGACATTTTATATCAGATCTTTTTCTAGACAATCAACTTGCCCAAAATGGTAAAATGTCATAAAAACATAGTTAATATATAATTGTCTAGGCAATACAAAATAATAAAAAAATCTCTAGATCCCTGCAAGAATTTGACATATAGTTTATTATCATGAGTAAATATATATATACTCGCAGTCTTTACAAAAAGTATAGAAAAAATACCTTCATTAAATCTGCTTCTAAAGCTAATATCCTTTCTTCTTTTTCTCTCAATATCCGTTTCAGGTGTGGAATACTGCCATCTAGTGAATCTTCACCTTGTTTACCATCCTTTATTATTAAATAAATAAATCAGTGCATGTATTTATACAAAGTATTTATATTAAAACTAAAAAGTTAGGAAGAAACAATAATTAGGACAGCTTAAATATAAATATGTTAAATCACGTGATGCTATAATGACGTAATGTAAAATTTATTCTTAGACTAAGTTAGAAAAAATTTCTATGCATACCTCTTGTTCAAAAACTATATTAGTCAAGTTAAATATTCTCTCTCTGAAACTATTATAAATTACAATATATTATAAATCACCTTCCAATACTAATTCATTTCTTTTCCTTCTCCTACTCTACTTTAATAAAAGCTTGTTTTATTAATTCTACAATTCTATTGCTACCACATTCCTGAATTCTTATTAAAATCTAAACAAAAAAAAAAAATACATAAAATCTCTGCCTCATTCATTTCATTTTATCTTTCTTCCTTTCTCCATGCAACTTATCATGATACTCTTTCAATATTCTATATTCCAAAATCAGATATTCAATGCTCTTCCTTCCATCACCATATATACATACATGCATTTCAAATTATTTCTTTCCCCGATATATTTAAGCTCCTGTTCTTGAATAAATATTGTAACAATAAGCTTCCTTTATATTTTACATATATTTTTATTTTCATATAACTTCAAATTATTTTTCTTTTTTATTCACATTCATTTTCTATAACTATATTTTTTCCTTCTCTAACCAATTTAGCAATTATCTTTTCCCATGTTTTAATTATGTATCTATACTATCATCTAATGTCCATATTTGATTCAAAGCTTAAATACTTACTTCTACAGTAGAGAAAGAGATAACTACTATCTAAACTTTTAAGTCACAAACAAACAGTTGCACATTTAGATGGTAAAATTATGATAAACTTAAAAACTGGCTATATTATCAAAAACTTTTCTATTTTAAAAGTTCATTTTAAATAAGCATCAACATATATTTGTCATATCAATTAAAAAAGGCATGTCTTATACCTTATTCCAGACCGGTTCATCCAAATAATCATTTCAATTGATCTGTTCGTCAAAGATTCATAACTAGTTCTTCCTTGAATCATCTATCAATTTCTACTGTCTCCCTTTCATCAGCCATAATTCTTCTAACTCTTAAATATAAACAGGGAAAAACTCTCCATATAGTAGTGTCACCTTGTGCTAACCAGAGTAATCAATGGATGCCAGAAGGCTTGTGCATAAAATTCCTATCTACTGCCTACTCATCCAATATCCCCAAGACTAGTTTCTGGCTTGTGGCTTTCATCAGTGAGGAATCTTGGATCTGAGAGCACTGCACTTAGATCTTAAGATCTAATCCAACCCTCCAGCAACCACCTTTTATCTCTACTTCACTACAAAACTATGAGAATGAAATTGATTACTCTGGTTAGCACAAGGTGGCCCTACTATAAGGAGTTTTTGCCTGTTTACTAACAGTTATGTGCTAGCACGAGATGGTGATCGTGTGATGTTTAGTGGTTTAAAACTCTTAAATATATGTCAAATCAGTTTCTCTTCTTGTTTTCTGCAATAAATCCTTTTCAATAGCTTTATATTTCTAGCACTGTCTTTTAATTTATCAATCTCCTCTAAGCCCATATCTCTAGGTTTCCAATCTTTTCTTCTCTTTTTTGTAACTGTTAAAATATTAAACAACATTTCAAATAAAATAAAGTCTATACATCTAATTTCAAATAAAATAAAATAACCTTATCGTCTTATTAAAAAATTATTTAACTATTGCAATTCTTATTCTTAATTTTTTACCACTGCAGTACTTCCACTATCAGTTAACCATCTTCTCAAATATTTAAAAACACTAACCTGCTCTATAATTTTTTGTCCAACACTTAATTTTAAACTTTTATTTTCATTGCTTTGGCTTTAATGGCATTTGATTCCTATCTAAATATTTACAAATTTGTTTATTCTCCTTAGTAATCTCTTTAATTTAGTCTCACTATGAATAATGCTTGCTATACTATTGTCAACTCTGACAATATAACTATCCAACCCTATATGAAATAAAAAAACTCATTTTATCACATTGGTTTACCAGTTATACTTATCAAAAAGGTACATTAGCAATAATAATAAGATTGTACTCAGAAAAGATACATTAGTTTTTTTATCAGATATTATGTTGGCTCAGAAATGAAGAAAATTAGTAATAATTGAATAAGATTGATAAATTTAATAATCATAAATCGAAGGGAAAAACTGCAAAAATCAACATCAAACAAACTGTATATTAATACTAAGTTTGTGATAAGAAATGAAAAATGACAAAATTCTAGTTAAATAGTAAAAAGATGGGGGAGGAGGTGATATTTTCAAAAAATTAATTAATATCTATAACGTAAATTACAATTTAGATAAATGGCTGTTAAACCGATTTGATTTTGGCAAAAAAAAAAAAAAAAAGACAATAAAATGATTAATAATAATTAATAATAATGAAATGGTTAGCTGTAAGGGAGGGGGGGGCGTTTGTGATGTTTGAATAATACAAATGACAGATTGAACCTCATGCACTACCGTTAAGACATAAAAAGTCTTAAAAAGCAGTTATAAATTTAAATAAGTACTCTCTTTATATATATACTTTCTAGTTAGTTTTATTATTTATTTATATATGGTAGTTACAATTTTACATTCTTTTCACATTTTTAATTCAATAAAATGTATATATATATATAAAAAAACTGAATTCCAATAAACTAGTTAAATGATAGACCAAAAACACAGTATTCATTTAGGAAAGACATAGAGCAAGTATCAAGTTAAAATACAAAGTAAATAAATTAAAATATAACCTTTTTTTTAATTGTTGATGGTATTAAATTTCATTTAAATATTATTTATGAATATATATATGTGTGCTTGTGTTCATCAAATAGCAATAATCTTTTTACTTACCTTTTGTGATCGTAATGCTTCTACTTCTTTTTCCAATTGTGTTCGTAATTTCTTTTCCATTTGTTCTCGTTTATCACTAGCTAATTGTAATGATGCCAGAGCTTTTTGAAGTTGGTTTACTCGATCTACATAAGCTTGCTTTTTTCGACACTGCAAATTTATAAATAAAATAATTACAGATTAATCCTATAAACAATATATATAGAACATATCACATATAACATATGAGTATAGTATTTATTTTCAATCTCTACAACCAAATATTGTTAATGATAAGTCAAGGTCCATTCTTCACGTAGTGATTATTACGTAATTATATAGGTTTTTTTTTTTCCATTTTAAACAATGTCTCATCTGAATGATTCAGATTATCTAGGTCTTTCTTTAAAAGCTATTAAACTTTAATTTTCAAATCACAGTTTTAATAATATAATGGTAAAAAGTGTTTGCTGTTGCAGGTGGGTCCCATTGTGGAGGTTTATAACCATAAACTAATCTGATAATTTTTTGCCATTACCATCTACATACTTTTTTAACAATTCATATTATGTGATTATGGCTCAATATCTAAAAATTCTAAATTTTCTTGGAAAATCAATTATCTGGAAAAAATGGCCAAACTTCATATGCATTTAAGAACCAGATCACAAGCAGAGCAGACTACTGTGTTAAACACTACATTTAGAGACTCTTCCAAATACACAAATATCATTAAATCTTAATTTTCCTTTTTAATTAATTTTATCTTTTTTTTGCTCACAAAATTAATTCATTGTCAAAGTTTTAATCAAAACAAAGTATTAAATAAAAAGGCCAACAAATCTTTGTGCCTTATTCCCAGCCAATGGAATGATTCACCCATATAAGCTTCATTAAAAAAAAAAAAGTTAAAAATAGTTTAAGATAAAATGTTATCAGCAAGTGAGGCAAATATTGAAAACAATGATATGTTATTATATATGTATATAGATAACAAACTTATTAAATGTTGTCCTTATACAATGTTTTTAAAATTATCTATATGTAAAAAATGGTAAATTTATTTGCTGCTTTTACTTTGTTTACCTAAGGATACATTTCATCTTATTAAAAAGATTCCAAAAAAAAAAAAAAAATCAAAATATTTGTTCTTTTATTTTCAGCTTTATGGAATAAAATCTTCCATTTTCTTTTTTATAAATACCAACTGTTCTAATCAGAAACAAGATCTATTAGTAATTTAAAAAATATAATGAAAGTTTAAATTATATACAACAATTTTTACACGATTTTCTATGGCAATGCAAAGTGACAAAAACATTTCTAATATGTCACTACTTTTGTAAAATAAATTATGATCGACTAATTTCATTCACATGCACTTAAATTCTTTCATTTACATTTTTATTTTGTAATGTGCATGCATAAGATATTTCTGTTATTTTTCCTGTAAGTAAAAGTTTTATGAATAGAAGCAATGTTTTGGAAAGTAGTGTTTCCCAATTTATTCTGAGAACATTTTTTTTTCCTGTGATGAGCTGTTTTTATTTTACAATTACCAAAATAAAAAATTACTTCAAGTCAACTGCAAATGAAAAGCATTTAATAAAATTATGTTAACATCAAACCTTTATTGTAAAATATAAACTTGATTTAGAAATATTTCTTGCAGTATCCCTATTTTTCTAATCATGAAAACTAATCCAGTACTGACACAGAAAAAGTGATAGATTAAGTGATTATTTAAATTGTTCAAAAATAAGCTCATAACACCCAATTTAAAAAAAAAATACTAATAGTATAGATCTAATGTACACATACATAGTGAATGTTTTGCATAATTATTACAAAACTATTCAATGAAGTAATACAGATACTTTATATAAAAATTTCTTTGTGGAATATTATCTTGCTTTAATGCTGCACATATGTTTTTGATAGCAGGAATATATTTTTAAATACACAAGTCAGTTAATGTTTAAACAAACTTTTTATAATAAATGATTGTTTTTTATTATCTTAATAGAGTAAACAAAATTATGCGAATTTCTTAAGTTTGAATATAATATGCATTTGATAGTAATTATATCTTCCTATATCACTTTACTTGCACACTATCCATTTAAGCATGAGTAATCAATGAATACCAGATATAATAATCAAAAAATCTCAAACTAGTTTTTGTCTGCACTATCTAGTGGCCATCTTTTATTATGCTACTGAATTTAATGCTTTAATAATTTAAAAATCCTAACATTTCAAACTAAAGCATACATAACTTTTGGAGTTGCTCCAATTAATAAGAACAGGTGATTATACTTAGATGATACTGTTAATTACATACAATAGCTGCACCCTAATCTACATTTCTTACATATCTAAGTTATGTAAAGTTGTGATTATTTATTAAGCACATAGGATAGTAAAAAAAAAAAAGACATTGTTTGACTATTATAAATATTCAAGGTACACATTATAAAGGTTAAAGCGTTTCTCTAAAATAATGTCTAAGTTATGTAATTGGAAATAATTTTATTATGTTGAATGCAGAATCCAGGTCATTAATGGGATCTATGTTGGCATATAATAAAATGATTTTCAGACAAATGATTTTATTGTGAATGTCCAATAAGCAGTGGCCAATCAACAAATAATATCTTTTGCTACCTTTATAAAATATGATATTGATTCATCATAGACGAAGTCAGGGTTCTCTAACTTTAAGTAATTCCAGGGTTATACTAAAAAAAAAATATTTATCTGAGGGTGCATCCAAAATATAAAAGTTTTATTGAAACAGTAGACATGATACAGTAATTGTTTTAATCAATATAAAAATTATTGTTTAGTTATGGAATTAAAATATCTAATAAGTATTTGATTTACACTTATTAAGATATTTTTTCACTCAAAAAAAAAATCAAAATCCCTAAGTGAGCCACACAAACCCTCACTATGGGCCATATACAGTTCATAGGTAGTGCTTTGGACAATTCTGGATTAGATCATGCTTTTGATTCAATCAGTTTTTCTAACTATTCTCTTTGTTCTTTCATGTATTCTCTTTCATTCCTTTTTTTTTTTTTTATCTTACTGATTTCAATCATTTAGGTTAATATAAGATCTGGTCATTATGAGCTTTTCACCATTAGTCATCTCTTTACACAATTGTGCATGCATGTAGCAATTCTGGCTAATTTTTCTTTCTTATATAATTTTTTACTTTAAACTGCAACATAATATCTAAAAATTTAAAGTAAGTAAAATCATTCCTATAAAGACTCTCTTTTAAAAGAGCAGTTTGATATTAATAAACAAGCAATTAAAATGGTTACTCCTATAATAGTGAATTAACTTTTACTTTCAAACCATCTATCATTTCTCTTACTGGATTAAATTTATTATAAATTGTCATTCTAATTAATTTTCACTAATTATTTAAACAAAACAACAATATGTGTATATTATTATTTAAATCTTTTTTTCTAATGCTTCAAATTTTGATAAAAATATTGATTTATAAGAAACATACAATATATTGTTCAGAGGCTATTTTTTTTGTGTGCTAAAAATAAAAATGTTATGTATAAAATAAAAAGTTATAAAAAAACATTCACATAATTAAAAAAAAATACATCAGTATTAACTCTGTAGATGGAAAAGGAAAAAAAATACTTATCCAAAGAGAATCCTATTTCACATTTAGACACAAAAAAGGGGGGAATTATAATTTTACTAAATAAAACTTTTTAATAAAATAAGGCTAGTGTTTTCTTCAGAAATTAAAATTGAAATATTTCAACAAAAATAAAGAATTGAGTCATTTTTCAAATACCTTTAGCTCTGATACACGTAAACTAAATTTTCAGCTACAAAAAAATAGTTACTCATAAGGATTTATATAGAATGTTATAAACAAGTCATAAGGTTGGACATAAGAAAAAAATTGTATATATTCCTTTGCCTATTTTTACATATGATCATCTAGGCAGCTATTCCAGAACAGGATGTTTTAATTTTGTTTAAAATCTTTGATTAAAAAAAGAATCCTATATTTAAGTAAGTACTTTTGCAATAAACAAGGCAAAACTCTCCATACAGTAGTGCCACCCTATGCCAACCAGAGTAATCAATGGATGCCAGAAGGCTTGTGCATAAAATGCCTATCTAATGCCTACTCATCCAATATCCCAGACTAGTTTCTGGCTTGTCGCCTTCGTCAGTGAGTAGCTTTGGATCTGAAAGCACTGCACCTAGATCTTAGGATCTAATGCAACCCTCCAGCAACCACCTTTTATCTCTACTTAACTATAAAACTATGAGAATGAAATTGAAAACAAAAAAAATATTTTCAATCTAAGCTCAATAGCTTATATAGTCATATGGGTCTGAACTCAGTTCAACACCCATACATTTTGGTGTCTTTGGCTCTTTAACAACCATAGCCACCACAGGATTGGTGTTAAACCATTAAGCATCACATAATCACCATCTCTTATACTAGCACATAATTGTTTATAAACAAAGCAAAACTCTCCATACAGTAGTGCCAAGCCTTCTGGCATCCATTGTTACTCTGGTTGACACATGGTAGCACTACTGTATGAAGAGTTTTGCCTTGTTTATAAACAATTAAGTGCTAGTTTAAGAGATGGTGATCATGTGATACTTTTGCAACACATATTATTTATAAGGTATTCTATCCTCCCTAGACTCCCTTGAAAGAAAAATAATGTAATTATAATTACTTTATTTATATAAATACATATGAGAAATATATAAATATACATATATATTAATTACAACAGCCATATCTTATAATGAAATATAAACTCTTGGAAAGATAAATCTCCGAAGCATTTACTATACAAATGAAATGTCCCCTAGTATCACAATTCACTGTACGCATTTGAAAAATGAATCTATTTTCATTTTGTCAGCTAAAATCTTATATGAACATATGGATTAAACAATAACTAGAGAAATAAATTTACTCCATTATGTAAAATTTAAATATAAAATAATTCAAATAAAACTACAAAACTCTTGGATAATTCGAAATTCATCAACCTACATTTTTATGTAAGATCTTGGATGGCAGAATTAAAATAAATTCATTTTTCATTTGAGCATAATGAATCTTGATATTACGGGAACATTGCATTTACATAGTTAGCACATCAGAAGTTTCTTCAAAATTTGCATATTTATTACCACTGATATTCTATCATTTTATATACACAAAGGGGTATCTAAGAATAACTGCAATCATTTTCTGGTACTCACACTTGTTGTAGCACATGCTTCTGCTTCTAAATATCTATTTCAGGGGCCCTTCTGCATCAATCTGTCAACTTTCATCATCAAGAGAAGTCGTGTTATGACATAGTAACTGTTTTTCTTAAGTATGTTTTGCATATTTGTCAATTTTGTAAAGGCTGAAAAGTTGGAACAACATGAAATTGTTTTCTTTTAGAAAAATGGCAGAAAAAACAGTTGTAATGCTTGAAACAGCTTGCAAGCAAGTTGCTCTGGAAAAAACACAAGTTTACAAATGATTTAATGAAAATGTCAAATTCCCCAAATCCCAAAAGAGTGCGGTGAATGAAGTCCAATGTCAAGATGATGATGTTTTTTTTTTTGGGTGGGGGTGGAAACAGCATTGTTTACTCAGAATTTGTTTATAACAATCAGATGCTTAAAATCTACAAGTTCTGAAACTTTGGCATGATGCAAAAAAGGGAGTGAAATCTTCACCATGACAATGCACTAGTGCACAAAGCCTTGAGTGAGAAACATTTTTTATTAAATTTAGGGATGATCCAGCTTATTCATCAACCATATTTGCTTGTTCTCGCTCTATATGATAACTCTCGAATAAAACAAAGTGTTGAAGAAAAAAATGGTGGAGGCATTAAAAGGCATCTCCTTGCAAGAGTTTCTGGATTGCTGCAAAAAGTGAAAACCAACTTTGGACCAATGCATTGCATTAAATGAACAATATTTTGAAAGGTATTTAATTTGCAGCACCTAAAATAAATACACAATTTTTAATTACAAAATTCCAGTTATTTTTGAGTACCACCCCTCATATATATTAATGAACAGTCTTAAATTATGTTTATTTCACAATAACATACATGTAAAAATAACTAAAAACAAAGCTTACTTCTTCTTCTAATTTTACTACATTGGATTGTGCATTTGTTAATGCATTATCTAGAACATCTATATGAGTTCTCTGTTCCTGCAGAGTAGCTCTCTGAGCTGCTAATTCAATTTCATGTCTTTCTTTAGTAGCCACTAATTCCTTATCTGAAAAATTAGAAAAATTAAAATTCTAAAAAGAAATAATGATTTTTAATTATCATATATATTAAGATGTCAATATAATGGCATATGTATTATTGGTTGTCGTCGATGAACCAACATTTCCCACTGGATGGCGCTGTTTTCGCACTAAAACACATAAAAATGCCGTTTCCGCGGCCGACACGTTCGAACCTGCGTTTTCTATAATACAACCTTTTTGTTGTACTACAGATTGCAGGTCACTATGTCGCATCACAGTACAGCATGTATGTTTAAGCAGCAAATACATTTTCCCAATTCGCACAGTTTATAAAAAGGTTATGGCTTGGGGAGAGGGTGTGTTTTTTTGAATTGGATGGAAATGTTACTTTCATTGGATTTTTTTTCATTTTAAAGTATTGAAATGTTCAGATTTTGTAAAGTAATAATTAACAGACTTTTTACACCGTAGTGTATTGAAGTTTTAAGTAGTAAATGTTGACGAGATATATGTATAAAGTGAATTGGAATTAGGTAACGCGTCAAGTAACGTACTGTTCGTAACATTTCCACGAGACATTTTAACATTGTACCGTGTGTATATTTTTGAAATAAAAAATAGTGTTAACACAAAAATATCCAGTAAGAAAAGTACAATTGTACACTGTTTTTTTAAATGTCATAAAAAGCATATATTATAAACATTTTATATATATATTTGTCGTTGTTTAAAAAAGTTTTAGTTTCTTTTCTCCGACTACTGTTATACTTTGTTGAATATAGTTTACATTTATTGTTATCATTTATTTTATAGATGTTAGTAAAAAAAAATATTTACAAAAATACGATTTTGATATTTTTTATTTTAACCGTAAACCTAACCCTAATCTAACCCTAAAACTAACCCTAAAGCAAACCCTAAACTAACCCTAAACCTAACCATAACAACTTTTACTTTTAGTTGTCATTCTATTTGAAATAAAAAATAGTGGTAAACAACAAAAAAAAAAGCTGTAACCCCAGTAAAAAAATCTCCGATAGAAAATTGATTTTTCTAATAAAAAGAAAACTAAAAAAGACGAATCAAATTGTAATTTATTTTATTTTACATTTATTATTATCATTTAATTTGTATACGTTAATAAAAAATAATATTTAAAATTAAATAATATTTAAAAAAGACGATTTTTTTTTGTTTTTATTTTCGCATTACAAAAAACACATCAAAATGATTATAATTAACGGCCCGTGAATGATCATATTTTATAGTTTTAGCGTGATAACTGTGCCATCCAGTGGGATATGGTTGCTCATCGATGACAACGTATTATTTATTATATAAATTTAATGTGTATGTTTCGAATTATAGATTAAGTGAATAGGAGTTTAATCCCATTAGTAATAAATAATTATATTTTTTTTGTTTTAAAACTAGTACATACAAATTTATCTGATAAATCAAGATTAACACAAGACTATCATTCAAGTAATAAGAACTAAATAGTTATTTTTGGAACAATAAATAGATAACTACAACATTTCTCTGAAAATAAGACCTAATCAGAAAATAAGCCCTACTAGGATTTTTGAGAATGCTTATAACATAAGCTCTACTCAAATATAAGCCCTAGTTAAGATTGGCAGCCCAATAAACAGTTTTGTTTGCCTGTTGAAACATACAATGGAAATATTGAATTATAAAGTAATGAATGTATAATCAAACAATATTACTGACATTAATGTTTTAAATAAATGATAATATAAATTAAATGGTTCTTTTATATTTTCCCATTGACTATTTCTGACAAATGTAATTCCACCTGTATAGAAAAATAATTTATTTATCACAAGTCAGAATATTTGACAATTTATAATTTCATTTATACATTTTAGATATTTATTTTATTTATATTTAATACTTAAATTTAGAATTCTTGATTTAATTGTAGAGTTTCAGCATGGTAGCTTTTAAATATTAAAGAAAAATTAGTTTGACTTCCTAGACATTTTTTTTTCCTCTTGAAAGACTTTATTAAAATAATGGAAGTGGCTTCAATAATCAAATTTTAGCTTAAGTTAAATCATCAACCTTTCTCCTAAAAAATTTTTTTTAGAAAAGAATACTCAAGGAAGGCTATTACAAAAATTTGGAGTTTTTACAATTTGTGTACTTGATAATGGATGGGCATGGTTGTGTCATTTATGAATCATCATAATTCTAGATGTCATATGTTGTAATAGACGTACTTAATGTGCATGTAACATTATAATTCAAAGTTAACTCAAAAACTTTGCATACGAAAATATATTTGTAAAATAATATAGGCGTTATTGCACTGAACGCAAAGCTCCTTTTTACTTAAAAAATAGCTTAAAAACAAAACAAAATATATTATTCTGCAAGTACTTTCAAGAGACGTGGTCTCATCTTTATAGCTCTAAGTGAAGTAATTATATGCAAATTATGCAAAATTCAAAGGTTAATTACTCCATTTTTTTGAGATCGTGAAGCATGTGTCCTTGCAGTTGATGGCGTTGCAATCCATCGCAATGAAGCAGGCCTCTTTCACTTTTCTCTTTACATTGTGCCTTTCTGTGCGAAATACAAAAACATTTTCTGAATTTTTTGCTTTCATTTTTTATTTCTTTTGTATGGACAAACTATTCTTAACTGCAATCATTTTTGTTACCACTCCTGTTTCGCAAGTTTTCAATGAACACTGGAATTAATAGCAAATTCAAACCAAATAATATTCTGGTCACTATTGAGAGCAAAAAGAAAGCTATTCTGGTAAATATGAGCAAGAAATTGTTTGGGGAGGGGGGGATTCGCTGAGGATAAGAATCTTAGGTACTGTTCTATTAGATCGTGTCAGCCGCTTGATGGCGCTGTTACTATGCAAAAACACAAATATAATGTTACCAGATCCACCCCGTTATTTATGAAAGAATAGCAATCATATGGGTTAATGTAATTGATTAACTCCCTTAATAAATTTATTGGAACAATTTTACATAAACATACATTATTGCAAATATTCTATTATAGTAGAATTCCCCATGCTCACCAGCATTATTGGCTGGCAAAACCATCATCCCCCCCTCCTCCCCGCAAACTTTACAAAGTAAAGTAGCATTGCTTGAGAGATAATTAACTACATCATGGTGGGCAAAAATGCTGATAATGCTTTAATTACTGAAATGTCTTTTACTTTTTTGGGTCATTTTTGAAAAGAAAAATCATTATTTATTTATTGATTGATTGTTTTATTACAATAGCTATCTTTGAAAGAATATGTGTATGGATATTAATGGCACACCTATTAAGAACAATTAATAATTTCCAACTCAATTATTTTTTTGTTTCTTTTTAAGATTAATAAATGTATTCTTTGGACAATTTTTTTTGGTGTCTAGATAGAACTATGAGAAATTTCAGTCACACATTTTATTCCAAAGGCTTAACGTAATTTATTGATTTCCTTAATCAATTCCTGTCATTTAGTCAAGAACAATTTTACACTACAAAAAATTTTAAAAGCTTTAACTACAAGTGACCAAAAATTTCATCTTAGTCCTGCAATGTAGAGCAGATGGTATGCCTTTTCACATTAGCAAGAATTAAAACTTTATCAATTGATGTACCTTATTGCAAAGATTCTATTAGAGTAGAATTAATTAATTCCCTGTGTATGCCGGCTTCTATGAATGGCAGTTGTCCCGATTTCAAACTGTCCATTTTCAAGTCAGCCATTTTACTTGCCATGGACATGTTCTCGCACAAACATGACTTTTTGTATGAGCTAGTCAAAATCTTTCTTTGGATGTACCCTTTCCAAATTTTTTTATGATTCTACGTTGAGTAGGGAAGTGTGGCAACATAGTAGGTCAGATGGCTTGTAAGCTAATTCCTTGACATGCATATTTGAAGAATTGTGGCAGGCTGAAGTCCAGACACTCTCACTCAATATTGTAGCAAACTTTGAACTGTGAGCATTGGGATAAATTGCGTAACACTAAAGCAGGCCGGCATCTTTTCTGTGCTTTATAGCATAGAAATAACACCATCGGCACCGACCGCCATGTTTAAATGGCCTCTTTCTGTGCTTTTGCATAGATATATAGGCCTAGAAGGTGGCGGCCACATAAACAGCATATTTATGTGCCTTTGCATATAAATAGCATCATCAAGCGGCTGACATGATCTAATAGAACAATACCGAATCTTACAGTTTTTTTATAAAGAGCAGTAGTAATTGAATAAATGTAGATTTTTGTATATGAAAAAATAAGACATCCCTGAAAATAAGCCCTGCAGTGTCTTTTGAAGCAAAAATTAACAAGACCGGGTCTTATTTTCAGTGAAATACAGTAATGTAAGCTTATTTATAAATCCTCGGCTACCTGAAAAGATTTCCAAATTTCATTCAAATTTGAACATTAGACAGATAAACTAATCTCTATATCATAAGACTTTTTTTATGACAAATAATCAGGATAAGAGTTATCAATTTTTGCAGTATTTTTTTCTTTTGTATTTTGTTCTTGTTTTTTTTTTTTAAAAAAAAAAAATTTAATAATTTGAAAACATTATTTTTTTAAATATATATAATACTACAAAAATGTACAAATGTCTTTATAATCAACAATCTATAAATTTAAAAATATTATTACGCATTAAATATTTTTTAAAGATGAGCTCCTTCACTATATTTACATTATTAAAAAAGATCTGACATTCATATAAATGCATGTTTTTAAAAATAATATATATGTGTGTGTTATTTATAATAACTTTGCAATAAGGGATGCTAAATTTTTATCAATAATTAAATAAAAATTCTATGACTTGATTAAATTTCCATTTTTCTGAAAGATATTTCAAATATATACCTGCATGTTATATATCCAGTATCTTAATAAATTTTATTAGTCATTCATTAGACTAGACATCAACCACTTAATTAATAATATTTCTGTAGTTTAATTTTTACTATACAATTCTCATGCAAGATAGGAACTGGTTTTAACTCACTTTTAACAATAATAAAAATAAAGAAAATAAAAAGCAGCCAAAATTAAAACCGCTCATGACCTTCCATGCTTGTCAATCTCTTTATTTCCAACAATAAGTATTTTCTCTCCCATTGCTGTCTAAATATAAACTTAATAACAGCTTAATAAAGAAGATTATATATATATGTATTATACTAAATACACATTTCAAATGTGTATAAGAATAACCAAGAGACTATTCATATGAGTAAAGATTTATGAGTAAAAGCAATCACAATAATGAACAATCTATTGGCCTTAAATATTTTTGGAAAAGAACGAAGTAGACACAATGTTCTAATAAATGTCAGGACAGAAAAAAATTATATTTCTAACAGATTCCCTTTCCCCTGAATAACCAAATTATGAGGCTCAAAGCCAAAAAAAAAAAAAAAGGATTAAATAATGTGTACTCATTTTTTATTACATTTTTATTAAGCAAACTTAAAAAAATTCACAATATATTCAAAATAAAAATTAAAAAATGTGGAATCATGTGTGCTATTTAAACTTATAATTAACAGATTGTGTCCTTCAAATTATAATTTTTAAAACACTGATTTAATTTCATTATATATGAGACATGCATATTTATTACTGTTGTTATAAAGATCTAGTTTAATGACCAGAATTCATTCTATACTCAGAATGGAGCATCTTTTTTTTTTCTTTTTTTCCAACATATTGTGAGATTTCTGGAATGTAAATTTAATTACATTTAGTAATAAATTGCAAAAAAATAACCACTATTGGTTAAAAAGTTATTCAACTTTAAAACATATTTTTAAATGTTTATGCATGAATTTTGCAAGATTTTAATGAAATATTCTCTTATTTTATTCATGTTGAAGAAAAATACAAAACTGAAGGACAAAGTATCTGAGAAGATGATTAAATTGTGTAGAATTTAAAGTACAGCTCACAAATATTGGATAAAAAGAGAGGATTTTAATACAATCATTAGACAAGTATTTATTTCCTAAATTATTATTGGTGAATTGCCATTAATTTAAAAATAATCCATATTGTTTAATGAAATTTTATGGTTTATTGAAGAAAATCAATAAATGCTAATGTATCATACAAATACAATGGATAATTTTATTCATAATAATTAACAAGAACTTATCATAAAATAAGCTAAAAAATTTAGAATATAAATATTGAAAAAATTTCCAATTGTTTTGGTATTTCATTTTTATATAGGGAAAGCTTATTTTATATGAAACATGCCAGATAAAAACTTCCATACGCGCTGGACAAAGACTGTAATTTGGGAGTCCTGTATTAGATGCAGTCTTGTGCTCATCCTTATACATAGAAAAATTCAAAAAAACATTTAACTTTTACTTGCAAAAATATTTGCATCATTATATATTTAATACATATATTAAAATTAAGTGATAATAATACTTACTCTGAGTGATTAACTGGGCTATCATTATATCCCTTTTATTTAATTCCTTACGGACTTCAGTATCATCATATTCATGTGTCTAAAAATATTTTATAGACATAAGGAACATTATTTATTTTATTTAAAAAATTAAAAATCTAAAGCAACAATTTATTAGATTTTATAATAAAATACCCTATAAAAATTCTGAGCTTGTTTCTTTGAATGTTGTGCGGTTGCAGCTGCCATTTGCTCTGTAACAAAACAGGGGTGAGAACATGTATTTTAATTTAAAATTTATTGCTTAAAGAACAGATATTAAGGATTAAATTTATAATAGAAAATAAAAATTTCACCTTTTAATTCTCTATTTCTTTCTAATGATTTGTGTAATTCCATTTCTAGTTTGGCACGAATAACTCGTTCCAGCCTTTCTCTTTTTTCCGCTGATCTAATTAAATCTTCGTGTGACTGATGGACCTTTTGGAGTTCCATATCAAACTATTATGATTAAAATAATAAATAAAGATCAAATAAGAAATCCATATAATATAAATTTATGTGTAATTTGCTTCACATAAAGTGCTAATGCACTATCTATTTGTCAGGAATTGAACTAAAAATCTATTATATATTTTATAGTTGTCAATTTTTGAAAAATACACAAACACAAGAGTTAATATTAAAATCTAGTTTAAGAGAAATCTTTTTTTAGATAGCATGTTCAAACAACTATATCACTGGGTTGTTGTATTTGACAAATAAATTTATAAAAACAAAAGTATTTAAAAAAATAATCAAATAGTCTACTGCTGAAGAGTTTATATGAATTTTGAATATTTGAATTGAGAGGGCTGGATCACAATCTAAGAATCCTGAGTTTGAAAATCTCCCATTCTATCATTGAAACCATTCAGGAAATAAACTGCTCAGAAGTGGTCTTGAACTTATACAGTAACACAAATTTATACTTTTATTTTTATTTGTTGAATTTTTTTTTTAAAAAAAAATAATCATATGATTTTGATTAATATTAGTCAAAAACAAATGTTATACAGTATGATAAAATCTTTTATTAATACAAATTTAAAATCTTTAAGAAACAAAATTTAGGTAATAAAGGTTTATTTTGATCTTGATGCAATAATCGACCTATCTGAAATGTTAGTTTTGGGTTTAAAAAAAAATAGTAATATATGGTTTTGCAATAGTTTTGGAATCATAGTCAACTTTTACTAAAATAATTTAAAATAATATATTACAAAGTAAATTGAGATTTCCATTATTATCTATATATATTATGCAGAATCACCACTTGAATATATTTCATCATTAAATAACTTAGCAGCCTAAATAATAATATTTGTATTCATATAATGCATAAGTACATGATATATTAATACATATAAAAATGATTATTGCATAGATTAATTATACTGCAATCTATTTTAATTCAATAATCACAATTGTTTTTTAATGAGTTAATCACAAGTAATAAAGACCAAAGAGTCTATATATATTTATAATAGAAGTATTGACAAAAAATGTTATAACTATACATTGTCTTCATTAAAGAATTAAGGAATAAAAAAAAGTCAAAACTATATTGTTTGCCAATATTGCTTTTTAAATAAATATACTCAAACAAATAAAAAATTAAGTGCAACTATTTACTTTTTAGAATTACACCCAATAATAAAAGTTCATGGCAAAAAAAAAACTATATTGTCAATTCCTGCAGAAAGTAAATCTAATCTATCTGCAATTGTTTAATGATGCTAATGCTGAAAAAAATTGAAGCTAAGGTTAATACAATAGCATCTTTCATTCCCAATAAATCAGTGGAATCCAGACTTATTAACAAAACTATAAAAATAGCAAATGCAGGAAAACCTTGACCTATTATTAAATTTGTATTCAGTAGTATAAGATTAAATGGAATTTAAGGCAAATACTTCTCTAATATCCCTTCAAAGAAACAACAGTGAAGAAGACAACATTACTCATCAACTTGCAAAGTGTTGGATGGTGAGGTGAGAGCAATTTTTCATTTTTGTTTAACTCTCTAGCTAAGAATAGTTTACATACCAAGATACTAATTTTACAGACCAACATTGGATGATTAGTTGGGTCAGCTATGGACAAGTTACCTGGAAAAAAATATATATCCCTGTCTAGAAAGTCTTAACTGATTCAGATTTAAATGCAGATCATGGGAATGTTTGTAATATCCTCTAATATTTTACTTATATAAGATTGTTAGTTTCTATAAATTTCTACAGAGCATACATAAATAACAATAGATTATATATATATACACACACATGTATTAGCTAAAAAGTTAATAGAATGGAAATACAATTTACTTCATAAAATGCTATAAACACATATATTGATATAGAATCTTATTTCAGTATATAATTAAAAAACACAATAATTATACACAATCTTAACATGAAGAAGAACAATTTTTGATGCAGATTTTATGCATTAAAACAGAAAAAAAACAAACAAGTGAAGCATAAATATTTGATTATCTAGTGTGCAAATGTGCCTTTGTAATCATACATGAATTGTAAATACCTTTTGTAATTTAGAGACTTTCCTGTAATAAACTTCTAATTCTGCTCTTAAAGCAGAATTTTCTTCTGATAAAATCTCTACCATTTGTTGTGCCCTGGTTGCTATTGCTTCATAATCAGATTCAATTGAAAGTTGTACTGCTGCTCTACCTCTAGTCTTAGGTCTGAAAGGAAAAAATGAATAAATTAACAATTAAATTACATTTTAAAAACACACAAACACCATTATAAAGATATTTTTAAAAATATTGACATATTAAACATAAATAATCAATAAATATACATTGGTATATTAAAGAGCTAAAACTTAAAATACTTGTTAGAATTCAGAAGTATTTTCTAAAATGTTTATATTATTATTGTTTACATTCAGATATTAATTTATAACGTCTAATATCTTATTTTAGAAAAAAGATTTCTAGAGGGTACTATAACGCTAAGTCGGGATAATCACAAAAGTAAATCATTCTATTTTCCATTAATGAGGGAAATATCACTTCAGAATCTCTGAGCAGAAGATAATATTCACCTTATCATACTTTGCTTTTCTCCTTTTGAGGATAGTTAAATCACATCAAATTCATTCAATAATTGGGCAATTTCAAAGAGTGGCAAAGATAACTGTCTAAAAATATTTTTGAAGTCCACTTGGATTTGAACCCCAGGTCATGGATACAGCACTAATTACTATGCAAGACCATAAATATGTAAATAAGTATATATAGATAAGTGAACTTATCAAATACATATAAAAATTATTTTAAAAATAAATTATAAACTTGTTTTAAATACTGTATTAATAATTAATATGCTTTGATATTAACCAATTCTAAAATATTCAATATTTATTATCTTAATATTTATCTTTGTTTCAGTTTCATAACATTGCATAAACAGTCAACTATGTATTATTTTGTTTCATGATATTTAAGTTGCTCCATTGTTAACCATTTGTTATTGCAGTAGATTTTCTGAATAACCGTATCCTCAGAAAATAATGATGCCACAATCTGAAACAGTTTTGTTTTTAAATACAGTAATTTAATTCAAAAATAGTGAATCTAAAAAATTTAAGATGCAATTTTATTACTATATATAAAAAAAAAAATAAAGCATCTTGTTTTATATATAACAATATTCAACACGTTAAATAATATAAAGTCATATATAAGTTAAAAGCAAATATATATATATATTGATGTAAGCAAAAGATTCCTTTATGACTACATATGCAAATGCCAACAATAAGCCTTAATAATTTTTAAAACAATCAAACTGTTTTCATTTCTTTTCAACATTTGCAGATGCATTTATTATAGGTTTATCTATTGAGAAATCAATGAAATAAGAAAGATGGTGCTACATACATTGCTCCTACAATGAGTTAATCCGACTAGATGGGACACTAAAGGTCAAAATTCCACTGATTACTCAAACCTACAATTGAGGATTCTGTAGTAGATAAAATATGAATTAGTGCTTCTAATGCAGATTTTATACCTGAATATAATCAAAAAATCATTCAGGTTATTTTCATTTTAAGTAATCATATTAAGGTGGGAGTTTTTTTCATTCATTCTTTGAAATTTAAAAAGTATATTCTAAAAAAAATCTCCCTTTTATCATTTTATTAAAATTTATTGAATCTAAAACTAATTTTATACTTTATATAGATATTAATGGCTGCAGAAAGGAGTTTGCTGTTAAATGAAAGGAGTCCTTTTTTTGAGCCTTAAAGAAATTGAATGGGCAAATTCTTAATGTCCCCTCCACATGCTCTTGTCATTGCACCTATTATTACTATGTGATTATTCATATAGTATACAAAAATAGATGGGCTGCTACCAGTATGCATTAGTCAGTATGATGAGTTTTTAGCTATGTACCTCTGAGTTTAAGATCAAGAAATATATGGTCTTTCGTCTCAATTGCCTGATAGCTCTTTACTAGAACAGTTGGGTTTTCTTGAACTCAGAATAAATGTGTGTGTATATGAATAAACTTTTTCTAATAGATTTTTACAATCTTGACAGACAAAACTAAATCATGATTTATATTCCCAGAAGGCTGTAAAGTTACCAGCCAAGGCAGTGGTTAGCAGTTGAAGGTGGAGGATATTAAGCATATCCTGATTGCTGACCCTGGCTGCCATTTGATGAGTAATTATAACTGCAGATCACTTTCAAGTGAAGGAAAATTACAAAAATATGAAGAAATAATTGATTTAAAAAGTAGATACATACTGTACTACAAAGGCACAAACAAGTAGAGTAAGATTCATTACAAATAAAATACAAAAGAATAGTAGTGGCAAGATTAATTATTTAACTTAATGGTAGATATCAAATGAAAATAATTTAGGTTTATGCCCCAACAAGTTCTCATTGTGATGAAGAAGTAGTGGATTTTTATATAAATGTACAAAAGGCATTTGATCAGACCAACCAACATTTTAAAATTGTCATGGGAGACTTTAATACTAGAATTGGTAAACAATTGATAGATGAATGTTCTGTAGGTAAATTGGGTTATGATAATAAAAACAAGAAATGATGTAGACTGGTGAAGTTTGTAGGAAAAAAAACATTTTATATTATGAATTCCTTTTTTTTTTTTGAGAAAAATAATTACCGATAATGGATATGGAAGCATCCAAATGACTAACAGAAAATACTTATTTCAAGATTGTAATGTTCTTAATAAATTTGAAGTGATCACCCTAACCAGTTTAGCTAACCACTTAATTACTAGTCGATGTAGCTATTATTAGTTAAATAATAAAACAAAGTAAAATACTAAAAATAGATGTATTTAATTTCCTGTGTATTTTAGCACAGTGACAGAGTGATGTCTCATGAGCGAAAGATTTCATGAATGATTTTGAGTAAAGTATTAAAAAAATTTCATTTTAGCCACCTGAATGAAATTGTTACACTCAATCTACTACTAGGAAGATTGAACATCACATTTCTTTTCAAGCAATTAACTTCAGAATTATTCACTTAGTCCTGATTAATTTAGCACAGAAGTAATGACAGGATCAACAGCTAATGATTCTTGGATTAATATACAACTGAAAATAAAAAATTTCAGTTCTCCTTAATTGAAAAAAACTATTGTACTCATTTGGTGCTTAAACATTATATGACTGGCAACTCATCATAGTATTATTATTAAATAAGCAACTTTATTCAAAGTATAACTTATTTTTGATAAATTCAGAGTAATTTGCAGAAATGTAGTAAGAGGATAGAAAAATGAGAAATTAATCTAGTTGCTAGTTTCCAAATTTATTTTTGTTAAATATGAGATTCAATAATTGTTTGAAATTCAATAAAAATATTATGATTCTAAGTTAGAATAAAATATCCAAGAAATAGAAGAAAGAGTCTATATATATATTCAATTATTTTAATCATAGCAGTCAGTGTGTATAGAAAAGAGAAGAGCTGCAAGATGAGTAATTATTTTGTGTGGAGGTTTTTTGTCTTATAAAATGAATGGAAATGTAGTATTATTTTGGTGCTAAAACTCAATAAATAATTATACAATATATATTTTTAGGAAAAAAAAAAAAATTTATTTTCTAAATTCATTTGCACAAAGTTAATTTATGATACATTTTTCAAATTTTACAAATTAATTGTTGCCCTTTTCCCCTTGTTATCATCAATGCATAGAAATTGTTTTACTTAAACAAGGATTTAATAAAATCACCTTTGAATACTACTTTATATTTTTATTTATCATAAATGCTGCCAAAATAGCATTGTTCACAAAAAACCAGATGATTTGAAAATAGATGACATAAATCCAAATCTCTAGCAGTTTTTCCAGTTTTTGAATTCATTCTAATAAAGTTTGATTTGTGAGCAACAAAACTGAATACTTTACTACTAGAATACAACATCTATCATTAACAATAGTATGTTTGTACAGTTTGTTAAAATTGCTCCAAAAAAAAAAAAAAAAAAATTTAAACTTTACTTCAAATGAAAAGCTTTAAAGTATGAAATACAATAATAAAAAAAAATGCGAATAATTTCAATAATAATAATAATAGACTGAATTATTAATTTGTTTTTCTGAAATTAATTTGTCATCCAACATTGGGATTGCTTATTTTAAATTAAATAAAATATATCAAAAATTTGATTGAACATAAAAATGCTATGCATAAAACTTTTTTTTTAAAAAAAAAACCCAGGATTAATAAAATAGTCATGTTGTGCACTAGAGTAATTCTTTCTGAAATATAAAACATTTGAAATTCTAAACAGATTGCACCTATATGTTAAATCTGAGAGGATGATCACATTAAGCTTCAAGAATTAAATAAGAGTTGATTTTAAATATAAAAGATAAGTTTAAGAAATTTAAATAAACCATGCATAAAATATTAAATGCAAGTATTCCTATCATTCTAAAGCTATCTAATGCAAGCATAAACAATCAATGAATAGTAAAGGAACTACTAAACAAACAGATAGTCAGATTAATTTCTAGCTATTACATTGGTAGGAGCAATAATTTACACAAGTCAATCAGCAATCATGTTATTCTTATTATACTAGTTAATAACTTGAAATTTTCACTTTTAAGATTTTGAATCTGAGAATCATTGCCTGTATAGAACATATGTCTAACATTATGACACTATATATTTTAGTATCTTCAATTAGAAGCAAATAATAGATATCATTGATTTTTTAGCTAAAGGGCAATAAGATAACATAGGGAATTCTAATTAATTTTTTTTTATGCTTATTTTCAAAGTTTAAAAACAATTTTTTTTTCTTATGGCAATTCTTTGTTACCATAACTTTTATTTAATTTTTTTTTTTAATCTTAATTTATTTTATTAAATGATTACATATTGTTTGTCATTCAATATATACATAATACATGAACATAAATGTATTTTTTTAGCCAATTTTCTCATATATTGCATAAGTATTTCCTAATTAATATAATTTTAAGCCTCTTGAACTTTTTCTTCTTCATCATAAGTTGTGTCATGACAGTTGAGCCACAACACTATGCTGCCAGATATGAACTCTATTACCATTATAATTAGTTGGACATTTTTCAAATTAAGTCATGTAAAGCCTATATTTTAGTTACAGTTTTTGTCATAGATGGAATATCTTCTTTCACAAAAAAGCAACATAATTGTGCAGTAACAAAGATAACTTATAGACAAGAAGATGGTAACATCAAAGGATGCCTTTTTTAAAATACATAATATTTATTAAATATAATATGTATGTTCGAATTGTCTCTACTTACATAATTTGAGATAAAAAAAACATTAATTTCAATGTTATCTTTATTCATATATATTTTATAGCAGTAATTTTGTGATAATATTTATTATTATTTTTATCAACTATAACATTTTACAAATTTTGTATTATTTTTAAAATTACTTTTTATTGTGTCTAAAGTTATATGTATATTATGATAAAATATTTTTTCTTTTCACAAACACACAAAAAGATTGCTTTATTCAAATGTCATACAAGTTGGATATTTTTTTCAACAAAAAACAAACAGAAAGTTGTTACATAACATAATATTGAGAATGATAGTTCTTATTTTTATTTAAATCATAAAATCATTTACAATTATGTTTTTTTTTATGTTTACAGAATAAAGATTTTATCTGATTATTCACTTAAGGATATTAATCTTTATATTCTTACTATACATTCAACTTTTAAATGATTTATGATAAATAATAAAACATTTATTTCATATTTTATATAATAATACACTGAAAGAAATATCACAGTTATAACATACTTTCATATAATTTAACGTGTGAGAACAATTTGGCATTCTTATTCCACTCATCATCCCTGCTTAATTAATATCCAGAATTATTTTTAAAAAAATTATAGCATTCCTATTTTTTCTATTTCACTAGTGTCATTAGTTAAGCCATTAATTTGCATAACATAAATTCTTTGATGTACTTCTTTGTGCAATTTAAATGATGGTAATCCATCGTTAATTTAATTTGTTTTATATTTTTAATTGCTTCAATTTTTGAAGACAATTTTTTTTTTTTAACAAATTTGATTCTTCCTTAAATTTTTTTTTTTTTTTTTGCAGTTTTAAAGAAAATAAAGTTATATGATGAGTTAAATCATATATTGTTTGAGTACCCAAATAGTGTGTTGAGTACAATAGTTACATTCAATTGAATAGGTTATTTTTTTGAATTGTGAAGCTGAAAACTGATCCAAATACTTTTAATTCTAATCAAATTACTCTACCAGGATGCTCAAACTATACAGAAATTTTTATTGTCATTATTAAAAATGATATAAGTTCCTGGTTTAATTAGAATTTAAAATTCCTAGATACATTTGTATATAGAGTCTATAAATAAAAAAAAAAGACTTTTCTTAGAGTTTGCCTATATGGTTTTGTTATCTGTGCCATTTCTAGTTGATAATACATAATTCAATTGAACTGAAGCACTTTTTATATTTTTCTTAGATGCATTATCTATATAAGATATATTTAAAAACATACTAAAACTGCAAAATTAACTTTTTATAAGTGCCAGTTTTTTAAAAATGATTTAGCTTCTACTTGAGAAAAAAAGTTGAATCATTTCTAAGTAATTAATATTTTTTCAAAACTCAAAAGTTGGTTCATAAAAAAAATTGATGACTCTCTTATCATTACATTTTAAAAATTATTTGATGTCAACAAACTGGAATTTAATTAAGTGCATGAACCACATGTTTATCACTATTGAAAATTATTAAATTACAATGAGCAGAAGTAAATTTTTTCCTAGAATCAAAATATTTTTTTAATCTACTATTAAAACTGAATGTTTAAATAATCAGCAGATGCCAAATTACTACGAACTAATTTTTACAGCATAAAAATATATATGAACTGCTTTTAAATATTTTTAAATATAATTATATATTTTTAACAATTCTTTAACAATTCTTGCTTCAATAGTATGTATATTAAATTCTTTCTCAAAGGCAGGTTGAAGTTGCTTGGCAACAAGATGCAATAGTCACATAACATTTGATCATTATTTGTAGTAATTTAAGTTGCTGACTTATAAGTAGTATAATAGTAAAAATAACTGAAAAGTAATAAACATTTAAGCAACATTTTTTAAAAAAGAGAGATTTTTTAAATTTGGCATTAAACATTTTTCATTCTTGAGTCTTAAATTCTCTAATAAAGTAACAGGTATTACAATAAATTAATACAAGGGTTATATAATAAGTATGGGGTTTACTGCAGTAGTAAAGTGATAGGCTGTGAAGCTTAAAGCCTGTGGATTGCAGCTCCAGTTCTATTATTTCTATTGGCCAAATTTCTTATGAACTTTCCAATAATCCATTCATTTATTTATTTATTTTAATAAAGTTAATCATAGAATTAAGCTTAGGTGAAATGCTTTTGATAAAAATAAATGAATATTAAAAAAATAAATCTACATTCTTGAAAAGAAAGGTTTTTAATAAATGCTTATTTAGAAATAAGAAATATGGACAAATAATAGCAGTGTAATACAGAGATTGCAGATCATACAACAAAGATGCATGTTATGATTACCAAAGAGAAATAAAAAATAAAAGATTATATATCGGCAAAAAAAAAAAAAATCTTTAAATTTTTATATTGGACTATTTCCATCATCTAATATGTATGTGTGTTGAATGTCTTTAGAAAAGTTTAATTTTTAGTTTGCTGTTTGCTGTGATATTACTAACATTTGTTTGCTGTGATATTACTAACAGTTGGTGCATATACTAACCTGTTTGCTGTGATATTACTAACAGTTGAATGCATTTGGAATATTTAACTAAATATTAAACTTTTCTAAAGACATTCAACACACATATTAGATGATGGAAATAGTCCAATATAAAAATACAGTTAGAACACCATCATCACAAACCTTCAGAAAAACAATATCTTTAAATCATTTGAAAAAATGAAGAGGATGAAAGTGAGCTAGGCTGACATTTCACTACAAATAATTATAATAGACAGACAAACTAGACTCCAAGAAATTATAAATATAAGATATATAGAAACAAATCACTATGAGATGAATAGATGAGATAAACAATTTTCTGAGATAATATGGAAAACAAGATTAAACTAAAAAAAAAAAAAATCATATTACAATTGACTGATAATAGTTAATTAAATATGATGATGACTATAGCAAAATGATAATCTTTTAATAATAATGAATTATTTAGATACACACAAAATTCAGAAAAACAATAGTTTCATTTGTTTATTACAATTAATAAATGAACATGCAATTGTGTGATGAATCTTAATTTTGTACAAAGTTTCTTTTGAATTCTACAGGAAATAATTTCATTTTCTGTAGTAGGAACAATCATATCACAAATGAAAATTCAAAATAAGTTTTCTATTTGCTTAGACATTCTCTGTATTAATATTACAAAATGTTCTTTTCATATTTCAGAATTGATATACTAGTTTGATTAAAGTGAAAAGATTTTTTTTAAAAGCCACCCCACCACCATTAAAGAATTTTTCTAGTTAACAAAAAAATAATGTAAAAATCAGTATTTTAACAATAACATGTAGATTAACTATGAATTGACTGCAATGTGCAAATCAATTTAAATTTTTTTTAAAAATTATTATTATTTAAAGTCACAATATGCTCATTTTTTGAGTATGTTCATAAGCTTTTGATAAAATTTATTTTTAAAAAAATTCAAAAGCAGAAAAATACCAGAAAAACTAAAACTTTAGTTGTAAATTCATGTTATGTTAAATATCTTGAAATAAAAAAATGGGTTATAAAAGAGATGCATAATTCCAAAACTTTTCTCGTTCTTATAAGCACACAAACATAGAATGAAAAAAAAAAGGGAGTGCCAATCCTTGTGTAGAATATATATATATATATGAGCTATTATGCAAAAAATGGAATGATTAATTCAGGAAATTAACATTATTATATGAGTGATGTCAGGATGTAATCCATTTGACCAAGACTAAGTGGTGTTTTAATAATATTGAATAGATAATATTGTGTTAAAATAACGTAATTAATTGTTCTCTGTAATGATAGACCATCAATGATTAAAATAAAAATCATATAGAAATTAATACTGTACTTCATTCATTATCTTAATTTTTATGTACAATTTATAATTGACCTATCTTTTTATGATACTGTTATTAGATTATTTAAAGTAATGATTAGGTTGTAGTTAGTATAATGTCTGGTTTTTATTTGTAAATTTTAAAAATCGAAATTGCTTCTATTACTAATTATGAATTAAATGACTATTATATCTATGATTTGTTTTTTAATTATTAAAATTGATATTGTCTCTTTATCAATTTGTGGACTGATTGACGAGTATTCTATAGTATGTTCTTTTAATTATTATCATAATATTAGGACATGTATTAGAGAATATTAATAGTCAACCTCAAATTAAAGACTGTGGAATATAATTTTTATTACTTTGAAAAATATAATTGAACTCATATTCTAGTCAATTCCTGATTTATCAACACACAGCAGACTACTATTCCCTTGCATGAAAAAAGATTGCAATGATCATATAAAATAAAAAATAAGTCTTCATATCCCACCACAGCAGATTAAGAGTTATGAGATATAAACAGAAAATTCAAGTTTTTAAAGTAAATGAAATAATGGAACAATTCAGTGGTGAATGACAGTTAATTTTGTAAACTCTAAGAAATTTAAAGAATCTAAATATTTTAATAAATAATAATTCAACTAGGTGATGATTTGCATTTTTTTTTAAATTTTAATCATCTAATTATAATCTAAAATCAAGAAAATAATATGACAAAAACTATAATTATGAGTCAAATTTTTATTTTATCTAAAGTTATATGTATTTGATTCATTATGGAGAAGTATTTTGATATGTGTTTTCTTTTTTAATAATAAAAAAAATTAATCAAGAAAAATATTTTCAAGTAGAATATCATCATCATTTTCAACCATTATCAATTCACTGCAGGATAATGGTCTCTTCAAGTTCAATTCATCTTCTCCAATATATATATATTTACTTCAATAAAAAAAACTCCTTCAAAAGAGCAATTATAGATTAATGAGAAAACTTGTTTAACCTGAAGGACTATCAATTATTAGCAGCAAGTGATAATTTCTTGGCAACATCAAAGCTTAAATGTTATCTCTATTTACATGAATATAATTTCATTTCTATTCTTTATTATAATAATAATCCATGGAAATATTTAATTTGAATTAATATATATATATTATAACGGTCGGGAAGGATGATGAAGTTACCAGTCTTGCCGTATCTGCACTACAGGGCGCCACTAGATTACTTGAACTTAGAAAATTTATAGAGTAGACAGATACATGCTGTTAAGATCACGACCGCCAGCCCTTGCCACTAGCTCATGGAGTAGCAGAGGTTTAAAACATTTATTAACTATATTTCTTTTAATAAATAATAATAAAAGCAATCACTGTCAGTATTAATAACACAAAAAGATTTTATTCATGCCTATATATAAGTGACGACACACAAAACTTGAAAAATAATTATATAAAAAAAATTTGTTTGTTTCATTATTATTTACTATTATTGTTATTTGTTTTAAGTTTTATTTTTAATCTTAGAAATGTTGAGTATAGATGAGTTACCCAGATGACGCACTTAAAAGACTTTCAAACATTTGATTCCAGGCTAAAAGTCCACAGCCACACCAATGCTCGCTTCCAGATATATATCAGCAACCAATGCAATGTGAACATGTTAGCATAGAATCACGCCGACAGGAATGTGCATCTGGCAGCGTGATATTATTTGAAGAAACATGACCTTCGTCAGTGCAGGAATTTATGACTGTCTGGTTAAGGAATCATGCATGTAATATAATAAAAGAATAATGCTTTGTATGGATGGGAGAGCTGTCTATCTTGCCGTGCTTATCCTCCCAATCCATAGAGCTGGAATGGGTCAATGGCGCAGGAAATACGTCTGTGTCCATTTCAACGATATGACTACCTCTTTGGGGTCATGCATTAAGTTGGACTCGTCGCCCTAGGTGCTAACACCCTTCACATTACACTGATATAAACATCCATATATCTCTCCACTAGCATAGACACAACTATGAAACAAATAGTCCGAAATCAAAAGCGCTTTAAAACTAACATATTTAAACGAGTCTAGCAGCCATCTACACTCAACTAACATTTAAATCATTTTATTAATTTAATTCAAAAAAAAAAATCTTTAGTTTAAGGTTTTAAAATCATTTTAAGATGACATATTTAACTTGTTTTACTACAAATACTACTTGACCTATTTTATCTTTCTTTTAAATTCAACAATGCACAAATAACGATATACGTTTCTATTTTTAAATTTAAGTTTGCAATCGCAAACCCCTACCCTATTATGAACAGATATTAAGCATGAATAAATAAAAGAAAAACAATACATATTTTAATAGATTATGTTTCAAACTTTAGATAAGACTTTTAAAATTTCAAAGTTTATAAAAATAAAGTTCTGGTTTGATTTGGAAAACAAGTCTATAGTTCATATTTAAATAAAATTAAAGTTCGGAGATTTTAGATTGAAGAGTTTATATTTCATATTTATAATTTATACTTTCCTTTCTCCGTGCTTGTTCCTTTGCGACAAAGATCTGAGTTACTACGCAAGGGCCATTTCTTGCGGATGATGACGATTTTATGAAGATTTCCGAAGACGTTTTATGAAGACGGTTCCAGTGGTTCGATCCTGGGATCCGTGGAGATGAAGGCTGCCTTCGGCCGGCCGTACCGAAGGAAGCATGATGAAGCTGATTACATCTTGGGTGACGGCTATAATAACTTTTTAAATTTTTTTATTTCTACTTTCAGCAAAGACGAATGAATTTAAATTTTTAATTTTTCTAATCTCCAATTAATTATTGCTTTTGGATTTTTTTTTTTATAGTCCTCAGGCACCTTATCTCTGGAATGCATGGATCCATCAAACATATTCCATATCTGTATTTCATTGGTTCATTGAGTTTGTGGCCAAGTAGATTTTGGGTTTATGGCTAAGTAAATTTTTCCACTGAGGTCTGTGTCTATCTTGGGCGAGAAAAGCAAGACTTTTGTTTCTATTTCTAGACTCTTATCTCTTTCGTAATCATCTCTTCAATGATCATTTTGCCCTAAGGATCTGTTTGTAATTTTTATTTTTAAGATTAAAAACTCTCTTCGTTATTTTTAAAATTAAAAGGTTTTTATTATATTTTATTTAAACTATAGAATCTTAGCTTCGATTCTACAATTTTTGTAAAGCTTGTCTTATTTTAATATTTAAATCAAACATATTAATAAATTAATAATTCGTTATTTGTGCATTTTGAATGTTTGTGATTTTAATTCAGTATTAGATATTTATAAAAACATTACGTATTAGAATTTAAATGTAACGCATATATATATCCCATTACAATATATAATTCATCTTGATATCAAGCAGAATGTTTTTTACACCTTGGAAAAAATCATTAGTAAAATATATAGTATTTATAAGTATGTAAGTAAAACTTTTGTCTGATACAAAGCAGAATTAATTAGGCAATAGAGAACTGCAACTAAGCAATAATATTCAATCATCGTTAGAGAATTTAATCTAACATCTCAATATTCAGAGTTCTATAATAAACTTTAATGAGTTTCTAAGTAAATTTTATTAGTGACTATACTATAATTTTCTAAATTAGTTTTCATCTTTATTTTCTAATCCTTTTTAAATGCTTTAAAATGGACTAATATTGTTGGGCTTCATGCTAATGTTATTTAGAGTCCATTTTATGTTTATTGACTTTTAGAAATAGGAAAAGTAAATTATTTTTTTCCTCATGGTTTTTTATCATACTAACCACCACAAAGTTATTATGTATTTACATGCCAAACTTGTTAACCAGCTCATACACCTCATTTGGATAACAAAATTCATGAAACAATACTGAAAGGCATTCTATGAGAGTCCTCAAATTCAAATATAATTAAGCATGCAACAGAGTATTACAACTAAACCTATTAACCAGCTCATAGGCCTGACCTGGACAATATTCAAGGAAACAATACTAAGTGGTATTCTATGAGATTTCTCAAATAAAGATATAGTTAACTATGCATCTGGATATTATGACTAGGGAATTACATTTTTGTTATTAAATAATGGTGCTTTGTTTTATTGTTTCCAAACACTTTATGTCAATAAACCTTTGTTTTCTTATGTGTTGATGGAAATGTTAATGGATACATTAATTCATGTAAGTCCTATCTCAAACAACATATGTCCAATCAATAGTAAAAAATAAAGATACCTGGGTTATTTGCTCAGAGACCATTAATGTAACTTTATAATCAATAGTCATTATTTAAAAATATTTTTTTCCTCATGTATGTGTCTATATATTCAATGGCTTCTTCCATAACGTGACAGTCTGAGATAATATTTTCTTATCAAAATCAAACAAAAATTGCAAACAAGACTTAGCAATAGAGACTCAAAAATGCTGAGAAATTAATGTTAAAATGAAAGTTTCCGGAATGCCAAAGGCATCAAAAAGCAATACATTTGGAAATTACTTATCACTGTGCCAAGAGCCATTTAAAAATTGCTAAAATTTCCAACAGAAATTTACAAAAAAAAATGTCTACAATATGTAGTATTTAGTTAAAAATTAATATTTTTTATGCAACAAATTTTACATAATTATTATTTTAATAAACAAAAAATTAAAGAAACTTTAAATTCATTTGCCCATTTATGGGTATATAATATTGCTGTGACTGTAACTGTTAAAAAATGTTTACTACTTTGTACTTAAAATGTAACAGTGAAGCATAGGTTTAGTGCTATAGCAATAAGACATCTCCCTCACTTATAGTCAAGAATGCATTATACTGTAATTACACTACCAACAACTAGAGAAGTCTTCAATAACCAGATTAATCTGGGATCTTTAGCTTCTAGATAATAATTGTTTAAGACCTATTTACTGATTAATAATTGGATATCTATCTGTGTTTACTATGAACTGACTATCTAAAAAAATCCTAAGCTTGCTTAGCAATCTTCAATCATCTGTAAAAATTTCTAAATTACATCCATATTTGAATCCTAATTTTCTGCTATTCTTCTTAATGATAAAGACTCTAATTAGTTATTTTTCATCCCTTTAAAGAATAATTAAATGCTATGAATATAAGAGAATTAAGTTTGACTGTTGATATTTGGACTGAGATTATGCTAGCTCTAAAACGATAAATTCATTAAAGTGATCAAAACAGCATACATTTTCTTATCTGACCAAATACAATAAACGCAAGCTGCAAAACAAATAATCTGTAATATTCAGTCTCTATAAATGTGGGATGTGCAGACAAGTTTTCTACAAAAGAGTAACTACAATCAAACATTGTCAATAAGACCAGTGATTAGTTTATTCACACTTTTTTGTATAATATATCTATTATTTATTGAAATAAAACAATCTTTAAAAAATCTACTGAAGGGCAAAGGGCCTCCAGAATCTCTCTAAAGAAGAAGATAATATTCACAAGGCTAAAATGCTTGGTGATAATCTTGTTTCTTCCTTGTTACCCTTGTAGTTAAGAATGGTTATATATTTCCCCTACAAACTAGTAATTAGATAATTGGCAATAAGTTACACCTAAATTTAAATTGTGTTTTCATTTTATAATTTGCTTTATCTATATGAATTGTTGTGCAGAAAACCAGAATATTAATGCATTTAGTTATTATGAAAAATCTGCATTTGTTTGTTACCATTATTTGTGGTAACAATAATACTAAATATAATACTCGTGATTTTCTTTATATTTTAATTACTAAACTTATCACAAAAAATAATAATAATAATAAGCAGTTTAGTATTAATGTTTAACTCATAATAAATTGCATCCAGTTCTCTCTTTTAGGGATATTAATTTGCACTGTAATTTATTACAACGTTATTTTATCATAGTATTTATGGTTATAATAAAATTGGGACCAGCAAAAATAGTATACATTTAAACAATATATTAAAAATATTAAATATTTAAAAAGGTATTTGAAATTGCATTTAAAAATATATATATTAAATGCAATCGCACACTTAAATATATTATTTGAGTTTAGCTGTGAATAAAATATTACATATATGCCAAATGTTCTTTTTGGTTTTTACATATTCAAAGAATACTCAAAAAGATATTTGACATCTTTTACTTATAAAAATATCTGAACAACATCTACATATATATTAAATCATCATAAATTTTCATTGAAAAAAAATGTAGTAAAGTAATTTATTAATTTTTACCTTTGACTTAGACCTGTTTTGTTCCCACCATCTTCAAATGCACGACTGAGATCTGGTTGTGATCGAGATAGTGCATGCTTTTGCCCTTTCTCAAAAAGTTTTTTAAAATTCCATTCTGGATTTCTATATTTAGGATATTCTGGTGGTGGAGGAAGATGACTAAAATCAGAGTCCACTTTCTCCACTTCCTTTGCTAGATGTTTCAGTACCTCAGATTGGTCCAGATAGTGTTCTGGAATATTGGCAATTTCCCGAGCTCGCCCTGTAATGGAATATTGATCCCTGAAGCTTTGTTCAAAGTTTATTCTACTATCTTTTGATAGCAATAAGTTATACATTTGTCCTGATAATCCTATATTGTTACTTAACTTTAAACGGTTCCCTGGTGATGGCCTTCCACCCCCTCCTCCAGCTATACCATGACTACCTCCACCTTCAGGAGAACCTGTATTCTGCTGCATGTTGCCAGTGACATAAAAAGTATTGGAATTTTTAGTTTTTATTTCAACAGATGAAGAAAGCTGAAGATTATTGTATCCTAATCCTGAATCTGTATCAGACTGTGATCCAGAAGAACTGTCCAAATTTTGAGGATTTACTAATTGTTCCTCACCTTGTGGTTCTTCACGAATTGAATTCTGTAAAACATGTTTCTCCTCTAAAGTCAAATTTTCTATAGAGGTCGATACGTCTGTTTCACTGCCAGAAAAACTTTGTCGATAACCTTTAAAAAAATTAAGTCAATATTAGTTTAGAAAAATAAATACAATATAAATAACATAATAGATGTAATAATTATTAGTTTTTCTTTTTAAATTATATTATTACATAATGCAAGTATAAAAAGGAATATTGATAGAAGTAAAATACAATCATTAAAATTATTTTAAAAGACTAAGTTTAATTAAATAGCAAGATAAGCAGTTATAAAAAAAATTACAATGTAAGATCATGAAGAATATATTAAATATAAAGTATAAAAAAATCAAAAACCTAAGTTTTATTATAATTTTTCAATATATATATATTTAATTTTACTCAGGAATTTTGAAATAACAGTTTTTGCAGTAATAAAATATCTTTAAATTTTCATTCATACTTTCAAACAATAATGAGCCTCAGTACAAACAATTTTACAATAATCACATTTTAATCATGAAAATAGTGATGATATGAGATAAAAATTATAAATAAACAAATATAAAAACATATATTGAATTATAAAGATTTCTGTTAATCAATCATAAGAATTCATAATTATTTATTATCACATAGTAAACACACAGAGAGAAAAAAATTAAGAGTAAGTCATTGGTTAGAAAGTAACTATGGAGCAGATTAATACTTTTGAACTATTGGGAAGTTGAATAATAAATGATAAATGTTAACAATAAAAAAAAATAAAAAGAGAAATGCAATGACTGAACAAGCTCTTAATAAGAGGATACATGATTATTTTTTGGTCTATTAAAATTAACCTTATAGTGACAGTTATTTATTATAGCCAATTTGAAAAAAAAAAGGAAGAAAAGATTGAGGCTTCTGAGATATGTGATTAGAGAAGTATAGCAAAATGGAACTAGCAATGATGAAAAAAATAAATAAAATAGATTCATTAAGAAAGTATAAAGAGGAACTGTATTGGGGATTTATTTCAGGATAGAAAAATTATAAAAGATGTGTTGGGATTGTAGAAGACATGATAAAAAAATATAGAAAAAAATTGATTAAAAGTCGAGCAAAAAGGATTGGAGAATGTGGCCTGGTTTAGTGAGTCCAGAATCTTTTTTTTTTTTTTTTGTCACATTGATAAATTCTTATAGACTATATATTGTATAATATAACAGGTGTATGTTTATTACTTCATTAAAAAAAAATTAATATCCTCCCTTCACTTAATGCAAACTATAGGTTCATCTATATTTCAGTACTATTAATTATAATTGTTACAAGTCTTTTTTTCTATATGCATCTTTTGTTGTTTCTGTGTTATTTAAATATATAATAACCAATGCTAATAAAAATTAGACAGTTTTTAAATATAATTTTACAGCAGCATTCTTTTAGTTATATTTAATGTAACTATTTTCAGCTAAAATTTAAATAAGTAAGCAAGACATATGATTTTCATGTTTAATATGCATTTTTTATAATGCATTCTGTCAACTCATCTTATTATTACCTCTATTATAATAAAAACTTTCTATAATTTTTCAATCATTTTACTCTTTTTGTATAATAAATTTACATTCTGTTCTTTAATCTTCATTTGTAGGTTATACTTTGGTTTTCTAATATAGAACTATTATATTCACTATCACAATTAATTTTAAAATATTACTGTTCTAATGTTATTTGGCATTTTGCCTTTAATATTGTAATCAAACTATTTGAATTAGAAATTACACTTTATACATTGCATATAATTTTGTGAATCACAAATATTATTCTTATCATAATCATCACCAGACAACTTATTGTGGAATTAACATCCATATAATACTATGTGATATATAATTTGCATTCAGTTATTCTATTCATGAATCATGATATCTTTTTTTTACATTTAAAATTAGAATTATATAGTAATAGTAAATGAACATGTTCAATAATTATAAATGGAAACAAATAACATCTTAATTACTAAATATAATCTCATATATATTTCTGTGTAACCACAGAATGTTATAAACAAGGTCTGAAAGATTAATGATACAATAAGTAGTAGTAGTCATTTACATAATATGATGTTACATTTCAATACTACCAATCATCATTTTTTATTGTCTTTACTACTTAATTTTTTTCCACTGGCAACCTTTTTATATTTAAGTATAGCTCATTTTTTACTCTCAAAAGAAAAACTCTTCACTACGATTCTATATAAATTACCTGCTCTTCTTCTTTAAAATAAAAACTCAGCAATTACCTCGTGGAAAACTAAAGAATAGTACGAGTCAGAAATTTGATAAAAAAAAAAACTGTCTTTAGAGCAAATTACAATTTACTAAAATGCCATGAATATTATTTGAATGACTAGTAACTTCCAGATTGAAGCAACAACTAAATCATGTAGCCATTATAGTATATATTTAATTTCATACACTTTGTTTCTTTCTTAGAATATCGAACTTATAGATACAGAAAAAGAAAGTAGACCTGATTTCACTTTAAAATCATCATATATATAATAATATCACTTTTAATCCAAATGCCAATAATAAAAGTCACTTTTGAATAATGAATAATTATTGGAAAATAAGATCACACAATGTGAGTCCATTATCAAGTGCTCAATAATAAAATTTTATTATATATATATATTTTTTTTTTTCGGCTTACATACTGTCATCAAATAATCACCAAATACTCACTGATTTTCTAAAGATGTTGGTAAAAACATACGACATAAACATCAGTGTAAGATTATTTTTAGTTTTTACAAACACTAAAGTATAGTGAGTCTTAAAAAGCTCAAAGGTCTCTCAACATTATTCTGCAAATGGAAAATATTATTCTCTAGGTTAGACAAATACTGTCTACTGAGTTTTTTGTTGTTGTTGTTTTTATTTTCTGGCTAATATTAGTTACATATTTATTTACAAAATAATAATTAAATAGCTAGCTGGTTGGCTATAAAGTTAATTAGAAAAAAAAAATACCAAGATTATTTGAAAATCCTAAACTAAATATAAAAAAAAATCAAGATTCCATAGAATTTAAACCCTAAGACAAAAGGGTATAGCAGGTAGATGCACTAACCACTATATTACAATATTAGAAATAAAGAATCTTTTTTTAAAAAAACCTTTGTATAAAATGATGAAAAATGGTGGAAGAAATGAGAAATTCAAAGCAGAATTGTAATGATAACTTATTTTAATCAGGTAAAAAGCCTATTTTGTAAAGCAATGATATGAGGATTTAAAAAAAATAATAATAAGATGCTTGGTTTGGAATTTTCATGAGGTACTTTTAAGAGTTTGTAGGCACAAACAATTAATTACAAGGCAAAATAAAATGAAATAAATTTGTGTACAAGTGTTAAAATATATTATTGAGAAAACTAAAAAAAAAAAACAAATTGGATTGGACAAATATAACATAAGGTGAAAAAAAAGTTTCCCAAAATTTTTTTAGTCATGAAACATTTTTCACCTTATAGTATATTACACAATTCTAAATAATTAGATAAAAAAATAATAGAATGGGTTTTTGCTCAGAGTTCATAAGAATCTTGAGCATTAGAAATAACAGCTGGTTATAATACCACAGATCTTGATCTCCAGAGTTTATCATTCTATCACTGCACCAAATCACATAGAGAAATAATTGAATGATTTCCGCTAAGTAGGTCAATGATATATGAACACCATTAAGAGGTTGACTTTCAATCTAGAGATCTTCGTCTCTCAATCTCAGATGGCCATTACAAAACACTTGACCATATCCATCCATCCATAAATCTATGTGCAAAGCCCAGAAAAATAAATTTTTACATGGTTTATTTAGTATAGGACAAAAGTGGTGTGCATTACAAATATGAAAAATTCATTTTCTGAATAATTAATTACCATTTTTCATGTAACATATATATTAATAGTTCATGAGTCACAGATGAACAATGCAGTAAACTATTATTAAAAAATACTTAATTATACTGATTTATATATACATACATCAGAAGATAGCTTGAAGTGAACTGCTTCTTGGCAAACATTATGAGTTACTAAAGATAATCATGGGCTCAGCTATTGTAGAAATATGAATTTTCCATTGAATAATGAAGGCCATAACATATAATAATCATATTTTTTATTTTTATAGTCAGTTCATCAACATTAATTTAACTAACCCAAATTAATATGGGGCCTTTACTCTCTAGCTAAAAACACTAGATACCCATTTATCTGTCATAGTTAAATGGTTAGCCGAGTCAGTTTGACTATGTACTATCCAATTGAAAGATAAGTTTTAAGATCCCTTTGTGACTGTGAATAATAAACAGAATAAAAATAACTATAATGGGAAAATTTAGGGCATTATGTAGCAAAAATAAAGAAAAAAATATTTTCTGCAGTATATATATATTATTGCATGCTTAATGTTACTACTTTAATTATTATTAATTTGCAGTATGATTTGATATCCCTCCCCCTTTCCAGTTTTTTCTAATAAATATCTTATTCTTCCATTTAAATTTTCAAGATTTAAATAAACTTAAAATATTTGTTTATGTAAAAATAGAAACTCAGTTGCACATAAGTTTATTTTTACTACAAAAGAATGTAATCGTTCATAAAACTAAGAAGGGAAACATAAATTCCAGAAATAAACATCCTTTCTTTCCTTTTATTTATTAATATGCCATATTCTCAAAAATACATATACAATATTGCTTTTAACATCTTTGTGTGTGTGTGTGTGTGTGTGCGTGTGTGTGAAAATATGTATATATATTAATATGCACATTTAAATGTAAACATGCTTCTATTCATAAATGTTTAATTTATCAATTACAATATCACAAAATAATAAGACCCATTTATCATGACAATTTGCGAAAAAGCTTGATTATGAATTTGAATATTCTTATGCTTTTTAAAAAATGAAATCAAAAATTTTTGAAAGATAATAACATTGATTGCAAATATATTTCCATTTTAATTTTTTTAAATAGTGTATTTTATTTTATTGATGTTTTTTAACAGGCTAGAAATCTTCAAAGCATTTTTGTTTAAAGTGTAGATTAGAATGTTACATTGTTTATTATTTGGATCATACAGCACTTAAAATATCCAATTTAAAAAAATATGCTGAAGAAAACATCCAATTGAAGTATCAAAAAAAAAAAAAAAATCATTAAAAATAAAAAAAAACAATAATTGGAAAAGAGTGGAATTCAACAATAAGTTTATTCATATGTATATAAACCTAGTAAAACTTTAGTTAATATCAGTCTTAACTGATATATTTTCATAGATATATGAATAGAAAAAAAATTTCATTTTATTTATGTTGTGTGAGGCTATGTTTGCTTATGCATGTAAAATAGATAAATAAAAAGAAAAAATATAACAGAATTTTTTGACTAAAAATTAATGCAGTATATATAATTTAGATCACTTTTATTTACTTCAAATTATTTAAAAATTTAAAAAAAAAATTGCTAAAAAATATTTTATCATATTAATAATAATGCATAGGCTGCAATAAATGAAAAGAAAAAAGGTAAAACAAATTTACATTCAGCAATGTATAGAAAATATTTTAAAGTAGACATTTATTTTATTTTTTTATTGTGAGGTTGGTTACTTAATTGAATAATACATAAATTTTACACTTTGTTTTTATTGTGAGGGTAGCTTAAGATTGCACCCACAACAAACCTTAGCCACCTGAAATGTTGGATTGTTTTTTAATTAGAATGTAAATATAAAACAAATACTACGTTTTGCTAGAACACTTTTAAAAAAATATAAATGTATAAAGAGTTATGACAGTGTATTGTTTGTATATTAAATAGTGGGAATGATAAGCCGTTTACAATAAAATCACACATATATATTAGTAATAATAGTGTTTAATAAAAAAAATATAAACATTGATAAAAAGTCATACAAATTTATATATATGTTGACAATTGTATTGTGTTCATTATAATAAATATAGACATTGACTTAAACGATGAAAAAAACAGGCATAGCAATGAAAAAAAATCAAGTATTGTACTAAATAACTGAATATAAGAAGGGGATAATAATATTGTTAATATTATTATTATTTTTAAATGAATCGATAATCACAATATTTTTAAAATGCAACAATAAGCACACGCTGCGAATAAACAATGGAAATGATGCCAGGTATAAAAAGAAGAAGAATTAAAAATCATTCTTCTTTATTATTGTACATTTGACATGAAAAGTCAATTTTATTGAAGCAGTTATTTTAATAACATTTTTCTACAAAATGGACATTTTTTGAATCAGCATCTCAATACATATTTTTTTAAAATTTATTTGCCATTTTAAAAAAAATTAAGGAAGCAAATAGAATATTCTTATACCAGGTGAATAATCAGTAAGTTAAAATAACTTATAAATTAAAAAAAAAATATTAAGATTTTTTTTTAAAGAAACTAAAAAAGAAATTAGAACGGTTTATCCAGTTAAAAGTTTAATGACAGGAATATGTTATATAGCCAATATCTCAAAATAATAAATAGCTGTATTCTATATATATATTTTATTAAATGCAAACCGCATATATATATAAACCAGTATATATATATTGCAAAATGATATATTTTGGCTAGAATGATTGTCTTCAGGTGGAGCATTTATCCACTATGGCTATGAGAAGTTAATATCTATCTGTCTACATTTAAGTGCCTGATAAGCTGGATCCATGCATGATGGAAATCTACATGAGGAATAAAACAAAATCACTCACTGTCAATATAGATATATTCAGAATGTGCTATTCAGAATCAATGAGGAGTTCTCAACATTTATCATAAAAAATGCATAAATTGTAAGAACTGTTATGTAAGAAGGATTCTGATGAAGAATTGTGCTTGATCATATCGATTCATAAAATATTATGATTTTTTTTCTTTTGTATAGATATGTCTTTTTTTATTATTTTATTATCTCAGACTTATATTTCGGAAGTACTAATGGTCTAATTCAACAATCTGGAACAGTCAACGTAAGAAAGTGTCAAGAAAGTGGGGGGGGGGGGTAAAAAGTCTGGGTTTTTTTTTTCTTTTAATAAAATTTAGATATTTTTTTTTTTTGCCAAAATACTTGGTTTTTCATCTATGACTATGAAATTCAGTGCTCAAACTGAATATTTAAACGGTAAGAGTTTTTCTCTTTTAAAGTCATTAAAATATCCAATACAACATGACATGATTACTTTATTATGTATTATATGTTTTACTAATAGTATTCCTAAGATCTTTTTAATGAATAAATGATTAACACTTTTTAATTAATATTCTTTTTTATTTACTTTGCTATCATATCAAATATTGTTTACGTATTACATTTCTTCAATGATATATAAATAGGCATGGTGATTATTTTAGATCAACCAACTTCCACAACTAGAACTGCATACTGCATCTGGAGTTGCATTTAAATTTATAATTTAGTTAGCAATCTCACTTTTATCTAATAAATTTTTCATTACTTTTGGATATATAAATGTCTATATTATGTGTGTCTATCATGGGAAATAAGGGGGGGGGGGATTTAAATTGTTTAATTAACAAAATGATAGATACTCATCGTAGACATAAAAGTTATAAGTTTAGAAGAATATATCCAAATAATTCCTTTGCACTTGTAAATATTTTTTTGAATTTTTTTGTGTACATTGATTAATAATTTATTCTATGCTTTTACCAATAAGCCAATAAGCTAATGCACATGCGCTTATTGATATTACAATTTATAAAACATCGCACTATATAAAATAAATGTCTTGTTTCTATGCTTTTAATATATTTTGTTTTGTAAATAAATATTATGAAGTTTTGTATAATTGACAGGGTCTCTCTAGTTTTGTTGATCCAGCATTTACATTCAATCCTATAACCAATATTTTACACATGCACACACACACACATATTATTGTTTGATGGGCATGAGAGAAAAAATTTAAATAAAGGTTATTCCTTACTAATAAATAGGATGAGCCAATTTAGTAATTGACTAATAGTCTGCATAGGTACATCCCTGTTAAAAGAGTCGAACGCAAATTCTTCCTGAGTTCGAATATCTGAGGCAACGGTTCCAAAAAAGAATGGTGAGATGTTAGATGAACTGATTTAAATTACATGTAGATTTGATAGATAAGGCTTAGGCTAGTCTATTGAAGATAGTTGTAATCACGAGTCATGTACTTCATTGTGACATCTCTAGCATCCTACATGAAGACCCTAGGTCCGACAGTAGTCAGATGCGACCTTCTCTTGTCATGTCATCGACCCGACTGTTACATCATCTTTGTCAAAACTAATTTATTTAATCAATGAAAAATTTTAAATTTCAATTTTACTTTTTAAAGCCATTTTCGATCTTTTATTTTTTTTAAATGTGAATCTAAGCTTAAATAAAAGGGGGGAGGGAGCAAAGGTGAGATAGTGTTTTAACATTCATCATTATTGTGAAACTAGTTTAAACTTCCTGATTTTGATTTAATTTCTCCAATCCATAGTTTATCTTCTTCCTTAACATGCCCACACAATTTATCTCATACAATCAATTCATATATGATCATTTTCAGATCCTCATAATTTTTTGAAATGCAGTTTAAGACTTCAATTGTTCATCTATTGTCATATCTTCTAAAAACATTTCCAATCCAGCTTCATTTCTGCCTATTAATTCTTTCAATGATGTCAATGAGTTTTGTTTGTTCTCTCATCTATCTAATTTAGTTTTAATTCAACTCAATATTATATTTATTATTTTTTCATGTTCTGTATATATTGTTTCTATTCAATATCCATGTCTCAAATGCATAAACAAATACTGATATTTCAATTTGTATTGATAATCTGTTTAAAGCATTTGTTAATGCATTCTAATTGATTACTATTTCTTTTTCTTTTTTTTTAAATCTATTGAACAGTACTTTAATCTTTTTAATATATATTGCAATAAAAATTTCATGTTTAAAAGATTTGGGAACTACTGTGCACCAATCTTCCACACTGAGAAATTCTTATGATCAGCAATAAATGAATTCTACTTATAAAGTTCTTTAAAATACTCTTATCCACAGACATAAAAACCTTGATCTTGATATGCTTATGATATCCTGATGAACTATCATGTCTCAAACAATATCAAGAATGTGTGTGATTTAATGTCTTTTCATAGTCAGAAAAAGGTCATGCTCTTGATTTTGAAAATACTAAAATATTAGCTAGATTGAAAAATATGATTTATGAATTATGAGAGATCCAATCAGACTAAACAGTTTAAACAAATGAGATGAAAGTTAGCACATTCCAGCCTTGTGGGGAAATCATACCAATAGTTAAAAAAGTTAGTTGATCATAAAATATAAAAACTTATATTAATCTTTTTCCAACTATGATTGGAAAAATAATAAAATAACTAAATGAAAAGACTTCAATTCACATACCGTCTTGATATTATTTAAGATACAATGGTATTTCAAGATACCATAGCTTTGACAAAGATAAATGAGATTTTAATATAATATTAGCAACTTACTTCTGAGGGCGAGGGTTTCTCTGAGCTTGTGGAGAAAGCTCTTATTTAAGACTTTAAAAAGATTTTTATTGCTGATCAGAGAAATTTCTCAACATAGAGAACTCATATACAACTTTTCCAAAACATTTTTTAAATTTCATATATATATATCAAATTAGAAATAATATGGAGAATAACAACATAAAATTTTTATTGTAGTGATGCTGGAGAAAATTTAAGACTGAGATGTTGATGTATACTGAAATATCAAAAATAAGATATTTGTCCATTAAAAACTATTGTATCGTATAAAAATATATTAACTATTCCTGCTATCTTCAGAATTATATATTAAATACCAAGGAATAACTAATCCACCCTTCTAGAAATTTGGTCTCAGAAGGACAAGTTTTCAATGTATCACATTATTTGTGATCAGATTAAAAACATGACTAATCCAAAATTCTTTATGCCTTACCTGATATTCTAAGTTTAGTTGTTGGGAAAGAAATCCCAGAAAACTTTCTGCAGTCTATTTACTATGAACATGGCAAGTTAAAACTTTATAGTATCAATTCATAATTTTGAGACATCAACAAATTACCATAAAAGATACATATTGATACCACTTGACATGAAATTAATCAATGGTAAGAGATGGATGCATTTATCAAATCTTGTATCATTTCTGAAAAAAGAATCTGTAGGAAAATTAATGAATCTAAAAAGTAATGTATTATCAATGAACCATGAATCTAATTTACCATAAATAATGGATTAAGTTTTGACATACAACATAATTATCCAAAAAGGATAATATTAAAAAGAATCCTAATAAATATAATAAATATGAAATATAAAACCAAAGTCAGCATGATATTAGTGCCCATATATAACAGAAATAAAATAGATCATAAAGGAAGAACAAAAAAAAAGTGAAGAATGGAGAAATGACCAATTTTGCTCTTCATCCTATGAATGGGGGTGGGGAAGAATTGTGACTTGATAATGAACTCGCAATGCTTATATGTAAAAAAAATATAAAATAGTGAAATCTGCAAAATTTATTAGTATGATATCAAAGCTTTAAAAAAGTTAAAATAAAAAATTATATGAATGAAATGAATAGTATGTCACCCAAGCCTTTATGTTAATTCATATTTGTTATATTCTTAATTTAAAATGGGGGAGGGGGATTGTTGGCTACAATTAAAATTATCTACAATTGCAAAAATATAAATTTAAAAACAAATATGGATTATTACATTTTTTTAATGCTTTTATAGATTTTGGAAAATCGGTTTGTTCATTTGTTAACTTTTGAACTTTTTCAAGTTAGAATAAAATTTTAAAATCAAGCTTTAATATATTTAAATTCAATAGAATTGCTTGATAATTGAAATATAATTAAATTATACTAATCTAATCCATTTGAAACACTTATCTTTTCAATATGTCAATTTTTAGTTTGATAGATATGGAACAGAGAGTAGAAAAGTACGAAAAATATTCAATAACTTCACATATTGCAGTTAACAATTATTGTTAGAATTTTCATTTGTTTTAAATAATAACATGATAGGGCACTATAATTTTTTTTATTTCAATTAGAAAACTCTCCATTATTTAAACTGATTGTGAAAAATTAAAAAAAAAAACCTGGCTATAATTTTTTAAAAGTGATCTAATTATTGAGGATCTGAACCCAAACTTTCAAGCTCCCTTCAGCTATCCAAGTGTGGGTTCAAATCCCCTATAATTACATCTAAGCTCCAAGGATATAAATAATACCCGTATTTTTAAATATTAAAACAATGATCAGAATTTATTTTTTTTAGCATTTTTTTTAAAACAACTGTTTTAAAATAGAAATAAAAATTATAAAACATTTTTAAATAGAAAATTTAGTTACTGATTTATTATATATATGATAATGTACATATACTAGATATATACATTAGAATGTATATCTTAATTTATTGCAGAAATATCTAATGACATATATACTATATATGTGATATGGATTTAAAGTAAAATTATATGTATTAAGTGAAGTTTACTTACAATATATACACATGTATTATTATGTAATTAAAGAGAAAGGATTTGCATCTTTAGTACATGCACTGTACTGATCTTATAATAGCTCAACGTTGAGTACTGAGGATAATCTGAAACTCAAACACAAGATACCTTTAAAAAATAAGTGGCCATCTTATCCTTAAACTTACATTCTAATTACTTAGGCCAATCTGAATTGTCTTAGTTTGAGAGCATGAAGATGTTTCACTATTCACTTTTACATCCATTGTTTTCTTTCATACATTAATGTTTGCAAAATTTTTCAATTTACTATAAGTTAATATTATGATCGGCTTATATAATTAGAATGTAAGTTTAAAGATAAGATGGTCAATCTTATCTTTTAAAAAGTCTATCTTATATTTGAGTTTGAGAGTATTCTCAGTACTCAACATAATATGGTTGACCTATTATAAGCTCAGTACAGCACATATATTAAAAATGGAAATCCTTTCTCTTCAATTGCATATGATCTCTGCGTTTAGTAAATAAATTTGAATATTACATATATTATTATGTACACATACTAAATACAATATATATTGTGCTGGGCATTGTCAAATGTTGATGTACAAGTTTGCTATAAAGAGCATTACAGCAGTATATAGATATAATAAGTAAATTTGTATATATAAATTATATCATAATTAAACACAACAAATATATAAATGTGCTACATTAATAATGGAAGTTGGGTCTAGGCATATAATACCCACATACACCAGTTAAAAGAAACAGCAAAATTGATAAAGAAATATTATACACAAACACATGTGTATAATAAGTTCATGTATTTTTTATATATTTTATCTCTTTTCTTGTATATTGTCATATTATATGTAATTTGATAGTTATATATTTTCCTTTTCTTTGAAAAACACACAAATGAAAAAAAAAAGCAAACTTTATTAATCAAATTGGTCACATGTTGGAACATATTGGTAAAAGAAATATAATTAAAATAATTGTTCCAACATACTTGCATTTTTTTTTTAATTACTTCTCTAAAAACTTTGTGATCTTGTTCTGTAATCAAAGAATTTTGATTGCTTTGGTAAAAATCCATAATCAAAAAAGCAAAATTGTTATTAATGAATACTGTAATTAAAATGTCTTTTTTTCTTTTCTTAGATAAAATAAAAATTCTTTTGAATTAATATCAGTAAAACAAGTGGTCTGAGAATCCAAGATGGAAACTAAATATTAAAATTCTGTTATACAGAGTTTAAACAAAAGAAAAAGAGAAAATAGAAAGGAATGTTTGTGATCTAAATGATTAACTCAAATAAAAGGTTGGCTGACTCATACTTCTCAGGTAGGGTATCTAAATTAATAATGAAATGATTGGGTTTAATAGGTTTTAGGCAGTGTGTGGGATTCAGTCTTTTTTTTTTCCGTTCATTAACTTGGCTCCGGATTTCTCCATTCATTCAGACACTTAGAGAGATTCATTTTCTTCCATGATCCATTGGACTAGAATAATCGCTAATATTCCTATAAGGAACCTATTATGCAATTCTTTTAAGAACTAATGACGTTTTGTAAATACGGTTAACCTTTCAGGATAGCGGGTAAAATGAAAAAAAGAAAAAAAAGAAAAAATAATATTAGTGCTAAGGAAACCTAAATATCTTGTCCACGGTGTTATTGCATTATGTTATGAAAGTTGCCTGGTAAAGCGGCAAGAAGGAAAATTAATTAACGCCAGAATGATAACATCCTGAAATTTCCATGATTCTCCACTCAACAAGAAAGAAAAATATGAAACAATCCAACAGATGTGCCAGTATAATGACCGTGGGGTAGACAATCAGCCAGTGCTCCTGCCCTTTCTTTGCCCAAATTGCCAAGATGTAACCATACCAGTTCCGACCAGCCATGAAGTTGACAAAGGCCGCCTTACCTATGCCTCAATGACATGAAACTCTCACCGCACGGCCAGATGACTTTAAGCCCACTCAAAGTCCAGTGAGAAGACGAAGACATCTGAATAAGTTTATTTTACAATTTTCATAAATATTTAATTAATTAACTTCGCTATTTTCAATATTTAGGAATATATATTTATTTATTAATCATAAAAAAAAATGTTTCTAACATATATTAGATTTTGGTGTTATTACAGGTATAATGATAAGGTTTATACTTAAAATCTTATTATTCAGTAGTTTCAACCCCCATTCCAGTAATATAAATCCTCAATACATGTTTCATAATATTATATCCCAGGTGGTATTGCAAGCAAAGGTTGCAGTCATTTTTTTTTTGTTGTTATTTCTTAAGATTTCATATGGGAAAAATATGTGTAGGTGTGCACATCCACTTAAAATATATATATCGGTAAATATGATACCTCATGCTGTGTCCCACTGTATTTACCCATGTAGTCCCTGAGTTATTATTGTCGCTGTGGCCCCTTATGATGAGTATCATAATTATATTTAGAATACTTTGTGGTATACATTGGTGCTGTACGTATATACATATATAAGAATTCGTCAATTATGAAATGCAAATCTGGAGACCGCAGCTTACATGTGAGTGCTCTAGGGTATTTATTCCAATGCAACCTCATCGGTATATATTTGGATTACGAGAGCTACTATAAGTACGTAGCGAAATATTATTATACTGAAAATATACATGCTTATATTTTTGTTTTATTGATTTAGATAAAGCGGGGTTTAACGTCCTAATTTAAAAGGCTCAGACCACTTCCATCATTAGTAACCATTGTAAATAATTTTAGGGATTTATAAATATTATTATTCATACAAATTATATCTATTCTCATTTATTTTCAACTCACCTAATATATATATATATGCGTTTGCGATAATTTTTTTTATTTATTTATTTGTTATTGATACCTTTATAAATATCAATTGGTGGTGGGCATATGGAAATTAAATAAATATTTAATCATGATATCAATCTTCTCTTTGTGTTTCTTTTTTCGTATAATTTTATTTGATATAAATTTTACTCTTGCCTTATCACCCTCGTACCCATAATTTCTATTTAACTTACCCATCGAAGAGTCTAGATGTAGAGCATACTAAGCTAGCCAAATGGGATATCGCTCTACCAGGAGGGGGGATAAATATTTACTCTTGTGCCTGTTATATACATCATCATAAAGTCAATAATCTAGTCTATGATAACTGTATATCTTTCTAGGATGGTGGAAAATTTTATTTTATTCTTTTCTAGGTGTGGCATGTAAAAATCAATAAACAGGGTTTTTCAAAGATATGTACTCGCCATAAGTCTTAAACATAGGAGCATTTGAGAAATTTGTTAACCAAAGGGGTTTCTAATTGGCAGAGTCATGTCAATTCCCCTCTCTAACAGTTTAACTAGAAATACCAATATGCTGCAAGTATAGACAATTGGCTAAATTGTTATCCATTCCTTACCCAATTAAATCTTGATCACTTCATGCTCAGTGCAAGACTAGGAGCAAAATTCCGCAGGGAAGTATGGTTCAGTACAATATATATAAGGGGTATACATTTTAACTTATAGAAGAAATATCTGATGATATATATATATCAACTATAAGTATCCGGTGAATTTAAAGTACAATATAGTTTTACATTCTCATTTATCAAGCCAATGCTAAAAACTTAAAAATAATAAATTTTTTTATATATTAAATGCTTTTATAGTCTGCATTAAAAAGAAATAAAATAATTGTTTCTTCAACCACAATTAGTGTTTTTAAATTAAGCTTTAAATAAAAGCAAGGGGGGTGGAGGGTATTTAATTGATTGTAATTAAGTCAATCCCTATTTTTTATAAGTATTGTATGGAGAGTTTTGCCTGTTTTAACAGCTTGAGTAAGCATAAGAAATGGTGGTTGTATAGTGGTTTAAAAACATATAATCTAAAAAAAAAATTTTTTTATCTCTATTATTTAATATAGTCAAAGATATTGCTGGACTAAAAATATAATAGATTGAGAACAGAAGTGATGGTGCACTATTGGTAATTAATGATGTTTGTTATATAAAATAAATTTGGCTTGTGTATAATTAATATTTTCAAACATATAGGTTAAGAGGTTTAATTATAGCTATGAAATCATTCAAAAGAATTTATATTAAAGATATAAATGATTTGTTTATTTATGTACACGGAAAAAAAAAAACATAATTCATTTGCAAGTAAGATTAAAAACAGAATTAAAATGTTGATCAACAATAAGATATTTAAAGATATTTATTAATAATACTATAGGCAGATGATGAGAAAATAGTTAATAAAGTATTGTAATGGTCAAGCCAAGTCATTGAGCTGAAATTCAATTGAAGTCAGAAATAAAGGAGAATCCTGCAGCAATGATCATAAAATTACTGGTTGATTTTGATATTGGACACTGATTGTGATGGTGAGAAATAATAAATTAACTTGGGAAAGTATTTTTTAAGATTGAAGCTGTTATTGCCTATAGAAAATTGACTAGAGGCTTCTAGAAGTGTAATGATTTGATTCATGTGATGCATTTCCTTGGAGAAAAATAATGTCATGCTGAAAGAATTTATAGAGCTAAATCTTGTTATCATAATAAGTTTTTTGTTTGTCTGACTGCCTAACAAACTGTCTTTCTAAAAGTAAATTCAGAACTGAGCACAGAGATGAATTCATAAAACACAAGCATATAGCTCAAAGAAGCTATATTAGGATTGCAGATACTTTGCTAAATATTTAAATAATATATAATCTGAAATCATTACTCAAAGGAAAAAGCAAATGTTACAAGATTTTCTAGATCAACAAGTTCCGCATCAATTGATCACTAAGAGTTTATATTTTATTCAATTTTTTAAGTCTAAATTTATCAGATACCAATTTAGAATGTACTATTCACCATTTTGGTTCCTAAGAGACGGTCCAAACCTATTGCTAAACACAACCAAGTAATAAAAAATGCCAGATAATATTCCAAAATAAATACTATTTAAGAAAATATTTTTGATGAAATATCAAATTCTATTCTATAGCTATAAGCATGTGTTTTATTTTTTCATAGATTAGCCTAGTAATTTTTTATGCCAGCGATTTTTTTTCATCGATATATTAACTAATTTACTAATATTTGCTAAATATAGTTTTTGAAATTTTGATTTTTGCTAATTTTTTTTGGTTATTTCTTAATTACTAGTATACAAACATTAAAAGCATAAAGTTAAATAGTCAATAAATAATCAAAATTATTCCAAATTCACAACTCGAACAAACTAGCTAAAAAATAAACTCTAAAGCATAACCAATGGTTTCACTGCTACAAGCAGATTTCTCAAGTGTAAAGAACTACAAAATAATAATATATTTAAACTAAACATTATCCACAATTTCAATATTAAAAGAACTTTTAAGTAAGCTAATTGCTTAGTAATAATATTTGCAATGATGTAATATTTGCAATGATGTTAAGGATAAAGAAAAATATGATTTTATTTCTTTGCCATTTAAATTGTCTTCTTACAGAATTGTTTGTAAAAATAGTAATTTATTTGGAAATAAGAAAATTCCTTGGAAAAGGGGTATTACTTTGAATAATTTATTAAATAATATAAAGGAGATTTTTGATAGAAAGACTATTCATGGAGTACTGTATATTATCCATTACTTTTGTAAGAAGGTATATAGGTCAGAATAGTTTGAGCTTAAATAAAAGAATAAAGGTACATAAAAGTAGGTTAAAAATAAATATCTTAGTTCTGCTTTATATATCCATGAAAAAGATATAGGTCATACTATTAATTTTGATGAAGCTAGGATTGTCTTCTTTGAGAGAAATAAAAAAAGGAAATAAAGAATCTTTATTATTAAAAATTTATGATTCTGAAGCAATTAACCTATATAAAAATTCTTTTAATATTAAGGATGTATTGGAAATGGAATTGTGGGTAATGTTTAATTTAAATATATTGTTATTTTGTAGTTTTTTACACTTGAGAAGTCTGCTTGTAGCAGTGAAACCAATAATTGTGCTTTAGAGTTTATTTTTTGGCTAATCTGGTTGAGTTGTAAATTTGGAGTGATTTCAATTAATTACTAATATGTCTGATATTTTGATTTATAGAGATGTTTGATTTTTTTTTTTTTGGACACATCATTACGCTAACATTTTTGTGCCCATTTACTAATAATAGTTGTTAAATATTGTTTTTTCCAAATTTGAATGCAGTATTAATTTGATTTTGATCATTCCAGCAAATTTATTTTTTCATTTATATATTTGCTAAATATTTTTTTGAAATTTTGATTTTTCTTTGATTGTACTGAAACTGTGTTGGACAAAATAACTGGAAAACTTTGCATCAATAGGAAAAGAGTATTACCTGACATCCTAAATGGCAGAGAGTGCATTCTAAATTGGTACCATTTATTATTATTATTATTTTAATTAAGAGTTTCCCTGGCTCTATATTTTTAAACAGATTTTTTCCCCCCTTCTTATGAAATCTTGAAAAAGGAATGGAAAATGTTAGGAGAAAGACTCTCAGAACAAACTGAATAAATATTTCATAATATATTTAAATCCAGTTTTTTTTTTTTTATTAATAAAAAAATAATTATCTTTGGGAAATATATCTATTCAGACTTTAATCTTTCATTACTGTAACAAGTATTTTTTTGCTAAAATAAAATTATTTTTATTAAAAAAAAATATCTATTTTCTTTCTCCTTTTTTTTATATATGCATCTCTCCATGGTATACAAGTAATTAATTAAAGACAGTTATAAGTGCATGATTCATGTCATAAGCATAAGCGCTTTACACTCAGCTATCAACTGGTAGCTATAACAAGGAGAAAATGCCTTTTTTTTTTTAAAATAAAGAATTCAAATTTAAGTCTTTGAAGATGATAATCCTATCAAGGGAGTTGAATTCATAGTATAGGCTTTATTAATGAACAAAGAATACTGTCATTACTGAACAATTCTTTAATTGACCAAGAAAAAATAGATTTAAAAATCAGTCATGTATTAGAAGAATGGGGTTTGATTTGATCATTTTTGTGGTTGTGCAATATTTAAAAATGATGAGTAGATCAATATATTCTTAATCAATTAAGTTTGCAGACCAATATGCATAGCTGCATATTTATTATTACCCTCTAATCATATCATCCCATTACATTTGATTGTCCAAAGTATTACACAATCAATGGCTATTGAATTTCATATTTGGAATCTGTATAATAGGTTTTCATATAATTTTCTCATCTATTGATATATTTGGTGTATTTATATATCATTAAACATATAAATGAAATATATCATGCACTCTTCTTTCACTACAAAATGTATGTATACATTGAAATCTAACAGCATCTATTTCAGAATGAATTAAGATGGTTTTTATAGCTCAACATCAAGCTGAGTATACCAAAATTTTCAATTTAATATAATTCACATTCAAAAATATTTGAGGTGACATTTTAAAATAATTTTGATGACTATATGACATCATTTATTAATAAATGACTTAAAATACAAATTCCTTGTACCTATCACAAATGCTGCATTCTCATACATGTTATTTACTATGGCCAGACATCAAAGCAATTGGGAGAAAGAGCTAAAGAACACAATGATGCTATTGCTAGGAAAGATGATAGATCTGCGTTATATGTTCATTATTTGCAATATGGACATAAAATAAATTGTATTGATAATATAAGTGTTCTTGATTATATTAAAAATGTTAATAGATGTAAAATATATGAAACAAACTATATCATGTATAATAAAAACAACTGTATGAATATATACAAAACATCCATTAAGTTAAATAACAAGTGGTTAATGGATAAAGAATGGATAGTTAATTAATTAATATATGTGGATATATATCCATTCACTATGTATAACAGAATAATTTTGTAGTAGAATTGAGAAAAAAATCACATAATAGATCATGTCAGATATCCATTTGTTTATCTGTCTTCTCTCATATATTGATAAAGATGTCGCTGTATGTGCTTTAAATCGTGGAGACATATTGAAAAGGGCAAAAAACATAATTTGCTGAAAAAGACTTTTCTATGATAATTTTATAATTTGTAATCTTTTGTTGCTTGTATATATGTATTTTTAAACATATTTGACTATTGTATACTTGAAAGGCAACATAAAAAAGAATTGGTTTTAATTCTGATTATTTTTCTGTATAGTTATTTACTTTCTATTTTGGCAATGAAATAATTAATCTTTGATACATTCATGTTAATATATTATATTAACAATGTATGGCCCAATTAAACTGATACACACTCATATATATGACTAGCTCTGATTTTAATGGCCTTGCTACTGACATACATACAAACTAGTATGCTAGTATATGATTATATTTATATGCTTAGTCAAGAATTCCACACAAACTGCAGGTTGCTAGTATATGATATAAAGCAACACTTGAATCAATTTCATTCTGCCTTTTTAATGCATGTGGACCATGTAGTTTACATTCATTTGAAGCTTGTTATCATGCTTAATTATTTAACTATTTTCATTTTCATTTTTTGTACATTTCAAAAGTATTTGTTTGCTGTACTCACTTTTAAGCAACTAAAAAACATTAAAAAAATTATAATTCTCACAGACATTATTATTAGTAAATGATATGAAGAATATAATCTACATTTGTGTCAAAAAAAATTATATAAAAAAAGAAAACTTACCTGGAGAATACAATGCCCGTTGTGCACTATTTGTATAAGGTATCAAAAGTTGCTGCAAAGATTTCATATTCTCTTCGTAATAAGCCAGAAGAAATTTCTAAACACTTAGGCCTATCTAGGCTTTAGCAGGACATTTTCTATTAGACAAAAAAAAAAAATTATACTATAAATATATTTGGTATAAATTTCAAATTATATTTTGCTATTTTGTTTAATGATATAAACATACATGAGCTTGTGTTAAACTGGGTGTGTATGCAACTACATTTATAAATAGATATATAAATAAAAGATCAAATAAAGTAGACAGAAATTTTAGAGGGCAAAACCTCTTCTGCATCCCTCATAGAGTAGCTGAGAAAGAAATGCTATTGTTCATCAGGATAATAAATTATCAATTGGTATAATATTTATATATACATTAACTCTACCTACATACAGCTAAATATCCATTTACTATATAATAATTGGATTATCTAAATTGCTATGAGACATCTCTAAAACTTATATGAAAATCCTCGGGTATTTAGGATGGAGGAGGATTCTATTCCCACTGAGATTTGAACACTGGGTAATGATCATAAAAGCAGATATGCTACACCATTAAACCAAAAGACTCTTCACATAAATAAATATATTGGACCATTTTCTCATATACATAAATACATCTTCATTTACAGAGTAATACAAAAATATAATTATTTTTCAAAATATTTTATAATACTTTATTATTTTATGTATATAATTCATCTAATAAAAAATGTATAAAAAGAGTTTGCTACTAACTGAAATGAGATTATGTGATTCCTCATTGAGGACTTAAAAAAATTGATCAAGGCAAATACCTAATATCTTATTCATATTATTTTTGTTTTCACAACAATTATTAGCATCTGATATTCATATAGTAAATAAACATGGATGGGCTTCTCATCAACACACAATGGCTAGAGTGAGATTTCTGTCTCTCAGTTTAGATTTATCCTTCCCATTTGATTGTGATACTCTTAACCTGGTATCTGATTAAAATAAAATGATTTCAAACAACTTATAAATATTTTTCTGATAGTTAGTTCATATCCAAATCAGCTAATCATTTGAAGTATTGATCCATAAATGAGTATCTAGTAATTATTAGGTGCAAGATAAGGTACTGGGTTAATCTAAATTGGTCAGTTGAATGTAAAATAAAAAATTGTAATATAATAGCCTTCACCAGTTTCCCACAAGGATATAGTCCCCAGAAAGATAATTATTCTGGTTGCATTATATTACTAGTCTTATTTAGATAATTAATAATAATGTAACAATCATCTATGGTTATTGATTGGAGATCGTGTATTGTTTTGAGCACAAAATAATAGTTGAAATTTCTATCCAAAAACTTTCAGCTCTTGAGTTCATTGTGCTATTGCTGTACTAAACCACATAAAATATCTATAACTCAATCAGCTCTCTGGGACTAATTTTTTAACATTTTTAGAAATGATTGGTAGTGGTACTAAAATAATTTTTACTTTAGTTGAGTATGATATCTTTTCAGTAATTTAAATTGAAAAATTATTTCAATTTTTAATATTAATTGATGATACTACTTCTCACCTTTATTTGCAAATATAGTGATGAAATCACTATTCTACTGATTGTTATGTATGATCAACTATAGACTATTCTTAAATTATTACATAAAACTAACTTTTTATATTTTTACTCATTTTTGCTATGATTACCCTATTGCTTGTCTCAATTTTTGTTCTTTTTGCTTTGACATCATTATATTATGATTTCATTCTGTACTTAATCTCTTTTTATCATATAAACAAAGTAATATCCCACCATCACCATCATTTTTAAATAAATCAATGGGGCAAAGGTCTCTTCAGTATCTCTCTAGAAAGAAATAATTAAATAAAGATTAATGTGAGAATAGTCAAAATCCATTCAATTTTACATTTTGCTTCTAGATAAATAACTGAATTGATTTTGGATTAACTATAAAAAAATCTAAGCCCATTTGAAACTTGAAAAAAAAAAGCTAGTTTTACTTAATTGACATTTAAATCATATATCGATAGAAGTGACAAAAGGATAATAACTATACCATGAGACTCTTAATTCGGTACTCGTAGTTTTTCAATCCACCATAAAGGCAGTTTGTATTTTTGATAAATATACAATTTCGAGGGCCTACAATCTACCAAAGATGTGTTAGTTGTTAAATTAAAACAAAATAAATGATTGTTAAATTTTAAAAAAGGAATAAATTCCAATAAATTTCATTAAGAAGTTTGATTTCCATTTTTTTTTTACTTACAACATGGAAGGCAATGAGATGCTCTTAACACTGTTGTACTTTGGCTCCATTCAGTACATTTCTTTATTGTTAGCAATTTTTTTGGTAAATTGTCAAAATGATAAAAATTTGGGACCTCCCTGTCACAGAACATGATGCAGTGGACTATTTGCATGGTCACAATATGAGTGCATGCCGCTGACATTAATAAAGTGTAATTATTGTATTTATAATTTTTTCCCCCATTTTTTCTGTTAATAAGTTAATCCAAAAAAAAAAAGAAAAGAAACTGTAAATATTGTAATTAATTTTTACACAATGATTTCTTTTCTTAAAATAACAGTAATAAAAAATAAAATGTAAATATTAAATACAGTGTTTTCTAGCAGGCATTTTTTTGTAAACGTTTTTTGAGGGTCCTTAAAACTGTAGATTTATCAAAAATACAGGCTGCTATCTTGGTTTACAGGAAACTAACAAGTACCGTTCTATATAATGATTTACATACATGCCTTGCATATTTTAGTCAGCGGTTAAAGTGGCAGATTTTATAGCTCAAGATCTATGGATTCCAACTCCACTCTCATGCAATAAACTATTGTGTTATTTATTTACATACAAGCATATATATTTAAAGAATTTTATTACTTTGTATTTTTTATATTTATGTAATTATTTACATTAGTTTGGTTAATATATAGTACATATTTGTGCTATGATTCTTTGCATAATTCTGACGCATTGTTTTACAAAAAAAATCAATAATTCTCTAATTAGCATTTGATTAATATAGAAGAGTATATGACAAGCATGAGTTGAGTATATGACAAGCATTGATTCTGGAATAGAAATAGTCAGTACTTTATAAATAGACTATTGTGTATATTGTGATATTTTACATTATTATTTATATGTTAGTACAAACTGCATAGTACTTACAAACATGAAAGATATATTTAGGATGGAAGAAGTTCCTTTCAATTAAAAAAATAGTTGCTTAGATACAAAATAAATAGAAAACATATCAAAAAAAAAAAAAAGTAAGTTTTCTTTTTCTTACTATTTTCACAAAAGTTTTTTTTTTTAAAAAAAAAGAACTTCAACATTTTTATATTTATAAAATAAAACTAGAGCCAATAAAAATAAAAACTTTGTAAATATAGCAAGTATAATTTGTTTATCACTAGGGATAGATTTCTACTTCAAGAAATTTTAAATTGATATTTTTAAATGGAATTACAATTTAGATCACCAAAACAAAACACAAAGATGATTCTATAAATAATAAAATTGATCTTTAACCATATGCATAAAGGTTCCATGGATTTTTTTTTTAGTTACAATATTTATTATATACAATAGAATCTATATTTATCAGGCTCTATAAAAACAAAATCTCTAGAACAGATAAATAAATGACTAGTTAATTTAAAAATACCATTTATAGATGTCAATTTAGAAAGATATAATTGTAATATAAATATCATTAACCAATTACTTAAAATGATAATCATTTTATAATTTTGATTTAAATTTTTTTTTTTTACGCACAATCATGTCACTGTTTAATGAGCTTTCATATTCCAGAATCTATTAATTTTATTATTCAATTGAACTTATGAAATTTGATTAGCTAAAAAAAATCTTTAAAATACAGCAGGTTAAAGTGTGAATTGATTACGCCAAGACCAGACAAAAGTGAATAATTCTGTTAAATAAAGAGTATATTTGTAAATGCAATTATTCAGATGTTAGATTGTTTGCATCAACTAATTAAACAAATGTTTTTTAAAAAATTCAAACTTTATATTTTGATAAAGATTAGTATAAATATAAAACATTTTGTAATATTTTCTACTGTCTTCTTTGGGTGCTGCTGCCTTGATCAGTGGCAGTACAAAAACTGAAGTGGTAAATTTTAGATTTGTAGATTAAAGCAATTTTCTGATTAACAGACTTTTCCACCAAAAGGAAAGGCAGTTGTCAGAATAGCTTGGTTTTTAAAGCATCATCTTAATTTGTTAGTACAATCCCCATGCTAGCATTGTCACTGATCAAGCTAACAATAGTGAAAAAAGAGAAGAAAAATACCAATTGAAATATTTTTCTATATAACATGAGTATTATTACTAATAATTAAATGTATTTGAAAATTTAAATATAAATAAAGTTTGACTTTTTTATTTAACAATTCAACTAGATATTGGAAATAGTCCAACAAATAACTACACAAAATTGTCACCATTATAACTTTAGGTAAACATACATCTGTACATATGTGTAAATGTATTTAATCTATATAATAGATAACAGGATACAATAAAATCTAAAAGAAGTATATAAAAAAACTAAATGATGCCATTTCATGATTTATTTATTTTTAATTTTCAAGTTTTATAATATTTAATAATAGTCTTAATATACATGCAGCATTTCTTCTTCAATTACAAAACAGATTATAATTCATAAACTATGTTCAAATTTCTAATAATTACTATGTTAGGTAAACGAAAATACATGATAATAAAGCAAGTTATCTGAGAACAATGAATAGCTCAAAGTGAAATTTATTTGAACAAAATGAACATTCTTTGTTTATTCAAAACAAATTCTGATTACTCAAAATCATTACTGTTGTACTATATTTTGAAATAGGGAAGTATTATGAAAATGATTGAATTAACGTCTTAATGGTTTAATCAAAATCTTTGAAAAAAGAATTATATAGATATGCCTCAGTCAAAGAAGTGCTTCAAAATAAATAAATAAAAGCACTGAGAAAAACAGCCCCAAATAAAATTAAGTTTATCAATATATAAATTAGATGGCAAAAATTCAAATACTTTACATCTAAATAAAATAATAATGGAGTTTTACTAATTTATTAAACAAAAACTTTTTTAAATATTACAAGTAATAATTTTATAAAATTATTATACTATCCGACATTTTACAGAATGATGATAAGAAGAAATTATACACCATCTTTACTTATTGCAAAAAAAAAAAGATATACTAAAGCGATCATGAGTTAGTTGTTCCAAGCATTCAAAAAAATAAAAGCAATTATGAAATTAAAAAGACACTTATATCATGAACTAAATATTAAGTTCCAAGATTGAACTCTTCTTTGGTTTCCTGATATGTACGTTTTTGCAAAGAATCTGAATATATCAAGCATGGGGATTGCTGAAATATTTCTGATGAGTGACCTGAAAGCAGATATTTTCATCAAATATAAGCTTTGGTATGTCCAGGTATATATATGAAATTTCATTGATGGCACTTTGCAAGACAATTTGCATAAATAAATAATTTTGGTAACACAATTTTTGAATTCATTTGAAGAAAATGTCTGCTAACATTGCAACAAACTTGAATCTCAAAGTGTGTGTGTGAAAGGGATGTTTTTAAATTCTATATTCACTTTTTTTTCCCAAAAAAATGTTTACAACACTGATGTTTCAAACATGGTTGGTATACTCTTTTTTCTGTTTAATTGCAGTAGGTTTTATATTTACACATTGTTCAGTTTACTGGGGACAGTCAACACCCAATTTTTTTAAATTTATGATGCATCAAAAGTGGTTGAATTGTTTAAACAGAGTCTATAAAATGTTTTCAAGCCCTTGTGAGCTGACTATTTTTCAATAAACACATGATGTATCATTAATTTTTAAATGCCCTCTATAAACACATCGCTGTTTTTATCCTTTATTTCCCATTCATAATTTATTTTAAATAAGATTTTATGATATTGGGATATTGTTTTTTATAATAAATCCTGAGAATGACTAAAAGCTTAGTAGAATATTAATAATCATCATAATTTTCAATTGCTTAAGCATGATGATCAATAAATTCTTGGAACTTAAAACTTGCTTTTCCATCATATAATTAAATAAACATTACATGAAGAAATGTCATTGAAATTATATATATAAACAATTGTAAAAAAAATTACCAAAGTGAAAATTAAATGAAATGAGTTAATGATACATAATCTACATTTCTTTATTATTATTATTATTATTATAAAGTACAAGTAAAACAATTTTTAAATTGGTAAAAAAAAAAAAAAAACTACAGTAACTCTTGTTATTGAAATGTAATAAGTTAAAGGCAATATTAATACCTTTTATTACATAAAGAAAGCCTTGATAATGTTAAATACAATTGTAATAAATTGTTAGTACTTGAGTATCCTTATCAAAGGGAAGTATTATTTTCAAACATATATAATGTCTGTCTATGACAAAGTCCTCAATACTGAAAATACATCAAGTATCTATTTATTAATGTTTTCTCCATGAATGAAGAGGTATTAATAGTGCCTTTTATAATTTTTAAAATTATATACTACAAAGAAAGCAAAGACCTTTCTGGGAAGCATCCCTCAATAGTTTAAAAGTATAGCATAACATATTTATAAGTCTGCTCAATATTGAGTGATCAATTTACTTTCCAGTTAAAATTTAACTATATATACATTTAATGATTAATGAGGGGATAGCTGATGACTTTACTAAGATCAGTTTCTTAAAAAAATTCTGACTTTTCTATTCAAATTCAGTTATATCATAAACAAGAAAGTAAGTATTCTAACCATAAGGCTTTTTAAATAAATAAAATTTTGAACAAATCAATCAATATCACTACATTTCAATGAAAATCCCCCCCCCCCAGCAAAATTTTATTTGCAATACATTTTAAGAACAAATAGCAAAAAATACTACATACTATTTTGTTATTTCTGATTCAAATTCATATCAGTTGTTTATAGCAATCACATTAAAAAAAAAAATTACAAGAAGATATTTTATTCCAAAGCTTGTAGTTTGGCTTCTATCCAGCTTGTAAACAAGGCAATGTGTATTGACTTCATCTATTAATGTATACATCGGTACAGGATAGTACACTTTATTTAGAATATCAGAACAAATGTATTTGTAAATGTCTCATCGTCAACCCATACAGAAAAAAAAAAGACATAAAAACAACAGCAACAACAAGAAACATATTTACTGAACTAGATCAAATATTTTTTCCATTTACCAGATGTTAACTTTAAAAAAAGCAAAATTATAATTTCAAGATATTTTTAAACTTCTGGGAAATAAAATAAAAAAATGCAATTCTGATTATATTTTTCTTTTCAAATCTTTGTTAGATTTTATATTTTAAAAAACATATATAAATATTTAATCAAGCAAGTGTGTGTACATTAACCTTTTACTGACTAGCAGGGAAAAAACTAAGCAATAATTTGCCTCTGCTTGCCATTCTTTTAATACTCTTTATTCTAATATCTCAATTTACATCTTTAGAATATAAGGGCTTCACCATTTTGTGAAATAACTTTATGGCATAGCTCTGACAAAGACAGAAATAATAGCAAAAATCAACAACAATAATTTAATGCCATAGTTTGATCATATTACTTTCTTAGTTAAACATCTAAATTTGGCTTTTTTCAATTTTAAAAAATATTTTTACTGCTATAATAAATAAAATAATGTAAATAGTGTGAATAATCAAGTCTAATTTTTAAGCCAAGGGTAAGTATTACATTTATTCATCTGAAAATAATTTTACATGAATTGTAGGAGGATTCTAATTTTTACTGGACCAGATCAACAAGATTTTTTTAATATAATATTAAATATATATTCTAAATATTACTACTAAATGGATTGAAGCAATATTAAACTATATTGAAGCTGACCCAATATTAATTACTTGGTAATACATATTTTATTGCTTACATATCCAATCTGGTTTATGGTGAGAAGTTAATATTCATTCAACTATTATTAAAAATAACACTAAAACATCCTTAATTTAACAATAATTTTCTTTTGATGGCTTACTTAAATATTTATAATCTCATATATTTAATATTCTGAGACTAAACACTATTTTTTTTTTTTTGTTTAGAAACTGTATTATTCAATCGGATCTTGATTATTTATGATTTTCTTAATATAAAATAAATAAATAAAAACATTAAGTATAAACATGTCAACAATTAAAAAAATGTATCAATATATATGAAACATCTTGTAATAAATAAATGTATGGTCAATTGCTCCTAATCATCACCAATCAAGCATTAAAGTGAAAGGTTGAATATAATCAATTGACTAAACTGATTTTTTTTTTTTTTTGCTTCCCCTTGAGTTGAGTTTCCATTTGCCATATTATTACAATATAATGTAAACAAAGTTACTGTAAAGCACAAATAAATTTCTTAAAAGTTTATTGGAATAATAAATTGTTAAATAGCTCATTGCCTATCAAATTCCATTCTAAAAAATTAAATATAAACATGACTTCACCATTTATGATGGTGATACTCTTTAAAAAAAACCCCGTTAAAATGCAACTATAGATATATATAATCAATTATGAAGCCTCTTTTCTTACAAAGACATCAAGTATTTATCTGCCTAAATGAAAAAAAATTACATGTTTGTAGGTCAGTTAATATCATAATTTGGCTAACCTTTTGAAAATTATTAATGAAGTTATTTAGATTTTAAATAAAACATTTGACAATTTGGCATAACAGAATATCAAGCTAACTGTAATTTCTTTCATCTTTTAATTAAGCTTCTTCTATTGAAATCTACACTAAATTTCATCTTTTTTTATCAATTTTTTCTATCTTCTTTCATCTGCAACTGTAACTTTTTTTTACATATCCATAGTAAAATATTTTCAAATTACATGAGAGAAAACAATTCATCCACATGATAATTTGAAAAATTTATGATTAAACAAAAGAAAAAAACACATTTCTATGATGTCTAATAATAAAAATATTACTATAAATTAATAATTTCTTAGTTATACTAAATAGCTTCTTTTATTCTGTTAGAGGTTTAAAAGGTTTATTATAGAAATCATTTATTTCTTTAAAAGTGCTATTAACTTTAGATCATATTCTATTCTTTTTTTCTATTAATTTTCTTTGTACAAACTACTGATTTAAGCAAATAAAATTATATATTTTATGTTAATTTAAAAACTCTCAATCATTAAAGGTTTTTTTTTTTTTTACAAAAGTAACAAAAACAATTTTATCTATACCCTATTTGGAATAGGGTTTTTAATAATTTGTGTCAAAAGAGATGCAGTACAAATAATTGTTTATTTGATTGAATACAAGTATAATTTAAATACTTGAAATTTAGATGTAACCATAAGAGATTTGAATATAGACTTTCAAACTCCCTTCAGCTATCCACTCTATCTCATACAACCAAACATGTGACTACACACTTGTGAAATTGATAAATAATCCCCAATAAACCTATTTCATGCTGAACCAGCACTCATCAGATAATCCAGACCATCATCTTTCACACATTTATACAATCAGTGCTCAGTTTATATTGAAACAGTAAGATTCATATTCGAATCTTAAGTTTCACCTTTTTCTGTCGTCTCTCACTGACCGGTCTATCCTGCCCAAATTTAAACTTTTTGGTATCGAATTGTGTGTGTAGCAATATTAAAAATGTATAAATATATGAAGAATTCAGCATAAACACGCACACATTTTGATCTCAAATTAAAGGCAATAAATAGGGATAAAATAATATAATTTAGATTTCTTTTAGTTATATAATTTTGTATAATTTTAATCATTTATTTTGGATTATAAAGTTCGTATTTATTGCTTTGTTTAAATTTCGTTTAATAATAATTCTAAAAAAATCTGATGTAATATTTAATTAAAAGTTAAAATAATCTTATGATCCCTTTTTGTCTTTGAAATTTAAAAGCATCGGTCAGTGTTAGATAATAGATTAATTAAAGAAAAATTCCCCAAAATATAATTAGTAAATGTAAAATGTACACAATAGAACGGCAGCTTTCTTTATAATTAAAACCAACAAAATGCATTGATTATCCTCAGGGCAGATTAAGTAGAACCTAAAAATACCTTAACAAAAATGTGAGAGATCAAGATAAGAAAAGAGGCCATCTTAGACTTGCTGGAGACATTCACTTAAACTTTAGCTTTGCTCTCAATCACTGAGTCTCCAAAATATAAAAATAATTTGTTCCTGCCAAGGTATGACCGAGTAAAAGCACCTAGATTATTCTCCATCGGGAGATGGCCTATCGGATGCCGAACTTTCCATTGCCCGTCATAAATTCACCATGAAGATCTGCTGCCTGAAATAAATGAGAAAGCTGCTGCTGCTGTTAAAGTAAATGAGACATCTAAATACAAGAAAGAATTGCTACTCATGAACTATTTGCTACTAAACCAATGGACTCGGAAAACTTCTTATAAAACAGGTACCTGTCTGTGTTCAAACTCTAGAGTACTCTAATAACATGCTATAGCTCTTCATATTACTTATCTAAATTATAAAATGTAAAAACTATCATTTGTATAACTAAAATTGAATAATTAATTTAATGTGTAAATTTCTCTAATAATCTAGCTTACCTCACTCTATCTTTCTTAGGTGCGTATTTCTAAAATCTACATTTTTATCTATAGTTATTATTTAATTATTGCATGCTCATAATTGTCTCAATTTTCAAAGTTTAAATCTATGATTGCTTGAAACAATGAATGCGTATCAAATTTTCATCAATATTTACTTTCCTAAATAACTTAACTTTCATATAAATCAACATGCATTCAATGCATCATTTATTGTAATGCAGGATCTACTACTTCGCAAATGGCTGGCATATTAGTTGTAATAACTCCCAGTTTATATATGTTTTGTATTTATTAAATCTTAATGAATAATTCTAGAAAATTACATTTCTTTGAGAGTCGCCAACATTCTTTAGTAAATGTTGATAATGTAGGGCCGAGTCAGAAATCTATTTAAATCTCATCATAATCGTTTATATATTATACATGTGTTACGTTTTAGAGACACGATGGCCCATTCCGCCATGAAATTTTCCGGATTCTTCAGGGTTGAAATTAATCCCATTCGTCCTACACAAGCGGACATAATAAATGCTCCTGTAGGACTTGACGACGTCATGCAACCAGCCGGCAAACTGCGACACGGACCACTTGTCCCTGGTTATGCTTATGTGACACCTTACTTCGTCGGGCCAATGGCAGAAACCAGCCCGACATTCTTATAAACTCATTTGCGGCATTGCAGTTTCGATATACTGCCATTCCATATCGCCTTTCTAAAGCGTACGTGTTCCTTACTTTAGACTCTTGCATTGCAAAGGTATAAACCCCTCCAGGCATGCATTAGAAATGCTTACTTGAGAATTTTAGGTAGCTAGATTACGCCTTCAAATAAATGAATCCCTTTTGTAAACAAATAAATAATTCTTTAAAATATAATCATGTCGCAAATCCAGCTACTGAAGCTTATAATCCATAAATATTATTAGTAAATGATCTTATTAAAATGTGTTCATAAATAATTTTAAACTATAAGTCTGCAATTACGTTTCGTTTATTCGATACCCATTCTATATAATATTTCCTTGATTATATAAATACGAATGTTTAACTAATATTAATTTGATTATTGGCTAACTCGAAAATAAAATCATGAATCTCTTGCATATCCCTGACCACCGTGCCTAAAGAAATATTTGCTAATGTCGCATCAGATGCGTTGCTTCGTGGATTGTATTGTGGAACCGATAAACTATGTTCGAACTCAGTACCACGGGTGGCTTCGCTACCTCGATGGTGCTGCTGTTTTGTGTGGTGGGCGAATTCTGCACTATGTTTACGAGTCACACGTTTTCTGACTGTTACAATATTAATATAGCAAATCTTCAAAATTTTTTTGGGCATGCTTCAATCTACTTCATCCTCCAACTCTTCAGCCAACCATACCATTGAAAATCTGATAATGGAATGCCCAAATCCCTTGTTGATGTCACTATTATTGTCGTGCCTATTTGACTTTAAGTCATTTTGATGGCTCATGTATAAGACAGTACCCATTTAAATACACACAAGAGGAATGGGCAGGGATCCAGGCTGAATTTGTAATATTTGATTGAATACATGTATAATTTATATACTTAAAGTTTAGATATAACATAAGTGACTTAAACACAAACTTTCAAACCCCCTTTAGCTATCCACTCTATCTCATACAACTGATATATGTGACCACATATTTGCAAAAAAGATAAATGATTTCCAATATATGTGTTTCATGCTGAGCCAGCACTCATCAGTTGGTCCAGATCATCATTTCCCACACATATATACAATCAGTGCTTGGTCTATATTAAAGACAGCAAATCTTTAAAATTTAATGGATATGCTTCTATTTATTCCACCCTCCATCTCTTCTCTTCACTCATCCATATCATTGAAAATCTGATGATGGAACACCTAACCCCCTTGCTCATACCAATATTGTCATGTCCATGTTGCTTTTTAAGCCATTCTGACTCCCTCATACCTAGGACATTATCCAGGATACAAGCCGAATTTGTAATATTTGATTGAATATAAGCCTTTATGGTTATATCTAAACTCCAAGTATATAAATTATATTTGTGCTCAATCAAATATAAAAAATTCAGCTTGTATCCTGCCAATCCATCTTCTGCATATTTAAATGGATAAGCTTCTATACATTAGGGGTCAGAATAATTTAAAGTCAATATGAGCATGACAATAATATTGGCATTAACAAGATAGTCAGATTTTCAATGATATGGATGCCTGAAACATTGGAGGATGGAATAGATTGAAGCCTGTCTATTACAGTGTTAAGATTTTCTATTTTAATCTAAACCAAGCACTGATTGCATATATATGTTGGAGATGATCTAGACCAATTGATGAGTGCTAGTTCAGCATGAAATATGTATGTTGAGATTACTTATTTTTTTCATATGAGTGTGGTCACATGTAGTAATTATGACATGGAGTGTATAGCTAAATTCAGCTTATATCCTGCTCATTCCTCATGTGTTTTTTAAATGGATAAAGTCCTATACATGAGAGTCAGAATGACCCAAGGTCAACATGGGCATGACAATAATATTGGCATCAACAAGGGATTTGGGCATTCCATCACCAGATTTTCAATAGTATGGATGGCTGAAAAATTGAGGGTGAAGTAGACTGAAGCTTGTCCATTAAATTTTTGAAGATTTGCTATCTTAATATAAACCAAGCACTGATTGTATAAATGTGTGGAAGATGATGATGTGGACCAACTGATGAATGCTGGTTCAACACAAAACACATATATTGGAGATTGTTTATCTTTTTCATGGGTAATGTGGTCATATATTTTTCACAGGTGTTTGGTCATATATATCAATTGTATGAGATAGAGTAGATAGCTAAAGGGGTTTGAAAGTCTGTGTTCAAATCCTTTATGGTTAAATAATTGTTTACTTCATCAAAATTCTTTTGCCTCTTAATTATATGTCAAATCCAATTCCTTTTTATTGTATGATTTCTTCTATAAACATCACACACACACATACATTTATTTCTATATAGCTAAGACTTATCTTTTCACTTTAATCTTTTACTCTTTCTCCAAATCCAAATTTTTAATGCCTCCAATCTTTTTTCTTAATCATCTTTGCATTTTAAAAAACTATATCTTAAACAAAATATTTTAAAATTATATGATATGCTAAAGATATCTTGGTTTGAAAGATGAAAAAATTAAAATATTTATAGGTTAAAAGAAGCAAAAAATAATTAGACTGATGAGATATAAAAAAAAATTTTTTTTTAATCTGTAAAGAATCATGTTTTACATGATATAACTCTAAAATTAAAATGCTAGAATAAATTGTGTTAAGGGAATCCTGAGCACTAAGGAACTGCCCATGAATAAAGATATGATATATTCTATTATCTAATTATTCTATTTGCTTTCAGATAGAGAATTTTAATAAAATACTAAGATATATAAAGAATAAAAAAATCATGGAGAAATATTCATTTTATTTCTAAAAACAAAGCAAAGACAGGTTTAAAGATGCATGACAATACATAAATGTATACTTAATGTAAACAAAGATAGATAGATAGATATAAAAAAAAAATTTCGAAAATTCTCTGGTTTCTTCATATATAAAATGATATATTTTTAGTCAAATGACTGCTAGCTAATTGGCAAAGTTTTGAATGTTTTCACAATCTTACAATAATACTTCGCATTTTCTTTTCCAATTTTTTTTATCTTGTTTACTACATTTAACCATATTATCTTCTTATAATGTAATTTTTTTGCACAAAACAAAGACAAACTTTCTTATTTCTTTACTATAGAGCCAATTATTCTTGATATTAAGTAATCATGAACCACAAAACAAGCTACTTTATCATTAGATTATTTGCTCAAGGTAACTTTTTGCTTATTCATAGTCGAGTGTATTAAAGAAGAGATTTAATAATCTTTAAGTAAGAACCAGTCACTCTTAAGACTGGACTAAATAGTCAAATTGTTCATAGGTTATTAACTAAGAAGTATGGATATGATCAATTTGAAATTCTGTAGTTAAGTATAATCTCTCTCATCTGTTGATTATTTCACCTTTCTCTATTGTAATCTATCTTAGCAAGATATTGTAACTTTTTATTTCTATTTTGTCTTACATCCATCTAACTAGTTTATTTGCACTTTTTTTGTCTTATTATATATCTATATATCATGATAATGAATGGCTCACTATAATTCATGATAAAGCTCTAATACTGATATGCTAGAATAAATTTTATTAAGAGGGCTGCAAAAGAAAAAAAATGACAAACTAGCATGAATGATAATGAAGAGTTATCACTTGCTTTTAGTACTCTATTGCTTAGTTATTGTCTTTTGAGCATTAAAAAATAGCATTCACATTTATATATGAGTACCAGCAATATAGAATTAAGTTGGTAACAACTGATGACAGCCCTGTCTATTTCAATCCAGCACGAAACAACACAATCATAAACAACAAACATTTTAACAGTTTATCAATAGAAAACTTCTGGGGGGAAAAATAGCATTCATATGATTCTGTGGATCAAAGACTTGTCTTAATCTACTTTGGAGGCAGCATGCAGTGCTATTTTATTCAACTAAGAAATCTCAGTTAAGCAATAAATTAAAAAAAAAAAAAATTTATATATAATATTACTATGAATAAATTCGATTTCAATGCCCTCTATTAGTTTATTATTCAACTAATAATCTATTTGAGTCATACATAGTTCATAAATCCAAATCTGGCTATTGTATATTTTAATTAAATGACAAATTTTCATAGGGCACTTAAAATGTCCTCAAAATATATCTTTATATGATGCATTAGTTACCTACTTGTATATATATAATACATAATACAGTGTGTGCATGAATTTATTTGTAATAATTTTAGTTTCTAAAAATAAAACTATTTTGAAGGACTGTACAATAAGGTGCAAAATAGGGAAGTTGGCTTTAGTTTGCAAACAGTTTGTAACCTTTATTATTTAACTTGTAAAAGTGTAGTTAGAATAATCATTTATCTCTAGACAAGAAGATTCTCGTGGAGTTGTGTTATTTTAAAGTGTATGGCATTTTTCCATACCATTTCCAAATGGGAATAATAATGACATTCCTAAATAAATTCCATAGATCAGATTTCAAACTGTTGCAAGCTGTGTGGCATCTGAAAACTCTTAAAGAGCTCAAACTCTGCAAAGTTCTCAAAAAATTGTTTACTATTTGAACTGTTTTGACAGCAGTTTTTCAACTGCACCAATAGCTTTCATTTTTGTGAAAGGAATTGAAGAAATAAAAGCAAAAAGTTTAAAAATTTTTTATTGAAAAATTTAAGCAAATAATTTTTTAATTTACTATTATAATAAATCTTCAAACTAAAAATAAAATGTTAATATTTATAAATTGATATGGATAAGTAATGATCGAATTTTTTTATATAGTCGCTATATATATAATGGATCAATTTTTTTGTTTATAGATTGACAATCTGGATTGAAAATCAAAAATATTTAAACAGAGAATAATATATACATGCATAACACATGCCTATACATTTATTAGAAAACAATATTATAAACTCAGAATTTCAATTATGGACACTAGCTATTACAAAGCAATAATATAAAAATACAAAATTGTATAAGTCAAAAGTAAATTATCACCTTAGATTAATTAAATATGTTACCTTCTTTTTTAAAAAAATATTTCCTATTAAGAGGATTTTAACATGTTTTTCAATGAAATCAAAAGGTGTTTTAGCATTTGAAATTTTTTTTAAAAATTACTTTTTTAAAAAGGGTTTCCACCACAGTTAAAATTATCAACAGAAAAAAATCATGTTATTATCATCATGTTATTAGCATATTTGCAATTGGAAATTTAATAAAGGCTATTATGAATATACTTAATCAAAAGAAAAATATTAAACTTTGTGCTAATTTTTTTGATATTTAATCCAAATCTTAAAAAAAAATCAATACTTGATTCCTCAATAATGTCAACACATTTTAACTATAACTCATTGAATAGCATTACTAATCAAATATAATTAAAATAAGTAAAAATAATCAACAATATACAGTACATGGCAATTTGATGTGGCATGCAATAGTAAACAGTGAATGAATATGATAAATTTATAAATGATTAATGAAAAATGCAAAAAAAAAAAGCAGATAAAACTGAATATATACAGGTATTAGATTTCAGACCAGAAGAACCCTAAAAACTTTTTTCAACTGTAGAAGGCACTTAGCCCATAACCAATCTTATCAATGAATCAATATTGTTGGTAAAGGAGTTCCTTCTATTATCTAGAGAGTAACAGTTTTGAGTTAATCATGTTTGTTTAAAAGAACACTGCTACACTAACTTTTAAAGGTAAAAATAAGTCTATGGTTTATCTATCTTTTTTAAAAACATCTTCGAGACTTATACTATGCAATATTATCAATCTATTCGGCTATCTACATTATATTTTTTCTTTGTTTCTTTAAAACATTGTTTTGAAGTCATGAAAGAATACTGGAATGACTAATCAATCAATTGAAAATTCTTTGGATTTGGAAAAGGGATTTATCATAATACTATGAAATATCAAGGAGAAATCTAAACTTATTACTTTTCACTGACAAGTCTTTTTTTTTTTTTTTTTACAAACTTTTTTTAATATTGTTATACTGTTTGTCTTTTCAATTTCTTCTTTAGTTTTAAAAAAATGGAAAGAGAGAGAGAAAAAAATATGATCAATTCACCTACATTTAATGCAAAGTAAAAATAAAACCAAATATCTAAATAAAGATGGACTGCTAGCTTTGAAACAATAATAACAAATTAACAAAAAAAAAAAAAAAAAGCTTAAAAAATAAAACTTATTTCTTATTAATTTGGATTCTTACAACCTGCCTGATAATTGTTTACTTTTTGACTTCACAAAAATCCAAAAAATAGGAAGCATCACCTGCTTTTTTTTTCCATTTTGAATTGAGTAATTTAGTAGCAACATGCAGGGATCATGCAAAATTATTCTAAACTCGACTGTGCCATTCTTTTCTCTATTATAGATGACCCAAAGTCTCTAAATTAAAAATTAAAAACTAAAAAAAAAAGTAATAAAACCATTTAAATGAACATATCCTAATGTAATATTTCCAGTTGCTTTTTAAATAAAAACATTTTAACAATATGATCAATGAAGAACACAAACTTTATTTTCAAATTAATTTATAACAAAAAAGAAAAAATAATTATTGTAACGTTCCAATGGTGGGAAAATGTTCCTTTTATATTTTAGTTTTCTAATGTATTTTTTTTTAATTCTTTGTGAATCTAGATTTTTGGTATGTAAAGTATATTGAATTTATAGATAAATTATTCCAGAATTATTTGGTGCAGTGTTTTAAAGAAACAATAAAAGAGAAAATAGAATATAGATAGCCAAGTAGATTAGTGCCCAATACAAACTAATAAAGTCTGGTACAATTCCACCTAATCTAGTGTGATTAACTAGCTGATATAGGACTATTCTTTTCATACATAAATAAGGTTAAATAATATTGTATTTTGCAACAATAATTTTTTTTAACTTGAATTTATAGACAATAAATAAGGTTAAATAATATTGTATTTTGCAACAATAATTTTTTTTAACTTGAATTTATAAACAATAGGCAGATGGTGAATAAAAATAGCATTCTTTTTTTTTTCTTTTTCTCTCTCAATATCTATTTAAATAAAATTAAAAAAACTGATAGCTAATTTCAATGTAAAAAAAAAAAGAGCTTTTCATAAATGCTAATAATAATGCAATATTTTTTATTCAAGAATATATTGAATTATAACATATATATGGGCATACGATTATGTGGAAAAACTAATTAAATCACTGTAACAAATATTATTGTACGGTTTTTATTATGTAGAGAAATAAATTAAAATAAGAAGTATATTTTTTATTAAATGAGATTTATTGATTATAATTTATACCCTGCGGACCGGTAAAAATAAAGATAAAGTTTCGCAGACCAGCAAAAATAAGGATAAGGTTTCACATACCAGCAGAAGTCTATAGATAAATTTTCTTAAAAGATGTAAACTGCTTAGTCTTAGATGAAGTTATATATATATGGAGTTTGTATAATAAAAAAATTTTCTTTTAATTTTGAATTTTTTTACAAAAGTAATAAAAAATTTAATTTTATCCCCTCCCCCATAAACATCTGTGATAACTAGAAAAACAAATTAATTTATGTATGATTGATAAGATTTTGTTTTTGTTCTGTTTCTTCTTTTTTTTAATTGGGTAAAAATGAAATGAAAAAATAAATATTGTTTATATTAATTAAAAGTTTAAATTCTTATTATTTTGCTATTACTAACTTTCTTGCCAGTCTACCGCGGACCAGTAAAAAACTTCTGCGGCCCGGCACCAGTCCACGGACCAAGGGTTGAAGATCACTGATTTATAAAGTTTAAAGTTGAGTTCTGTATTTACTTATTGGTGACATTTTCTCCACATGTTTTCAACGTATTTACTTATAGAAGTACCATTTATATATTGAAAAAGAATGGTCAATAATATAGGAAAATATGTAAATTTATTTATACTTGTGTACATGTATAGAGTCTATCATTATATAAACATATACTATTATAAGTAACTACGATGAATGAAAGTCTGTCTATAGTCACAATTCTGCTAAAAAATAAGTTTTCAAGACAATAGACAAGCACCTAAAATAAATAATTAAAAAATAAATTAAACTGATGTTGATTTACAAGTATGAAAAAGTTATTTTTTATATAAGCAATAGCATTTTCAAATGTTTAAACTGATCATTTATATCGACACATCATTATTCAAGACTTATATTAAATCAGAGGATGATTATGTAAAAATAAAATGAATATTGCCATCTTATATATACATTATTGTACAATAATTTGAATGTACACAACATTTTAAAGAAAAAACAGGTATTGTTTAATCTCATTTTATTACAACTGATTTTATGTATTTAATAAGTATATATACTGTAATGGTATACTCTATCTGTGAGAATCACGTATGTATATGACATACGCGTTTTTACATAATTAGAACGTAATAGTTTCTTTTTTTTTCTCTCTTCTTAAAATTATAACACAAATATATATAAATAATTCTGCATCCAGTCAGTAATTCTGCACAGTACTCTTATTTCTTGCCCAGTATATTTATGGACATCAATTTCTGACTCCAAGCGCCAATCTTATCTACAGGTAAATAAGAATTATGCTGAGAGAGATCAAGTATTAAATTTGAATAGACAGAGCTCCTATCTCTGGCTAGCTCGCCCAGAGCGGGTGGTTATTAACCGTGGGAAAGGTATGGGGGGAATAAATGCTCATAGATGCCTGAACGATTCTCTTAATATATTATTTTTACTACCACTCTCTATCTCTCTGATATGATCTAAAGTTAAAGAAGTCAACACAGAAATGCATACACTCGTACTTAAAACAAAGATTTAATAATCATTAATGTAAAAACAAAATCTCATAATAATTATTTACTGGCTTGTACTCAAATATTGAAATATAACGCATGCAAATACATATACTGCATAGATACATAAATATAATAAAAATCAGATAATACAAGACAAATGAAATAACTCATTATTTAGTCTATTCCTTCATATAACTATGTTTGACGATATATCAAAGATTTCCTTTTTTCTTTTAGCCTTTATGCTTTTTATTATTATTGAAAATAAATTAGTATTTACGAAGTGAATAGCGCTTAAGAAATTGTTCGTATTACCTTTGTTTCTCCCCCAGGGGTGTAGATGAATGGCAATGTTTGTTTGCTCGATACTGCGATGTGGTAAATAGGTGCTTTTTGGTAAATGTCTCTCCATCGATTCCTTAATGCAAGATCAGTGACATTTGGTGAAGGTCATTCTGCCTGTGGTCTAGAAGGGGCTTCGTTCCTAGACAGCAACTACAATACTTCCGCAGGATGGCTGGCAGAGCCTGGCCCATTTTGGTCCTTACCCCAGCCTATTCATGGCTGATGGTTATATATAATTTTTTTAAAAATAATCTTCTTGCGATCCTGCTAGTAGAATCAATCTTTCTAGAATCCTACTAAAGTCCGACTCTAAAATCTCATTAATTAATTCCCATTGTTCCTTTTTCTTTTTATTCTTTCTTTCTTTTCTTTCAAACGAAACCACGTGGTATTCTTAGGTTTGAAAAAACCTTTTAGCAACTTTTTTTTCTTGATGTTTAAGAATTTCAATCAACACCTCGAAAATCCACATTTGACTGTTCATTGTTTTTATTTCCTAACATTTTTCTTTTAATTAAAATAAATTTTATCTGTCAAGATAGCAATCTATACATTTTTGATTATTTTCTTCCATTTAACCTATCTTTTTGACAATCCTGTACTTCGTCTTCCATCTTGAAAATAAAACTTTGCTTTGTTATTTTTCTTTTTTAGTGAATTCGTTACACTTATTCATCCATACAGCAATATAACTACATGCGTTTTTAAACAAAATGCAAGAGCACAAAGCATATAATCCCCCCTCCCCTTTCTGTTTTAATCTATTTCTATTTCCCCATTTAAAATACACACACACAAAAAAAAATAATCGAATTTAATATCAATTTTGATTAAATATATATGCGTGCCCATATACTTTAGAACAGGGTTTGAACCCAGCCCTGTTATAATACCCCCCTTTAAATACCATTTTAGTATTTGAATGGCTCATTCCTAAACCACAAAATAACTCAAAAATAGCGAGCAAAACAAAAAGAAAACACACACACACAAAAAAAAATACGCATATTCTTGAATCAATCTTATTTACCTTTCCACCCTGCAACTTTGGAACTAAAAAGTAAAATGACCAACAACCTAACAATACACAATGGGTCTGACCACCACTTACATGCCCACTGCCTGCAACGCACAACATACAGCTAACCCCCATTCTGACTGGCTTTGGTTACGCGACCCCCAAAAAAAAATTGTATATATAAAAAAAAAAAAAAACTTTTTCTTTTTTATCAATGGAAGGACTTTCCTAACTACACTCTGCTGCTTCCGAGTCTTAGGAGTGTAGATAGTTAAAATAATACCCAACTTATTTTGAGTCTTCAGGTTAAGTATAGGTTGCCTTAGACCTTGCTCACTTCTGGAGTCTTACAGGTGGTACTGTATGCGAATGCCATGCTCTCTTTGGAGTCTTATCGGCTTGAGTTAACAGACTTTTAGCATCTGCATCTTACGTTAGATAGGTCGACCAAGTCAGTAAATAACAGCAGCTATATACAGTGCATAACACACGTGCTCGATCCAGCAGCCAACCTCACCATCCATCGACAGAATTGCGAGATCACTCCCCTCCCACAGCTCCATAGCCACAGCTTATCTGATTCTCTGAGCTTACACACACACACAAAAAAAAAATTGTATGCACACAATCCAAAAAAAAAAAAAATTCTACTTTTCTATCTACTTGGCTTTATATAAAATCCCATATAATAAATACTATAAATATTAACCCACAACCTAGCAATAATAATAATAATAAAAACTTTCCAAAATCAGTGTTCATTTACGCATTTTTCTGTTGTTTACCTTAGTTGATTTATTTATTGGCCATCTTTTGGCATTGGTGAATTTGAACCCTTACCTTGACCATAATTTGGCTTGCTCGGCGATCTCCGCTCTTCACAATCGTACTGCCATTTTGTTCAAGTAGTACTATCCCCTCTTTTGGGATCTGGTGGGTTCCAATCTGACCTCTCTTCTCCCCCAAATCTCACAACTCGGGCACCATGAGGCTCTTTTCCTCGATCCATCAGCCTGTTATAATCATATGCACTCATATCTATTGCCTCTAGTACCTCAGCCATTTCCTCAATTGACGCTTTTCTCATCCCTAACATCATTTGCTCCACTTTCATTGGCAGGTTATGTCTTACAATCCATATAATGTTGCTTTCAGTTAAGTTGCATGCGTCTATCATCCGCAGCTTTGCCATCTGCCAATAAAAAAATTGGGAATAGCTTTCTTGGCCTCCCTCCCTATACTTCTCCTGCATAACCCGATATCTAGTTAACTCCTGGCGATCCTCTGACCAAAAAATATCATCTCTTTCTGATATTCTTCGAATGTTGTGGGTTGTTGCAATAACGAATCCCACCATATCTGCGCGTTTTCGGTTAAAATGCTGCATGCAATTGCAATTTTGCTTTCTTCGGCCATCGAATTAATACTGAAGTATCTCCTCAGGATCTACGGGTGCTCTACGGGAGCTTCTCCCATTTGGCCGGAGAATGGCCGAATCTTTAGAAATTGGTTGACATTGGCTTGCGCCGTTACGTATTTCGTGGTAGTTTCCCGTATTTCTGCTACCTTTATCTTATCTCCCTGCTTTTTTTCTTCTTCGCACTCACTCTGATTTTCTCCTACTCTCTTTTCACTAGACTTCTCGTCTTTATCTATACTTTCTTCCTCTACTGGCTCTTTCTTGCTATCTCCCCTTTTTCTTTTTTCCCTTCTATTTTCCGTTCTAACTCTTGCAATCTTTTCTCAATCCTTTCCTCAAATTCCTGAAATCTGCTTTCTAATTTTTCCATAATAATTTCTATCATGTTTAATTCTCCCTCCTTTTCTTTCTTCTGCTGATCCATTTTTTTCTGTAATCTTGTTCGCATTCGCATTATTTTACTTTATTTTTATATATCTATCACTGTTTCTAATAACAACCAATTATAACAATTTTATGTTAACTATTTCTACATCAAACGCACCGGACCTGCTCTCCATCCCCAAAGTACTGTGTTACCTATTTAATTTCCCTTTCTAACTCACTCCAAACCTATTCCCTGATCTCTCTTTCTTTAAATTTCACCAAAACAATTATAATATTTCACACTAATTCTTTTATTACTATTATCCAACTGTTATATTTAATTTATATTCTGTCATCCCCCCTACTTTCCACTCTTCAAAAGCTCCTTCGTTGGGTTGCCATTGTAACGGGGTACCCTATCTGTGAGAATCATGTATGTATATGACATATGCGTGTTTACGTAATTAGAACGTAATAGTTTCTTTTTTTTCTCTCTTCTTAAAATTATAACACAAATATATATAAATAATTCTGCAGCCGGTCAGTAATTCTGCATGGTACTCTTATTTCTCGCCCAGCATATTTATGGACATCAATTTCTGACTCCAAGCGCCAATCTTATCTACAAGTAAATAAGAATTATGCTGGGAGAGATCGAGTATTAAATTTGAATAGACAGAGCTTCTACCTCTGGCTAGCTCGCTCAGGGAGGGTGGTTATTAACCGTGGAAAAGATATGGGGGGAATAAATGCGCACATAGACGCCTGAACGATTCTCTTAATATATTATTTTTACTACCACTCTCTATATCTTTGATATGATCTAAAGTTAAAGAAGTCAACACAGAAATGCATACACTTGTACTTAAAACAAAGATTTAATAATCATTAATGTAAAAACAAAGTCTCATAATTTACTGGCTTGTGCTCAAATATTGAAATAAATGCATGCAAATACATATACTGCATAGATATATAAATATAATAAAAATCAGATAATACAAGACAAATGAAATAACTCATTATTTAGTCTATTCCTCCGTATAACTATGTTTGAAGATATATCAAAGATTTTCTTTTTTCTTTTAGCCTTTACACTTTATTATTATTATTGGAAATAAATTAGTATTTACGAAGTGAATAGCACTTAAGAAATTGTTCATATTAACCTTTGTTTCTCCTCCGGGGGTATAGATGAATGGCAATGTTTGTTTGCTTGATACTGCGACTTGGTAAATAGGTGCTTTTTGGTAAGTGTCTCTCCGTCAATTCCTTAATGCAAGATCAGTGATGTTCGGTGAAGGTCATTCGGCCTGTGGTCCAGCCCGTTTTGGTCCTTACCCCAGCCTATTCATGGCTGATGGTTATATATAATTTTTTTTTAATAATCTTCTTGCGATCCTGCTAGTAGAATCAATCTTTCTAGAATCCTACTATAAGTCCAACTCTAAAATTTTGTTAATTAATTCCCATTGTTCCTTTTTCTTTTTATTCTTTCCTTCTTTTCTTTCAAACAAAACCATGTGGTATTCTTAGGTTTGCAAAAACCTTTTAGCAACTTTTTTTTCTTGATGTTTAAGAATTTCAATCAACACCTCGAAAATCCACATTCAACCGTTCATTTTTATTTCCTAACATTTTTCTTTTAATTAAAATAAATTTTATCTATCAAGATAGCAATCTCTACATTTTTGATTCTTTTCATCCGTTTAACATATCTTTTTGACAATCCTGTACTCCGTCTTCCATCTTGAAAATAAAACTTTGCCTTGTTATTTTTCTTTTTCAGTGAATTCATTACACTTATTCATACATACAGCAATATGACTACATGCGTTTTTAAACAAAATAGAAGAGCACAAACCATATAATCCCCCTCCCCTTTCTGTTTTAATCTATTTCTATTTCCCCATTTAAAACATACACTCACACACAAAAAAAAAAAAATCGAATTTAATATCAATTTTGATTAAATATATGTGCGTACCCATATCCTACCATACTTTAGAACAGGGTTTGAACACAGCCCTGTTATAATATTAACTTTTACTTTATCAAAATATAAATAATCAAAAAATCTGAACATTCTTGACAGGCTAATCTATCAACACCATGATAGTACAGATTGTGCTATTGCTTTGTTTTTCTTGATTGTCAATGTTTGCATTATAAAATAACAAATAAGATTTTTTTCAACATCTGATTTTTTGATAATTATTATGCAAGTTTCCACTTATGTTACGTATAATTATTTTCAATTTATTATTCCAATGACAAAGGAAATATAATAGTAATTGGTCACTAACATTAATAAATTCTATCCTTCTCAATAAAAACATTTCCCACAATGTATACATATTTTGTTTGAAATTTATTTAAAGTATTACAACTTTAATAAGATGGATTATTATTTAAAATATAAAGGCATAATTAAATAACTTATTTAAAATTGACTGTTTTAAATTCAATCATCTTCAGCATTGATATATAATATATTACTTAAACTTTTAATAATTAATGTGCTTACACAATACATAGTGGATTTCCTGTCAAATAGAAATACATCAAGCTTATGCAACAGTAATTAGGAATTTAGCAAAAATACCATTTCTCAGTTAATTTTTTTCATCTATTGATTACACATTATTTTTCACTTTATATTGTAATATATAAATTGATTGTCATTTTCCTTACTCCAACAATCAATCTAAAATCTGCATATTTTCATGATTATAATCTTTTTTCTACTTTGTTTTCATTCTTCTATTTTGCTATTCTTTTTCTTTGTTTATATCGGGCGAAAGAAATATGGTACTGTTAATGAGTTATTCATGTCAACAATAAAAACATTTCATAACTGATTGTATAGCTTTTATTATTCAAGAGTTCATAAATGTTTGAGCAATGGAAATGCCAAAACTGGAATCAATCTAAGGATCTTATGTTCCACTGATACTCTAATATTGCATTAATCATGAGGAATTTAAAGCCAAGTCAATGAAGACAGTGTGCTCAAGTTTCCATCTAAACAATAGGAAATCATCTCATAATCCTAACATAATCTTTTAAAATAATAAGACTGAAACACAATTCTATTCAATGCTATTTAGGAGTAAATTGAATCATATTTAACTTATCTTTATCATTCAGTTTTAGATCAAAATTAATTTCAAAGGATAACCTTCTTGAAAAGCTAGTTATTATTATTTTGGGATTGGGCTGGAAATACTTTATAGAAAGTTTCTTTAGCACTAGCATATTCTGCTAGTGAATATTGTGCTGCTGTTTGGAGAAATGTTTTCACATTCAACTTCTAAATACTCAATAATTATTAGTATGAGAAATATCACTGGTATATTTAAATCTATCTCTTTGCAGTGGCTTCCTAGTTTTTCACATATTTCTCTACCAGACATCACAAGAGAAGTTGCTCCCCAGATAATATATAAGATGCTACTAAGCATCCTGGACTTGCTGATAACCCAAAATATAATATCAAAGTTTTAATTAAAGATAAAAAGTAAGTTATATTTTACATGTATTTAAATATTACATGTGAACAGTAATCACTAAAATTCTAATTTATAATTCTTAATGCTTTAATGGTAGTAACATTTTCTCATACCTATTATTTGTTTCTATCCTCCATGAAAAATGGTACAGTACATGTAAATACTATATTTCAAAATATAAATTATATCAATGCTTATTATTTTCAATAATATAAGATCCATCTTCAAGATGCTCATCAATATTTCTCATCTTTAATTATGCTTAATTCTGTTAATGGATTTCATGATTTGGAAGAAAAATTCCACTCCCAATAGAAATTAACTAGTGAATAAAATATTTGAAAATAAACCATTGTTTTCAGCCTATAGATTTAACATGTCACCCCTAATTAATTTTTAATAACCTTTACTTGTTCCTCTTCTTATCATACAAATAGATATAGAATAAAACAATTATATTTGGTTAAATTTTTGAAAAATACAGTCCATATACTTTACAATTTTTATTGATTTTTCTAAATTCAAGTTTTGTGGCTATTTTGAGGAAAAAGCAATGAGTTAATACATTTATTACCTGTTGAATAATTTTCTTTGTTTTATAGGCATCTCGTATTCATCATGGAAATTTTCTTTGGATAAAATCAGAAAGATATTTTTTTTAAATAAATATCTTTGCCAATTGTGGATCTTTGTATTTTTTAAAATTTCCCAGAGATGTAAATTGTGTTTCTTCTCTTCCCATAACTTTTAATTTTTAATCAAATTTAATCCATCTAGTTATAATCTTTCTGCATTCTAATCCATCTAGTTATAATCTTTCTGCATTCTTTTTCATTTCAGGAATGCCATTCTATAATTTCTAAATACCATCTATTATTTTTAAATGTAAAAATATAAATACAGTAGTCAATATTTGCAATTATAAATTCCTTTTAAGCATATTTTTTGTCATATAAGATTTCATTTTTGTATGTTTTATACATTTTCTAGATTCATTAACTCATTGAATGGTTTTAAAATAACTGCTTCTTAAAACAAAAACAAAAAAAATCATTATTTTTCTACAATGGTTTGTTATAAAAGTATATACACATACACACATATGATATATTTGTAAACCGTCTGTAAGAACAGACATTTATATGAGTAGTAATTTTCTCCAATTACTCTACTCCAATCATTTTTTATAAAGTTGAGTCATCAATACATTATAAGGTAACTGAACAATATATAGCAAACAATATGATGCTATTTGAATACTCCAGCTTACTATAGATGGCTTTAAATATAGAGTAAACCAAGAATTGCTACTTCTAATACAGATGTGAGAAATAAGCAAAGAAAGACCTCAATAACACTGTCAATCAAAAGATTTTAAAAACAAAAATGAGAGACTACGTTTGACTGATTATGATTGTTTGATTATCAACATTAATAACAACTACTATCAATAGAGAATTTATGAAGAAAAGAAGGAATATGAGGATATACAACAATGATGCATTAAAAAAGATTGAATATCTCGAATTTTGTAAAATGGTGTGGAAAAGAGTTGAAAATGATATAAGAAAGTATAATTGTGAACTAGCAAGGAAATCTGTAGAAGAGAATAAAAATCTAAAGAGTGTAAAACAACATTTTGATATTGGTAGGAAATTTATATCTGCAATAAGAAAAAAAGATGGCATTATTACTAAACAGAGATATGACATCATGAAATGTGTAGAAGACTTTTATCAAGAATTATATAGTAGTAAAGAACAAGTGCCTCCTATACCTATTATATCTTCCGAATTGCCCAGAATTTTAAATGAAGAAGTGAGATATGCCGTTAAATGTATGAAGAAAGGAAGATGGAATTATAATTGATATATTAAAAGAAGTAGGTGAAAAAATAGAATTTTTTTTTAGCAAAGTTATATACCAAATGTCTAAATGACAAAGATATACCAGATGATTGGAAGAATGCAGTAATAATATTAATATTTAAAAAAGGTGATAAAGAAGATATTAGAAATTACAGACCTCTCAGTCTTTTATCAGTTTTATACAAAATTTTTACTAAGATAATTACAACTCGTCTACAGAAAACACTGGATTTCCACCAACCAAGAGAACAAGCTGGATTTAAAAGTGGTTATAGTACAGTAGATCATATCCAGGTATTGAGAGAAGTTATAGAAAGGACAAATGAATATGAATTGCCATTATGCTTAGGATTTGTAGATTATGAAAAGGCATTTGATTCTATAAACATTTCTTCAGTGATTAAAGTATTGGATCATCAAGGTGTAGATCCAGGATATTGTCATATTTTAAAAAATATTTATAAAAATACAACAGCAACAATTAGATTGCATAATGATAGTAGAAAAATCAACATTGAAAAGGGTGTAAGACAGGGTGACTCCATATCTCCAAAACTTTTTACAGCAGTACTGCAAGAAGTATTTTGTGGATTAAAATGGGAAGCTAAAGGAGTGAAAGTAAATGGAGATTATTTAAGTCATTTAGATTTTGCAGATGATATAGTTGTTTTTGCAAATAATGCTTTAGAGGTACAGGAAATGTTGCAGGAGTTATCAGATGAAAGTAGGAACGTAGAACTAAAGATAAATGTTAAAAAGACTAAAGTAATGATTAATAGATTTTCTCAAAATATGAAAATAAAGATTGATATAGATGAGTTAGAAGAAGTTAACTGTTACAAATACCTTGGTCAGATTATTAATACAGATGGAAACATAATGGATGAAATTAATCATAGAATTAAACTTGGTTGGAGTGCTTTTGGTAGAAATAACTTGATACTAAAAGGAAATATGCCTATGTGTTTGAAAATGAAAGTTTTTAATAAATGGGTTTTACCAGTTCTTACTTATGGATCTGAGTCTTGGACACTTAATAGAAGAGCAATACAGAGACTTCAGACCACTCAAAGAAGTATGGAGAGATGCATGTTGGGAGTAATAAGAAGAGATTGAAAACATAATGTATGGGTAAGAGAACAAACAGGTGTTACTGACCTCACTAAAGTGGAGTTGGGCTGGACATATTGCTAGAAGAGATGATAATAGATGGACAATTGAAATTTTAAACTGGATTCCAAGAGATTGTAAAAGACCCAGAAAGAGACCACATGTGAGATGGATGGATGAAATAAGACAGTGTTCAGGGGTGGTGTGGAGAAGAGAAGCTAAAGATAGGAAGAGATGGATTGAACTTGGAGAGATCTTCATCCTGCAGTGGATACTTTATCATCATTTATTACATAAATTTGTTTGACTATTATATGACAATCAAAGATACTTTAATTAAAACATTTAAATTGTTAAATAAAAAAACTTGTAAATATAAGTCTCATGTTAGCAATCGTGTGATACAGCTGATTTTGCTTAATAAATTAAAAATGTTCAAATCAGAGATTGACTTTTTGAATATACATAACACTTCTTAATCCATATTTTTCTTTTAAATTTTTTTATTTTTATTGCATCCAAATATATAAATGTTTTATTATTTTCATATACTCCATTTTTATATCCACATTTTTCTTTTATATCATTTTATTTTTATTGCATCCAAATATATATGTAGTCATTGTTAAAGTAATCTAAAATTTATAAATTAAAAAATAGTAAAAAAATAATTTTTAAATATACAAAAGTAAATAACTTTTATCTTGACAATGATTATATGAAAATGGTCAAAACTTAGGAAAAAATAATGTCATTTATTTATATAGATTTATATACATGAATTCAGTAAAAATAAAACAAGTATTATGAAAAGCGGCCTCAAATTTGGAAAGATAAGTGAATTTTGGATGCTTAATTCCAAAATGATTTTTTCAGCTTTATAAATCTTTTATCCATCTTTCTTTAAAAAGCAATTGAAATTTTTTTTTTTTAAAAAAAGTGTATCTACCTTTAAAAAATTAATAACTACTATGTATTGAAATACATGCTGATTATCCAATTAAAAAAAGCAGGAATAAGAAATGGTCAGATAAACAAAAATACTGAACAATCTAAAAATGTCAGTCTATAAAATAAAAAAAAAGCAAATTGGAAGGAAACTCAATAATATTTTAAATATTTGTTGATCCTGTTCAGAGTTATTCAATTTTTTTTTTTTTTTAAAAAAATGCAATTATTATGGTTATTTAAATACTTGATGTTAAACTATATTTTTGTACTTATAACACTAAATGATAATTGTAGTAGATATAAAATTTTATTGATTGGTCTAATATCACCTACTTTAATATATTCATCAGTGTCTTCTAGACAGAATGCAGAAAATTCATTTATACTGATGATATATTGCTTTCTCAAAATAGAAAAGACTCAAATAAAAATATAAAAAAATTGGAAATATGTTTTTTAAAAACAGTGTTTTATTTTTAATCCAATGAATATGATCAATTTTTCATCTAAACAGGAAAACATCTTATAATATGAATATAACCTTTTGCAATAACAGATTGAAATACAACACTACCTACTTTACTACTTAGGAGTAATCTTGGATTATAACCTAATTTATTTTCATCATTTATCAAAAATTAGATCAAATTTAATTTCTAGAAATAAACTTCTTAGAAAGTTAGTTGGCACTACTTTGTGCTGCTGGAGAATACTGAGCTCTTACTTAGAAAATAAGGTCTCACACTTAACTTCTGAATACTTCAATATTATCATGATATTTCTGGTACAACTCCTTTGCAGTTGGATTCTTGTTTTTTCACATATTCTTCAATGAGGGTGTCAATAAATTGCTATTATTTTATAAATATTGCCATATCTTATTTCTTAATCCAACAATTTCTCCTAACTCCCCACTCAAGTAGTATTTAAACATAAACATACCATAAATAAATCAAAATACAAAAAATATAACTTTGTATCAAAAACTTAAATGTAGTTTTAAATTTTATAAGATTTGTTTTGTTTTATCATTTCAAAAAACATTTATTTGTGCCTCATTGCCAACGGTTGAGAGGTTAGATGACTTACATTGCAAGTTAACAACTGCCAACTATAATGGCTTCATCTGTCTGCATGAGGAATCCCACCATGAAAGGAAACCTGTATAGTCTCATTCCATCTACCCAGAGATCCCCATGCACTCAGACTACTGCCACATTACAAGTTTTTCAAATGGATTTTCCGGGTAAATTTTACATTGCTTATCCTGATTAAATCATAATTTGAATACTCAAGGACCAAACAATATGGCCCAAATGAAGTTATACAAATATATTATATGTCCAGACCCGCAGGGACTTCAATCTGACTCCTGCACATCCGGGTCACAAATCATTTCAGTACGAATGTACCTAGGTTACTAATGTTCAATCAAATCTGCACTTATTAACTTATTTACATTATAGTTAATTGTATAAGTTAATCAAATGGCAATGAAACTCAAAACTGATGAAAAGCATAAACTGTATTTATAATTTAACTGGTCTATCAATAAATATGATCAGATGCTGAAGTAGTACAAATAGCATTCAAGCTCTCTCTTTCTTCATTAAAAAAACAACAGTGGAATCCTGTGGTCTAAGCAGGCCTATCTTACTGTTTAAACAATATGCATTAAAACATTGTGGTGATTGTGTTCAATAATATCATAATAATACATTTCATGGCTTTATTTTGGACTGAATAAATTTAAGCACTTAAGCTGAAATAAAAATAAAATATGCTAATACCATAAACTTTACATTTGAATTAAAATAAAATATGTTAATACCATAAGTATTTTTATTAATTTCTAAAGCATTATTCATACAAATGTTCATAAAAACTGCTATTTACATACATCACTATTAATAATAATTATAGATTATAAAACCGCCTTACAAATATAAATACAATTACCATTAAATAGGTCAATAATGTCAATCAAATATATAAAACCTCCATCTGCATGCATTACAAAATAATTTACTAATATTTGTAAGTATGTGTGATTATGCATACATATCTGTCTGTCTCACATTATCTATTAAAATTTTTTTGTTTTGTTTTATCTAAAAATTAATCTAAAGTTCAATAAAGTTAAATGTTTTTTATTATTTAAAAAACCAAACATTTGTGGAATGTAGTCTTTAAAGATAGTTCATGATTCATTAAATTAATGAAAGAAGAAATTTGAATTGGATGTTAATTTCAGAAATGCTTTTAAATCAATTCAAAATCATTAACTACTACAGATGTAATGCATTAAGTTATATATAGTTAAACAAAATATTTTTTAAAAAAAAAAAGAATGTTAGGCATTTCACTTTGTGAAAATCAATCAAAAATAAAATTTATAAAAATACGACATAGAACTGCAGTTCTTAAATTGTGTTCCCTGGATTTCTGGGGGCCACAATATTTTCACAGGGCTTTGCTAAGATTTGAGGAAATGTTAGGCCATTGTTCACTGTTTAAATATTATTATAATCATCATTATTATTTTAAATTTATAATGAATAATTCCATTAAAATTATTGTAGGAATGTTTGCATTTATTTCTTCAAATTTGAAGATTATTTTTAAATCTTATAGTTAAAACTTACTACTAAAATTAAATTAGCCTTGAATATATATTTATTTTATTTTATAAAAAATCCAAATGCTTAAAGAGGCGTACATGATAACATAATGTTGTAAAGAATGCTGCATCATAAAAAAAGAAATGTTGATGTAGAGCACAATGCTACCCTCTAATTGGGTAAACATGAAGCTAAGATTGGTTAGAATTTATACAATTGCTGAAAAAAAGAATCAATAAAAAAATGAATAAAAAACCATAATCTGTAATTTTAGAAAATGTCTTTGGTTGCTATAACTTCCTTAATTACATGAGAAAAGTTTTAGGTATTAATTTAAGACAAATGTTAATTACCTAAACTATAAATGAAGTTATATACATTAATTCACTGTAAAAACCTATCTACATATTTAAACTAAAAATAACAACAAAGTTTCAAATTCATACTACTTAATATTAATTTAGTTATATTTCATAGAATTTTTGCACTGTTTTATCAGAATTCAATGTAAATATCATTAAGCTGCCAAAATTTATTTAATATTATTTACCAAATAATATATATTGATTTTGATCATTAATCTACAGCATTGATTTGTTAATATTTATAATCAATAGTTTAAAAACTTATATAGGAACACAATATAAACACAGTAATGCTTACAATTTTATATACAGTATGTGAAATTGCTGCAATTAATTGAAATGAGAATCTTTGATTCTGTTATGAGTTTCTATGAACCTAGTAGGACAAATTTTATACATTATTAAAATTTCATTGTTATTATTATGTGATCTTTCAAATGGCAAATAAAAAAGAATAAGCTGTTCACCAAATGTATGAAATGAGTATCATGAGTTATTGTTGAGTTTAAAATAAGGGAGTAAATATAAAAGAGAGATCACAAATCATTAATTTAACTTAAAGAACCAAAAAGACTAAAAAAAAACCGCACTAGAACTAATGCTCGAAGAAATAACAAAACATTAGCAAATTAAGTTCTAATCTGGATTTCAAACTATGGTAAAAAATGGAGGGAGAAAGAGATGAGGTAGTTTCATAGCAGACTAATTGAATGGTATATATGATTGTATCAACATGTATAGATGAGAGGACAAATAGCTATTAAAAACCCTTTGCAGATCAAAGATCCTGCCAATATCTCTCCAAAAAAAAAAATAGTAAAGGAAAGGCAGGCTAACTATCAGGTAGTTATAATTAACAGCTTTATTTCCTTCTTTTCCTTACTAGCTAAGAATAATTGAATATCCTTACAACCTATGCTTGATTGGCAGGCTTGAATGATTGAATCAATTGCTTCTTTTAAAAAAAATCTTATAGCTGCTTGGAAACTGAAATAATTTTTTTTAAGTTTAACATAGCTTGGATTATAACGCCAGATTATGAATTTGATAGGTAACAAGCAAAAAATATTTTATGCTAATCATGTTACTAATCCACAATAACAGAAACCATTATAATTTCATTTCTGAAATGTAATATGGTAATAAAAAATAATTTAGTTTAAAGGCCTATACAGTGGATATGTTACTTTTTATATTATAATTATTAAAATTCACTCTTAAAAAATAATCAGGATAAAATCAATCATTCACACAGCCTGCATTATAATAGCCTGCATTATAATAAATATAATATCTTGTCCTGTGATTGGATTAAATACACACATTAAAAATTGCATGAATAATTTCTTTGAGGCCATGTTATAATTTCAGCATTAAATGGCAGATAGAACACAACAATTCCATTCAAATGACAGAACTTTATTCAATTGAAAACTGATATAAAAATCTTTGGTTTGAATAAATCACCATACTAGGAGCACTCCTATTATTAAACTGTATACTGAGCCAAACAAATTATGATTAAATTTTAATTTTTATATGAACTGCTGCTCTACATATCTAATTTGATAGTAATTTAATTACAATTACTTGCTAAAAATATGAAATATATAACTTTATTTTAATTGATGTTATACTTTATTGTAAGCTTTTTTGATTATCTTAATCTTCAAATACATGGTTATAATCTAATACATATATACAGTAGTTTGTTACCAAAACAAAGCTTTTAATAAGTTACTCCTTCAAGTGAAAGCTATATGTCTTAGTAGAACACTGTTTTGCTTCAGACAATCAAAATAACCAAACAATTAGACCATTACATTCATCCTTTCAAATTCCACAATTTCAAAAAATATTATAAATATAATTTATCCAAACCACTTTGAACACTTTTTAGCAAAATCCTTTACTTTACATATATACCTTATGTTTCGACTGCAGGATAGTCAAAACGTAAGTTGTATGTATATATATATACAATAAAGGGTTTTGCTAAAAAGTGTTCAAAGTGGTTTGGATAAATTGTATTTATAAAATATTAGAGCAAAATAAAGGAAATAGTGATTTTGGTAATATTTCAAAAAATATTAATTAGAAAATAAAAAAAGAAAATTCATTTGATCATACAATATAATAGTAACCATTTTGTTGTGATCACAAATTATATTCATGATATATTATTATAAATATAAAAATTTCATTTAAAAAGGCATCCATACATAAGTTTAATGATGACAACAAGTATGATAAGCTTTAAAAAAAAAGCCCTATTTGTGCTTTTGTTTTGAAAGAAAAAAAAGTGTCCTGAAGCTGCCCAGTTTTTCAATAAGAATGAATTATCATTTGTGAAATAGCAAAACTGATGCAAATTTAATGGGGAGTGAAAATGCATTAAATTTATGGGTGAAAGACATGAATAGAAAGAACATACAGATAAACAGTAATGCATTGTGCCATCAAAAAGAATAAAGTTTATAGGTAACTTTAACAGAAAGAATACTCTAGTAAACAGAACTGATAAAATAAATTGTTTCATCAAAAAGTGTTGCCATATATAGATTTTAACAGACATAGCATTCCTGTAAATAATATTAATAAACAACATATTGCAACCAAATACTTAATCTATGAAAAATTTAGCACAAAGAATGTTCCAGTAATAAGAAATTGATTTCATATCAGTATTATAATTTTTATCATCAGAGAATGAAGAACAATATTTTTGAGTGATCAAATGTGGCATATTCACATAATTAGATTTGAGTAGAATATAGAACATACACATATAAATATGTTTTCTCAAATTATTACTTGTGTTTCTCATAAATCCATTATTCCATGTGTACAATTTATAAATTAAATTATATTTAAAATATGTACTGCTAGGATATGTTAGAATCAAGCAAGATGAGGGATGCATTATATTTTAGCAATGTGTGTTATGTAATGAGGTGCATTCTTATTCATGATAAATTTACAATCAAATCAAATATTTCCATAGTTGATCACACTGGGACATAGCATATAAAATGAACATCTATATTTGCAATATTTTATGTTTTAAATTTATATTAATCATTAAGGATATTTTTTAATCATTACAAAATGTGATTATAAAGCACTTAATTATCTCCATTTAATTTTTTTAAAAAAAAAAAAAAATTGTAGTTGGAAAGATAGATGCAAAAATGATCTTAAAATTATTTGAATTACATTTCCAGAAGGTCAAATAAATTAATAAATAAAAAGTATTTTTAAGATTTTTATGATAACATTTTGATTATTTCCTTATCAGTTTAAAGGTCAATCAATAACAGAAATGTTTTACCATGAACAATCAGGAATTCACTATTGTAAGAAAACTTTTTTTTTTTTTGTAAATATTTTTTCAGTAACATATTCAACTTTTTTTTTTTAATCTGCTAATGGTTTTATGTTCTCCAAAGCTTTATAAACAAAATTAATCTGAAAATTTTTAATAAACAATAGTACTATTATTTTAGTGTTTCAATTTTTCATTTGAAATAAATTTACAATTAATGGAATAATAAAGTAACAAACAAACTTAGTAGTCAATTAATTTTTATTAGTCATTTATTAGACTAGAGATTATCCAATAATGAATAATATTTCTGTAGTGTAACTTTCACTATATCACTATCATGCAAAATAGGGACTGATTTCTATCCACTTTTAACACCTTGTGGGTATGTGGGTGTGGGAGAAGGAGGGAAATAATCATAAACATATGACCAAAGATGAAATATCTTTTCACATCATTGATCATATGTTTATGATTACATCATCCCCCTCACCACAAAGTATTAAAAGTGGATAGAAACCAGTATCTATCTTGCATGAGAATAATGATGCTGTATTTTGTAAAAATTGCATACAAGTTTATGCACTCCAGAAAAATTGGTGTTTATTCGAGAGGTTGTTTTTAGATCACGCACTGATAACAGGAATTCAATTAAGGCATTAATGTAATGGCGAACGATAATTCCAAAAAATATTTGCTGATTGCAAATATTTCTAGATAAGAGACCTTACTTTATTGGACAATGTAATTAATTGTTGCAGTTATCAGAAAGCTATAAAAAGACTGTGTAACAACTACGTCAGGCCAGTATTTGAGTGCATCTCCAGTAGACGTTTCTGTTCAATTCGAATAGGAAATATCTCGCGTCAATGCTTCGGTTAATGGCCAGCGCTCAGTGGAAATGTAGTCCACGGGTATAGCTGAAAGAGCCCACAGAGGTGGGGAGACCATAGCCTGAGGAAACCGTCCGGATAGCAGCTGAATAAAGAGTTGAATTTCCAGCATTTTTCAAGTAAAGTATCTGATAGACTGTTGCAGAGACGGAAGCTATAAGGAGCTTAAGGTCAGTCGCAGTGCTATACTATGAAGCGTTCGTGTGCAGCTAAACTGAACTGGGGCAAAGGTGTGTGTAAACCTTGCCCATTGTGAACCGTTTTTGTAGCAGCCAGTCTGAATGTACATTGAGGGAATTGAACATTAGCAAACTGTAGAAATAAAGTTGTTGCAGACTATTTGCTATTCTAATTATTTAAAAACATTGTCTTAATGTATATAGTCATACTTATAGACACATCAGATGTAACGAATTTTATACTACAGAAATATTAAACTTAATAGTCCATTGCAAGATAAAAATATATCCTGTGTCGCTTCAAACAAAAAAAAAAGGTTATCATGAAAATTAAACTCATAAGAATAATTAATTCTCATAATGAATGAGAGATATATCATATTTACAATCATTTTTATTTCATGGTCAATCCAAATTAAACTAAAACTTCATTTTCCAGCTAAGAATTATCACATAAACACAAATCAATTGATGGTTAGGCATTTACTTGATGGAAAAAAAAAAAATCTATATTGTGTCATAAGCAGATGGATTAATAATTAGACAGCACTTCAGTTACCATATTTAGTGATGAATTCCACAAATAATTAAAAAGAAACATATATATTATTATCACTAATTGAAATCAAGTAAATTGATGTAATTAGTGAATGAATTCATATTAAAAATATCCATAAATCATCTATGCCTTCTCTTTAAAATTACTCTTTTCTAAATATTATGGAGATGTTGGTTTGTTTTCAATAATAACAATATAAAATTTTGTGAATAAATAAAGTTATAAAGACCAGGTATCTGTCTATATTGCTTTATAAAATATGTTTGGAATGAAAAGAAATGCATTTAAGACAAAATCTTATTAAATAAAATTAATCAATAAATATCTACTTTTTTCTTTCAAAATTGTCTCATTAATCCCCCAAAACTCATCCATATATACATAGAATATGACTCTCCATGATCATGTGATGTTTAGTAGAATATGACTGAAATATAGACAGAAGTCTATGTTTTTATGCAGTATACAAATGTGGGAAAAAATTTAATTCTTATAATAAAACAAGATTTGTAAAGAAAATTAGTATATTGAGATAATTTATATATTAAAATAAAAGCAATAAAAATAAGAGAAAGTAAAAAATGAAAAATTTTAAAAGGTAATTGTGATAGATATTTTTAAGAAAATAGTTTTGAAGCTCAAGTTATATCTGATAAAGCTTGCCAAAGTTTTATTAGAACACAGACTTACTTGGAACAAAGACTTAACAAGATGGAAGAAAAATTTAAATATAAAAATACAATATATGTATTTGGAATAGAATTAAATGAAAAAATAATATTAGAAAGAATATACAAAAAAAAAGTACATGAAAAATGATTATTTATTAAGAAAATTAAACAGAAGAGAAATATTAGCTATGTGCTTGGAAATAATATATATATATATATTAGAATGCTTTGGAGAAAGAGTGGAAAATGGTGAAGAAAAATGAATCAAGTTAAAATTTTTAAACAAGAGATAGAATTACATGGAGATGTGATAAGAATTTAAGTATTGGGACATTTTTTTGCATATACCAATTGCTAATGGTCTCATGATAATGAACAGTATAGTAATAGATTAATGAAAATCAAACATAACTGTTAGTTGGATTATGCTCTTTCAAATAAACTCAAAAAAAAAGTTTTTCAGCTACTATTTATGCCATAAGAATAGTATTCTTGTTATCTAGTAATCCCAACCTGCTTTCTGACAATAAACATACAAATTCTGTGGATTATAATATGATTAAATTTTTTTTTTAAAAAAAATTATACCATATATAAGCCCTCTAGTAAGATTATTGAGAAATAAAATAGTAAATACAATAGAAAACCTTCGAAATATAACAGTATGACAATAAAACCTCAGGATAGATTGAAAAAAAACTTTCATTACCTTGTCAAGCTCCTAAATGTTATTAACTACAAATAAGACTTGAATATAATTTTATTTGAATATAAAACAGGTTTTATTAGTTTTATTTGAGAACACCTTAGCGACAGCAATTGATTCCCAAAATTCATCATTATGCAAGAATATCACATAATGGACAAATAATTATAATGGTTTCAAATGTGGCTGATTCCTACAGTTAAAAATTACATTATAGGCTGTTCACAAACAACTTAATCTAATATATATAGTAATTTTTGAAAAACCTTTAATATACATTATATGCTTGTGCTATGTGTATTATGAAAATATGAACTTAAAATATCTTAAGTATATATGATAATGCAACTTAAATCTATGAAAAAAAAAAAAAACCTTATGGTTATTCTCATCAACCATAATTATCTAATTTTCTGAATTGTGAAATTGCTTATTCTAAGATCCATTGTTATCTTTTAAGTCCTTTGATGATATTGGGATTTTTTTTTTTTTTTTGGAAAAGTGCACCAGATGATGGCTAAGGATCTAGAGAGAAGGTTTAGAATGGATCCTTGATAAGCTTCTAGGATTTTTTTTTATATGGGATGCTGTGATTTCGTGATTTTGGAAAGCTTTGATATACCTACGATGACCACTTTGTTCTATTTTAAAACAATCTTGGTTTTTAAAAATAGTGGCAATGGTAAACGTGCATAAGTTCATAAAAAATAGATACCATAATTTTCCTTCTCTTTCCAGTTGATTTAAGATATCTATTTCTGTTTCCAAGCTCAGAGATTTTCTTGATTTGTTGCAGCCATGATTTTAATTGAAAATGTAAACAGAACTGCTAGAAAAAAAAAGCGTCTTTTAACTGTCCAAAAGTACAGCAAAATTGGCAAGAAAGTTAAAGTAAACTAGCAATTAAGAACTTTTTGTGTTTTTTTGTACAATTATTTCTCATTGCACTGAAAAAAAAGACATACTGAAGTATTATTTTTTCAAATTTATAGTACTTACTTGAAATTATTTAGAATTTTTAAAAAAAGTTTAATAACAACTAATTTAATTTATCATAAAGATTTATTATTTATCATTAGTGTACAAGTAGCAAAATTAGCATACTACTCATTGTCAAATCTAATTTTAAAAATATATATATTGTAAAGTATTAAAAAAAATGTATCTAATGCATTCTGTGATTGCATATTATAATCAATATTTAAGGCCTTTTTTACAATATGTACTATGCAGATCTAAATAAAGATCACTTTAAACAATATCAAATACATATGTTAGCTGTGAAATTTTTTTAGCCACGATATATCGCATTTTATTAAATGCAGTAGAAATGTTCTTTGAAATGATTCAATTTTTCAATTAGTACAATAAAGCTATTTAAATAAATATTAAAGGTATTAATCTTTTTCAGTTTATTTATATGCAACTTTGCATACATTTTTTTAACAGTTTTGTGCTGAATAAAATTTTCATTTTTTTTTTTTAGTTCTATATTTTTAAAAAAATCAAGTAAAATAGATTGTTATTTTTAATTTAGATTTAGTAATTTTTGATCACACAAAGTTCATTATTATGATTTTTTTTTCCCAAAATAACAATTATGATAACTAAATTACAATATGATGATCATTATTTTTGCTGCAAGCAAAGTAATTAGTAAAAATTTTAATCCATAAAAGTGAGTAAATACAATGTACAGTTTTAAAATAATGTACACATTTTAAAATTTAATATATTAATGTATTTCATTGTTATATGTCATTAAAATAAGATGTTGATTATTTATTATACTGAATGAAATACTCTTTGGAAGAGCTTTGTAATCATTAACAAAGAATATTTTAACTTTGGATATATCATTAACTGATTGACTTGCAAAGATGCTGGATAAAAATTAAATAAAATACTGTACTGTACATTCATTAATTGCATTTTAAGTTTATAATCAAAATATTGTATGTAGCACTAATATTGTGTACTGTATTTGCTGTATTATGAATAAAGCATACTGTTCAGTTTCAGTATGAAAGTTGCTATTTTGCTTTTGGATGACATAGCGTTAGTAACTATTCTATGATGTCAACAATCTTACAAAATGGCCACCAAAAAAAATTTTTTTACATTTTTTTTATATGATTGTTATAGTGAATAGTCGATTGTAAATGAAAATAGTGAGTAAAAATTGATGATGATCGCTATTGCAAATCTTCACATAAAGGACAAGTGCTAAACAAGATATAAATATATGTTTTTTATAATCAATAAATGTGCATATAATTATAATCAAATTATAATCAATTATATTATTATCAACCATGTGTACATACTACTTTATTTAACAAAACAGTATGCTGTTTTTTCCTCATTAATATTTGTATAAACACATATATATCAGTAGGTAAAAACTTCATTTCATTTTTTACCAATTTTATTAACTAAATTAAAAAAGCATGTAACAATCAATTATATAGTACAGATGAATGAAAACAGCCTTTCCATAGATGTCCTACAAGTAATTTGCTTTTGCATGTCAAAGCAATGTTTCCACTAAAAAAAAACCAGGTTTCATTTTGTGATAAGTATTGCTTAATAAGATAGAATCAATCAAGTATATAAAATGGTCAAGAGTTAAAACTATCTATAAATTAGAGTATTGAAACATCCTCTATTCAAATCTTACAGGCTACTTTTCCTTCATTATATAATATTATCTACTTTGTTTTTTCTTTAAAAATCAATACTATCACTTTTTCCCTATCCTTTATACTTATTATTATCCTTTATAAAACTATAATTCTATTTTCATCCAAGTCAATTTCTTTCAATTTTTATAAATATATTAACTCAGTATTTTTTTTTCTACTTATTATTATAAAGTTTATAACATAAATCTAAAATTATAAAGTTATAATAGCAATTTTAAAAAGCAACTGGCATCATATTTCTCATATACAATGAAACTCTTTGATTTTTAATGTATAATAATTATATCATTATTATTATCAAATCCATTTTATGAATAAAATATCATTAGAGAATAAATTTAACCACAGTTTACAAAAATTATGTGCTACTCATAATGTTCATAAATGGTGAATGACTATCAAATGCCTTCACTCAATGAAAAATCTCAACCAACTTTCAAGATCTAAAAAAAATTACTTGATCATACAGAATTTAAAATTATCAATAGAAATTTATAACATAAATTTTAAAAAATCTAAAACTCTATAAAAAAACAATATAATGAAATATTGGAAGATTTATACTTTTTTCACTTAACATTTAATTTACAATAGTTATTGCATATCTTAAAGTTATTAATGTTTAAAATACTTTACACTACTTACATTAAAAAACTCCACATAATGGTAAAAACTTCTATCGACAATACTTAAATATTATTGCTAGATCATAATATTCTAGTGGTTCTTTAATATTCATTTCACAAAACTTCCAAAAAGCGTTTAGTAAAATTATGAGAGATTATTGTGTAAATTGTTAAAAAATTAGTCCTGGCACAACATTTTCCCATGACATACAATAACTTATGTTCTCTGTTATTTCTTTAAGACTAACACAAGTTTGAGCAACACTAAATATATAGCAGCTACTCTTAAATGAATATGGTTATTTCAATTCCAAGAAGAAAAAAAATGATTTTAAAAAACTGCTTTAGAAATGAGTATTGTAATGATAATAAAAAACCAATTGGAAAACTACAAATGTATCTGCATATATAGTATAGTTGAACATGGTTCATTTTTCTATATATTTGATATTTTGGGCAATATCTTTTAATCACTTCTGCAGAAAACTTTCTAAAATATTTCAACAATATATTTAATTGTAACTCTTAGATTTGTTTTATTCCCTGCCATATTTTCCCAATGAAAACAATCAACAATGTACTTTTTTAGAAATTTTTTTTAAGATAATCATTAGAACATAAATAGGTTCTACTTCTCCCACAAAAATCATGTTCAAGTTTACCATAAAACATTCTTCTATGAAGACTTCTATTGTTCATTTGTTTTATAAGAACAAATCAGCAAATGATCATTTTATTTATAGGGAACTCCATAGTATTGCAGCTTACAAGTTTAAGAACATAAATTGATTTTATCATCTTGCTTTTGTATTTTAAAATTTTACAGAGCATCTTTAAATGAAACTTTTCAAGTGCCTTTCTATTATGATGACAAAGTGTACAAATCATAATTCAGATACAATAAATTAGGTAAAATAACAGCTCTATATTATAACACATATATATATATAGTGTAACACTCACGTATATATGTGTGTGTTACATGTACTTGTTTACAGTTCATTGAAATGATAATGGGGGGGGGGGGCAAAGAAATGAAAGAGATGAATTTAAGAAATAAAGAGTAAGTCATATTGATACTTAAATTACAATAATATAAACTAAAAAAATAAGTAGATCGATAAGATAAGAACAAGAGAAAAAAATTAGAATGGGGAAAAGAAAATCTGATTTAAGTTTAAATTAAGATTCAGAATCCGCTCTCTTCTTTTTATCTTTAATAATAGAATTCTAAAAAAAATTAATGTCACAAAAAGAAAAAAAAAAGATATAATGTCAAAACATAAGTAAATGGAAATAAAATGCAATTCCAAATTAGAAATAGAAATATAAAATAATTAATGTTATGTAATCATTGTAAACTATTTTAATTAAAATTTTGGGAAATTTCTGCCAGATAAGATACTAGATTAATCTAAAAAAAAATTAGTTAATTAAAGAAAAAAAAATGAACAATAGGGAGGAGGGGGTCTATAAAAATGGTAGGCTAGATAGTTTAATGGTTAATTTTTTTTGTTGTTGTTCAAGTAAAATCTGTTAATCCACTGGAACAATTATTCGGAGTGTGTCTTGCAGTTTGCCTAAAGTTTTGAGTTTAACAGTTATTTTTGAAGTTTGCCATAGACCATCGGAAAGGAGACCAAGAAGCAGAAGACTGTAGCTTATTAAGAAATAGAATAATCAATCTAAATAAAATTAAAACAAATATTGGATATTTGACCATTGTATATATTTATTAAGAAAGTATATGATGGACTGTAAAATTAATAATCGACTAAATAACACTATGCGCTGCTAAGAAAATCACAGGAGTGCCCATCTGGGCTTCGTTCCCTGGGCTCCATTACCATCAATCTCTCTTCTGCATCAATGCCTCACAGCAATGTAGAACTCTGCCACTTATATTCTCTCCTACTGCCATTCCAAATTCTAGAAAATGAAAAAGGAACCGAAGCTGATGACCAAATGGTAAGCCACGAAGAGTGAAAGGAACATTGTGAACTTAAAATCCCAAGGACTGTGAAGGGATAATCATGCAAAATGATCACAAATAGCTACAATGCACATCCAAGTTAAAACCTAGGTAAATATAATGAACTTTATCAATAAATGTCTAGACATTATTTAGTATAAATAAAATAATATGAATTATTTATAATACTTCACTCATATACACTTTAATGCAATTAATTTTCTTAAAAACTTCTTTATTTTCTTACAGTTTCGACTGTCCAGCTGTCTTCTTCAGAGCTTCATCTTCCTTACAGTTGTTTTAACTTTAATTAAAATTAATTGCATTAAAGTGTATATGAGTGAAGTATTATAAATAATATATATGATTATATGAAGATATGCAAAAAAAGTGAAGGAGAAAAATAAGAGAAATAATATGAAAGAAGGACTATTGAGATTACCAATGTTAGAATTACATAATTGAAGAAGTATGAAATAATATGAAGGAAGGACTATTGAGATTATCAATGTTAGAATTACATAATTGAAGAAGTATGAGATAAATTAGATCTTACTAAACCATATTTATTTTTTGTTTATTATTATTATTTTTGGTGTTAAATATGTGTAATGGAAATATTAACATACTGGTGAACGTGTGTATAGAAATAAAAATATTTGCTAAACAATACTTGGTCTGTTCTCTTTCCTTTACCTGTATTTCCATGATAAAAAAAAAATGGGCAAGTTGGATGTGTTCCTGATTTATGCACTGGGTTCCCTGTCTCAATGTGTTGGAGCTAGTGTCTGGGTTATTTTCCAAATGTTTCTGCTATGCCTTTCATTCAGAGCAGTCCATTTACATAGTTTATATGACCTTATCTTGAAAAAACTAAATTGCTTTTGAAGGATTGACATAATCCCAGCAGTTATGGAGGGATGCAGTGAACAGGAAAAATGATCGAGATTTATACATTCGTGCAGTCTTAGTCTGATCATAGGTATGATTGATAATTATATCTAGCAGTAATATTCTACTCCTCTGCTTCATTTTATGATCAAAGGGTTGTCAAAATGTTTTCCTTTTAAGTTAAATACATAATTTCAAAAGGAAAACTCTCGATCATTACAATATATGACTTAATTTATTTGCAACAGTAATTTCCCTGTAATGAAATATTCTATCTTTTGACTTATTAAAAACAGCAGCAATACAATTGATTCTGTACTATATCTTCTTTCTAAAAGTACTAAAATCTCAAATTGATAATTATCCATGTTAAAATAGCTGAGACATAATTTTAAAAATCAGTTTCTTGAATATTAATTATTAAATCGAAGTCTATATGTTGCATTCAAATCATTAAGTACATTCAATAAATTGTCTTTTAAACTGGCAAAAATAGCATAATAATTAGCATACTGTAAATTCAGAATCCAAAAAGAAAAAATTCTTATTCTAGCTTCCATTGCCAAACCTGTATCAGATTTTGATCTGTTTCATTTAAGAATCTATAAACAGTTCCTAAGACTACTGTCAAAACAATTGAAAATAATGTTAGAGCAGCACATTCCTTGCTTAACACCAGCTTTCATTTCAAATGCTTCATATTTTTTTGCCTGTAATAATACCATTTCCTCTCATTCCATCATATAGAAGTTGTATAATAAAAATAAACTTTGGTAGTCAACCAATTATTTTCAAAGAATGTCATAGATGCCCTATTAACTGAATTAATGTTTTTACCAAACCATTAAAAGCAATATAAAAATCACTCTTTATTCCCAACACTTTTCTTTGCATTATCTGGCAACAAAAATCATGTCTTTAATGTTTCTTGATTTTCTAAAATTGCATGAGTCTCTAATAATCATTATTCTAAGATTGGAAGGAACCTTTTCAACAAAATCTTTGAAAATACTTTTGCTATAATGAATTATGATATTTCACAATGATTACTGCAAGCTTCTATTCTGTTTATTTTTGTAATGAATAAATGCAACCCTAAGAACAGGAAGGACAACTTCATAAATCTATATATTCCTAAAAATTTCCAATATTTCTTTAAGCTAACACGTCACATTTTAAAACTTCTCCAGAAATTTCATCAAGATTTGCTATCTTCCCATATTTAAGAATATAATTAAAATGTTTTGACTTGCTGAATAACTATCATCAAATCTAAATGAGTAGTTAAAATAGATATACCAATAGTCATTGTCACAACATTTTTATCACTATTTAAAATGTGATCCAAATATTCCATATGTTCAAAATATTATTATTTTAACCCATTAATGCCTAAGAAAAATTTAATAAATAAAAATCATTTTATATGTAAAGTTGAAGAAAATTAAACACATTTTAAGAAAATGTCAAAAAATATAGTATTTATATATTAGTTCACAGAGAGTGGTACTGGATTTCTTAACCATGTGGAGTGATTAAATATTTGTATATTTCATTATAGATTTTACAAAAAATGGGTGTTCTCAAATGAGGATGTTAGGCAGATGTAATATTTTTCAAAGCAATCTTTTTCAATGCACAATGTCTTTTTATATTTTTTGCAAGATCACCTAGATTTCTTCTGGTACACATATTTTAATTGCCTATCCAGTTTTTCTGGAAAATGGTAGCCTTTGGTAATTTCAATACTTGAACTGTTTTCCCTTTTTTTTACACATTCTTAAGCAGCACTATTCTTCAAACAGTTGTGTAGTATGTTAAGGTAAATTCTAATTGATTTACTTTAGTTTCTGAAGCAATTTGATGCACCTTCCAAGCCATTGTCATCATTACGTCCAGAAAATAAGTAAGCAAAACCCTCTAATTGAAATCCTGCACACCCCATATATATATTGTATGAAGAAAATAATTTAGATTAGGACATATTTATTTCAATTTTGCATTTTTAGTCCAATATTTGACTTGTTGTAATGGTTCGACGAAATCATAAATTGTTAGGATATAACAAACATTATTATCTTTCCATTTTACACATATTTTATTATTCTCATTGAATCTATAGTTGTATGCACTCTTTCCATTTTTTTCATTACTTTGGAATCTTTTACAGAACATTTTGTAATCTGTTATCTCTTACAATTCTAGTTGCTCTTATATATATATATTAGATAAATTATCAATCAGTAGGTTGAAAAGTATTTCATGTTTTGACGGTTCTAGTAAATTTTTCAAAAGGTCAGTAACTACCCTGGCACCTAGTGGTATACCTTTAGCATATTCTGTTTCACACTGCTTTTTTCCACATTATACATCAAAAGTATAGCAATAACGATAACTAGTGATCATCCAGTTCTTATATCCAAATCTAACCAGTTTTCCTCTTATTCATTGTTTAGCTGGATTATGGCCAAAATATTTTATCCTTGATTTATCAAGAGATATATCTTTATGAAAACAATCCCACTGACAAAGTTTTTTTATGAGCTTGTCCATCAGTGGTCTTATTTTATAAATCTGACCAGTCAACCAGATGAATAAATCTTAATACATTTGTCACTATAAACACAAGATATTCCCAAATCTTCACCAAGTGATCAGTATAATCGCTCTTGTGGTAATGGATGATATTAAACTAGAAAGAGAATTGTGGAAAAGGTTCTCATTTCATCGGGCTGCATAGTAAAATTATGATTATTTTTTTGATGAGAGTAGATTAAAGTTTGTTCAAAGATATAAGTAATAATATCATCACAAAGAAAATTTTCAAAAATGTTTTGGGGTGATAAATCTTTTAAATCATCTCTTACAATGATTAGTTCATCAACAAATTCACTTCTTTCTTGTAATTCAAAATGGGAATATTCAGAATGCTTTTTATCCATTCTAGTCTTGCAAATTCTATGTATTCCTTTGCTAAAGATCCAAATGCTTAGTCTTGTGAGTTTCGCTTAATTTACATCTCAACATTAGTCTCAATTTACATCTCAATATTAAAAGTAATAACAGTAGTATCAATTGCAACAGGAATTTCATTTTGAATGAAATTTGGATCAATAATATCATCAAATTCTTTACAGATCATACGTTCATCTAAATTAGAAGGAACTACACATAACTCAACACTTTCAGTTCCATGGTATTCTTCACCATTGATGTCATCTAAAGCTTATTCCAATCATGGAAATTATTTTATTCCATAAAATGTTTTTTGAGTCCATAATAAGTTATTGTCAACACTTTTATATGAAAAGACAAAATATAACAAATTATATAATGGTAACACCTTGGTAACACCTAATGTCCTCATTTGAGGACAGAAAGATTTAATAACAATCAAATACTACTAATTGCAAAAATAATCAAATCAAATAAATACTTACAGTTAGAATGATATATCAAGCTGTTAATTATTGTTAAAAAAAATTTTAGATTTTTTTCAAAATTTGGAAATATTTTTTAGAAATGCACTTGCTTATGCACAAAAATCATCCAACACTAACAAGTATAAAAATACTAATAATGATATTTACTCAAACAAAAACAATTGATGTTTGTTTATTTAGAAAAGATATAGTTCAAAGAAATTCATAAATATTGGCTACTTATGCCAGTATGTTTATTATTTCAGGCATCCTCAAGTGAGTACAGCCTGTGTTTATGTGTTTTAATATAAAAATTACATTGCAAGAGTTTGTTAAGATTGTGATACCATTTTCTTAGGGGCAGGAGTTGATTTTAGAACATCAAAAAAATGATCAAAAGTAATTATAATTAGCAAATAACTGTATTCCATTGCAGTTTTCATCCACCAATCATTTTTTAAATCTTATTGACAGTCACTCTACTTTCTTTAAATCTATTATTATTCTGTCAAACATCAAATCACTAGTAATAACAGTCTAAAATTAATAGTGATTCTTTTTAGTGAACCTAAGAATATTTATATGAAACCATACACATTTCTTAAAAGAATTCCAAGCCTCTATAATATGTCCAAATTATTAATTTTCATATTCATTATAACTGTTGAAATTTAGTACATATGATACTTCTAAAAACCCAAAATCAATTTTCTTGTGATTGGAACAAGATTTACTTTTTTATGTAATTTATCATTTGAACTTATAGTACATTATTAATCTATGATCCATCCAACAATGTAAGCTTGTAAGTGCTCATATAATATGAATTCTTGCATTTGGACTTTAATAAATCTATTAAATGACATTATTCTGAGTAGTGTTTCTTTATGGTAATATTTCTACCTAAACAATGAGTTTGTGATGTGTTTGTAATAGTAAGTTTATGTATTGTACAAAAATTCAATAATAATGGGCCATTTAAATTTACAGTGACAATACATTATTTTTAACAACTTTTAGCCAGTGTACTATTTATACTAAGATGTGCATTAAAATTTCCAAAAAGAAAAATGAGATTACTGCAATACCATTCAATAAAAAATAAATGTGTTCTCTTTTTGAGTTTTCTTAATTTGACGTTGGAGGACATGAACTAATAAAATGAGTACTAGTATAGCTAGTAATGTTAACATCATAAGCTTTATTGATACAATGAGGAATTCAAAAATGGATATCAAATTACTTTTCAGAAAATCAGACACCATGCATTTTATGTTTGATTTGCTCTTGTAGCCATCTACTTATTCTATTAAACTTCCTCTATAAGATAAGTTCCATTAAAAATAGCTAGCAATCTTAAATCTTCACAACTCCTTAGCCATAAGTGTTGTTTTGATCTTGAAAAAATTGTATCAAGCAATAATATTTGCACATACCATATGTATATTCAGAAATAAATTAGAATTATAATTCTTACTTTAATACTATCACACCCTCCTACCTTACCACTACTACTATTATTTCTATTGCTTTCCTAACTAATTTGCTAGACATGACAACCTAGTCAGACTGTGAGACAGATCATTTTAAATTACATTTTTTAGATCTCTTCCACTTGAATAGTAGATAAGCTTTTTCCAACTGAAACTCCTGTTTCAATCCAGATCTAAACATATTAATGAATGTATTGCCTCAAGCAAAGATTTCAATTAAGAACTACCAGTTTATTAAATCTATTTTCATTACTGATTTTGGAATTCTCAAGGGCTCGAGTTATAAAAATAAAAAAAGGAATTGGAATCAAAAATATTGTGCATATTAAAATGGAATATTTACTCTGTCATATTCATTTCACCTAGTTACATCCTACAGCCCATTGTGCCAGGGTTAAACTCTAAAAAGTACTTTAAAAGATTTCTATACAGGTATATAGGTATGATCGCATATATATATATATGAGAGCATCAACATCTGTAACCTATCTATTATATAAAGATTATAGTAATATATTTATTTAAAAGTAATGCATAATTTGAAACACAATTTAATTCAATTTATAATTCAATTTGCTTAAATCACATGTATATATGTGTATTATACAAACTACCTTCATACATATATAGCATCTTGTTATTTGATTATTTACTATATTTTCTAAATTTATTTTAAAATAATCTGCAAAATAAAACCAGGAGATGCAAATCTGTTTTAGGATGGCATGATGATGAAATCTAAAAATTATTAAGACAATAAATGTTTGTTAAAAATATATTTTATCTTGTAAATAAGATTTAACCAACCGTATCAATTGCTAAAATCTTGTGGGAAAGTAAATGATCAAATCTTAGAAAACATCCTGTTCAAGGAATAATATAAAAGGCAGGAGTTATTTTTGATACTTAAAATATATAAAATTAAAAGGTACTAATTGCTTGTTAATATAAATAGGCCAATTTTATCCATATAATATACACTCTGTAAAAAATCTTTGAAGAGTTTGCTAACTGAATCCATGTCAGTTTGATTTTTGATATGGTTGAGTAGGGCAGGCAGGAATTGCTATTCTCCAAGCCTGGGGAATGGTGATTTCCATCTCCATCCTATGTTTGAGGGAACCTAGCCATTATAGTGATGGAAGTCCTGTTACAGAACTGCTGCACTGATGTTTCAACTGGAAAGATGCTGCCTATCCTAAGAACAATTGCTGTTGCTATATCTGCCACCAAGAATAATGCCAACAGACAAGCTTCTACCAAAGAGTTGAAGGGAAATTCCCAAGACCACTGCAAAGAGCTCTAAAATGAACTTTTAACTCTAAACTTTAAAGCTATAGCTATCATCCCAATTTAAATGAACATTCAAGGTAAAGTTTAATCTCTTAAATCTTCATCTAAGTAAAATGTAAAGCAACTATGTAATATTTTGCCTTATCCTCTGTAATTTTAAATCTGTAAAACTTCTAATATCCCATATGTTAAATATAAAATTAAAAATCATTTTTTTAATTGAAATCTATCTTTCACTTTCATGTTTGCAGATGCCTATTTATAAATTTTAGTTAATAAAATTTCATTTCATATGTGATAATATGCCAAATGTATGTTGAAACAATGAGCATATTAATTTTAATAATCTTGTATCAAAGATATGTTCATTTCTATCTTCAATTTAGTAAATATAAAATAACACTTAATTATCAGAACCTGCCTAGCTGTTTCAAAATTAGATTAGTTAACAATAATGTTTGATCGCTTTGCTATTTTTGTAATAATTCAACTGAACTTTAAAGTTGATTTTTCATATTTAGTTATTCTGGTTAGCAGTATTATAATAATAATTATGATTTTAAAAGTAACTTTATCTGATAGTGGAATCCTAGCTATAAATATATATTATTAAGATATATTTTGTATTTCAGGAATGATTATAACCCCTTAAAATATACCTCCCTCTATTTAGAATTTAATTAGTGATGCAGATTAATTGTTTATTAAACAGAATCATTAATTTATTAATTTAGCTCTTTTAGTATAGCATTAGTTTTAGATGCTTAATTTATGAATTGGCTTATTAGCAGTACAAATATTAGCTATCTATTATAATGCACAACTAATTATTTTTGTCATATTTGTTATATTGCCTTTGTGCTTTGTGGATGTGTATTTATGATATATATATATATTGATATATCCTTATCTTGCTAATCCTCATGGGCCAATGGCAGAAACCATCCCATTTATCAGCTATCCATACCATAGTGGACATCAAGTCACAGCCAGGAGATAGTATTGTTCAGATAGGGCACTACGACGCAGAACTTTTAAATACACCTATCCTAGTCCTGAACTCATCATGTTCGCATTTTATTAATTTATTAGCAAGCTCCTTGATTCCAAATGGACTACACATCTTATATGTGGAAATAATTGTTCATCTGCACTGCCACCTTTTTAATAGTTTACTAATGTGCCTATAGCGAATCTTAGGTAATGCTAATTTAGCCTGTTCCCCTTAGTAAAATATATTTGGAGGTTATCCAAAACCACAATTATATCTGGTTTGATGGATTCTGATTTGCATCATACTCGAGCTTTATTATTGTGCTCATCTTATTTAGCTTAATGTAAACAGCTACAACATTAATACTGTACAGTAACTGATATGTCTCTGGCTAGCATTGTTACTTTATCAGTTGGCAAACCGTGGCATAGGAATCAATATTATTTTCCATATTAAATTATCAAAGGCATAAATTACTCACTGGGCATAGTTATTTAATACACTGTGCCATTACTTTTTGTATCTAAAAGTTTGTAGGCTAAGAATCAAAAATTTTAATTACAGCTGGAATCGTATCATATGAGAGCGCCACTAGGAAAAGAACCTAGAGCCACGAAATTAAAATAATCTTATATTTGCGGCTGTTAATTTTTATACGTATGACAGATCCAGCTAACCTCCCCTTTGTAATCCTATTTTTAATATGTGTGTATACGCGACAATCATATATTTTATTATCACATACAAGTGCTAAAGGAACAACCAAGCACCCTTAAATATGTTTCAAATAATAATAGGCTTTATTATAATTTTTACTTTTCTTTTATTCAAGACTATTGATAGAACAAATCATTAATAATTCCCCTCTACCTTCCTCTTTTGTATAAACTTAACATGACTAACATTGTCTTTCTTTTTTTTTTTCTTTTTATATAAAATAAAAAAAAACTAACAAAGGTGAAGACTAATATGTATTTTTCGTTCTTGAAGAAACATGCGCTTTTACTTATATATATATAAGCGTCCCAGAATGGTCCGAATCTTGACCGGTACAGAGGCTAAGCGGCTTACTATTAGGAGCAAGTTATTACACTAAATCCCTACCCTCTCTTTCAATATTTACTCAACTCTTAAACTTTTCATTTATGCTTTCTTAAATCATGTTTACATTCTATTTTGATAACAATTTCTGGAATTCATTTCTGGGATTATTATTATTTTTAACCTCCTCCTATAATCTTGAATTTCATCAAAAGTTATTTGAAAACCCTCCGTAAAAAAAAAACAAAAAACATAAATATGAATAAATTATGTATTTTAAATAAAACTAATTGGGCAATGTAAACATAAGCATTATATATATATAACAAAAACCCTTTCTATTGTTGCAACTTATAGTTCATGACTGATTAAATACAATCCGAATTAGATATGTTTTTAAGTTCAGCAATCTATAGGTCAATCAAAAAGCAAAGTTTATATTACCCTGATCGATCAGTGTCCATACGTATTCCTTGGGATCCTTTGGGAGTTGATTCACAGTAACGAATTTTGTCCCCCGGCTGGCTCCGCTTTCTCTTAGGTGACCTTGTTACATGAGGTGGTTTCCCGGTGCGATGAAAATCTAGGAATCGGCCAGTGTCCTGGCTGGGGACGGATTTTAGTTGTTTAGCCTTCTAACATTTTATTTTCACCTTATAATAGTTCTTTTCTTTTATTAAAAAAGCTAATAATAATCCAAATAATAGTTTTGTCTCTGTATTTATAGTCCTTTTTGCATTGTTTTTTTAACTGATCCTGTTCCCAGCCAGTGATTGCATTTCTTTAATTTTTTTAGTTTTTAACACCTTCCAACTAGAAGCCACGACAATAGAATTAATTACAATTCTTTTCCCCCCTCCTCTCCCTTCAGATTAGATAATTTAATTAAAATTGTTTTTGAAAAACAAAAAATATTTTATTATTTTTCTTCTTTTAATATCACTTTCCATGTAATCTCTCAATCCAATTAAAAAAAAACAACTAATCTACCATTTTGCCTTTTCTTTTCTTTCTGTTTTTTTTTTTTTTCAAATCCCAATAAAAAACTAATAAATACCAAAAAACTACTATAAAAAACTAATAAATAATACCAAAAAACTTTCTATATACACAGCATTTATTTCTTATTTTATACCTAGTATATATATGTGTAGATACGTAATTTACATACACAGAAAATATAACATGAGCCGCTTGAAATTATCGGCTCAACACTTAAATGAGATCATACTTAGTATTACTTTCAGTCAATCACATTCCATTGTATAACATCTATATGCATTAAATTAATTGTATTTTGATTTTATAATTGAGTGTAACTTATTTTATTTTTCATTATCATTAATTATAATAAGCTTATTTAAATTTACCTCATCTTCATTATCATTTTACTGTATTCCAGTCCCAATTAAATTATTGATTGTGTTTGATATGCATTGTAGTTAAGATATTAATATTGCCTTAAGTTTAGCCCATTGTTAGTTTCTTAACCCAGTTTGTATTGCATGTGCGGTAGGTTTATGAGTCTCATTTCTCTCTATGTTCAGAGACGGCTTATGAATTAAAATAAGGCCTGTGTGTAACCTCAGAATTGTCATTCATAAAGTATTAAATCATGAACACTGATAAATAGGTTGAAACTTGGTTGGGCTTGGGATATTCATATCCCATTTCAATCAGGTTTAGGATATTTTACCTGGAATCTGAGTTTTGTTACATGAATGTACAAATCTGACCATTACAATATGGCTAAATAATAAAAATATGGTTGCACAACCATACTATCCCATTGTCAGTTGGTATAAAGAAATGATCAATGGCATAAGAGGTTCATTCAAGGCTAATAGTTGTGTTTTATATCTATTTAAATGAATTATTTTTTTCTATTTGTTTTTTCTGTGTGCATCATTTTTTCTGAGATTTCACTGTAATTAAATACTAATATTTTAACATAGATCCATTAAATCAAGTAATACATTTTGTCTAATAAATAAAAACTTTAATAATTCTTTTCAATTTTATTAAATGTTTTGATTATTAGCTAAAATTTATTTTACAGTATTAAAAATAATAATAAAATAGAATAGCTTTATTTTTTGGGAGTTCATAAAAAGTTTGATGAGGGAAATGCCACAATTGGAATGATTATTTAACCCAAACTAGGACAAAAATTTTCTTAACTTTAAACAATATTTAACCAAAACACCTACATGACTGTTATTCTATAGAAAGTCAACATAGTATAGAATAAGTCTCTGACTTTGTGTTCTTTATTCTATATGCAACAATAGTTTGTCATCTGACCCACTCCTCCATCTTATTCTTTATCCTTTGAATTAGTTTTCTATAGATAATTTTATCTTCATATTTGAAATTTAATAATAAATTATTATAAAATCCATAAATATATTTATGAACAATTTTATGGTTTTTAGCAAATAAAAATCTATAACATAACAGATTGTAAATAGCATTATCTATTCATTATCTTTAGTTAACTTATATTTTATACATATAAACATTGCAATATGTGCCTTTAGCTGAAATTTTGATGCACTTAGCTTATGATGCCAAGCATAGTGAAAGTATTAGATGTGAGATGTTGAACTATTTCCATCATCTATGAGTGAATGTATAGAAAATTTTAAACTTTATTTAAACTTTCCAAATACAAACAACTTGTTAGTAATAACACACAAATAGACAGCATGGGTTAGTAATTACACGTTTCGAGTAGTATTATTCTGCACTCTTCTTCAGGTGTTGCTGGCCGATATATACAGTGATGATATTCACTTAGAAGTTGAACTCACATCTTTAGATTCATATTCTCCCAACTGAGCTATTCTGTCAAAGGTAACATATAGTAGAAATTTGATATATTTATATATGATGGTTGGATCAAATTCTCCTGAGTCCTTCAATTTTTTTTTTTATACGAGCAAGGCTAATTAGTTTTTTTATTATTATTATTATTGTTTAATATTTTTCCTAAGAGCAAGAATAATTAGAGGCTTCCATACATTATGTACTGCCACACTGGGTTGATTTATAGGATTATTTACCATTGTCATATGAGCAGCTTTCTTGAATTTTCTTCTATGCATTTTTTCCTCTTTATCCAATATCTTTGTATTTTCCCAATTAAACATATGTCCATTAGTATATACATAATCTGCTATGGTAGAAACATCTGTTTTTCTCTTTTAACCATTAGTTTGTGTTCTTTCAATCGCTGTTCAACAGGGTGACAGGTCTCACCAATGTACTTCCTTCCACATTCACATGGCATTTCATAAATGCAGTTTTTGTTCTTCAGCATTTCCAGTTTAGGCTTAGTAGAAGTAAGAATTCCTCGAATTATGATATGGCTTTGTAAAGCTGTTCCAATGTTATATTGACTGCCGATTTTCTTTAATTTGTCTGCCATTTGCATAGAAGAAAAATTCAAGGAAGCTGTTCATATGACAATGGTAAATAATCCTAAAAGTCAACCCAGTGTGGCAATACACAATGTATGGAAGCCTCTAATTAATCTTGCTCTTAGGAAAAATATTAAACAATAATAATAAACTAATAAGCCTTGCTCAATAAAAAAAACTGAAGGACTCAGGAGGATTTGAACTAATTATCATATATAAATATATCAAATTTCTACTATATGTTGCTTTTGACAGAATAGCTCAATTGGTAGAGCGTTTGCCTTAAATTCGATATTCAAGAATCTAAAGATGTGAGTTCAACTTTTAAGCGAATATTGTCACTGTGCATATAAACCAGCAACACCTGACGAAGAGTGAAGAATAATACTACTCGAAATGCTGTGTAATTACTAACCTGTGTTGTCTATTTGTGTGTTATTACTAACAAGTTGTTTGTATTTGAAAAGTCTAAATAAAGTTTAAAATTTTCTATACATTCAACATTCACTCATAGATGATGGAAATAGTCCAACATATCACATCTAATAATATACCATCATCACAAACCTTCAGACAAATATAATGAATGTATATTTCAATGTCTGAGACTCACTGTGACAATTAAATGTTTGAATATGATTTTTTATAATTTAACTTGATTTACAATTTATGAGTATATATTACATTCTTTGATTAAAAGAGAATTAATTAATTAAGCAATAAAGTGCTACAACTAAGCACTATTATTTGACCACCATTAGTACTAGTTTGTTACTCTCTTAACATAATTAACAATGGGGGGGGGGGGGGCTTTAATATTTTTAGCTTGGCAGTTTAGCAGCTTTAGGTATATTGATAGCTTTTTAGGCAGATAGTCTTGGGTGTTGATATGCAATTGATATATGTTGTTGATATAATTAACTCATTAAAAATGGAGTATTTAATCATAGTGATTTAGCTACTTCAACTAAGTTATATATAGGGCTGTTATTCTGTTATTATATAAAAGCTAGATGTAGACTCAATATAACATAAGCACTGGAAAATTTTCATTTAAAAATGCTCATTATAATTTTGAAAATATGATGGCAAAATCATAAAACCAACAGCTATGTTTTCTTCAGATTTGCTGACTGAGTTGATATTGAATCTACTATTGTAAAGGACCTTATCACTTAAATTGGGTATATGAAGAGAATGAATAATAACATACTGTCTAAAAAGAAAAGTATTTTGTGCAATCTTAACATGATTACCATGGAAGAAATAGACCATTGTTGATAATTATATTATCCCAAAGACATTTTTAATAGACAATAATTAACTGCTTTTTCACTGCAGAAGATATGACTGAGGAATGAATGCAATGAAAAATTACAATCAGACATGGTTTTGAAGTCATTCCAGAAAAAAAGTTTGCAGAAGTTAAAACATTGCAAGATAAAAAAAAAAACGTAAGAACCAGCATGCTATATAAGAGGGATTGCTTTGAATAAATATAGTAAATCCACCTTTTACTTTTTTTTTTTCTGGAGTTAAAATAGCCAAAATCGTTATTGAGTTGCAGTTAATGACAAGATTTAATTCAACAGTATCCATAAACAAACAATTAGAAAAAGGGGGGGGGCGGTGAAATTATTTAACCCCTTCCTTATCAATTATATTTCATAAATTTTATAATTTTAAAAGAATGTCCCTCTACATATATATATATATTTTAAAAATTGTGTAATTTAAAAAGTAAATAGTTTTTATTCCAAGTTTTGCGAAAACTATTGGGTCTCAGCATGGAATGTTTTTATTGAGAAATTGTTTGTCAGCTGCGGTGGAATGCTTCAGAACTCTCAGCCAAGTTCTACTTTTAGCAATTGTCAAAAAATTTTTATTTTAACAAATGTGTACCCGTTTTAATAGTCTTTCTTTCAATATCTATAACTGACATTGATGCATTGCTTAGGTCTATTTATTAAGCATTTATATTAATTTTAATTTCTTTTTACTATTATTTTAAATAACCTAAAATTAATTAATATAAATGAATTTAATATTGTATCTCCCTTAAACTTATTTTTAAACATAAGTTCTAGTTTTAGCAGTTATCAAAAAAACTTTTAACATGTATGTTTTAATAGCATTTCATGATCTGTATTTGACATTTTAAATAGCTTAAATTTAATTAACATAAATGAATTTTATATTATATCTTACTTACAAAATTATTTTTATGTATAAGCACTTACTATTTAAAAAAAAAAAAGCCTGTCTATTTTTTTAAGTATATGTTTACATACTAATAAATATAAACAGAATATGCTTCCAAATATGTTAAGTTTAAAAATTTATCTTAAATGCTCTAATGATTCCTGAAAATGTGCTGATAAATATATATTAATTTAGTGAGTCTGTAAAAAAGGAATTTGCTTTTAACTGTAAGAATTTCAAGAACTAAAGCCTTAAAGCATATGAACAACTCAAATTGTTAAAACCATTCCATACATTCTTATTATAACAACTATTACTAATATGTAATTTATCGATATGGTAAACAAGCATAGTTGTTCTTAGCAACAAGAATGAACCAACATGATAAATTTTCAAGCTTGTTTTCACAAAAACTTAATCATTCGAAATCATCAATTGAGTTTTCTTTAATAGGAAGATGTGTATATAATATTTTTCATTTACCAGCATGTTGTTTTTATATTCAGCATAAAAAAATATATTTTACTAACATGAACATACATAGGTTTGCTTTCCAAACAATAACAGCCATCTTCTAACAAATACTGGAATGAATAAAATTTATGACTGCTTTATCTCCATGAATGTAATACATATACAAATACAAGAATTGTATTAAGAGCAAAGCTTTATTAACAATAAAAAAACTGTAGTGCTTAGTATACTTTCAACAGATAATTGTCATGGACAAAGCAATCCTTGTAACAGAGGTAAGCGAATAAGACCCTGTTTAAAAGCTAACAAATTAGCATATTATTTGCATAGTGCATTAATTAGTTAGAGCAAGCCACATTATAGAAATGGGAACACAAGATTATTTCCTATTGATGGCATAATTGTCCTTGGAAATATGCCAAACCTCCTTGTCACATTTCACTTGGCATCATTGCACTTCCAAGCACAATTATGCCAACAATAGGAAAGAATCTTGTGTTCCCCTTTCTATAAAGTGGCTTGCTCTAACTAATTAACGCACTATGCAAAAATTATATTAATCTGTTAGCTTTTAAACAGTCTCATTCCCTTACCTCTGTTACAAGCATTGCTATGGGTATGACAATTATCTGTCGAAAGCATGCTAAGTACTACAGTATTTTTATTGCTAATAAAGACTTTGCTCTTAATAGTTTTTGTATTTGTATATATAAAACCAGTATTGGATGACTATCTAAATTTTCTACGAGTCTATTATTTGGAAATAATTCTTAAACCTGCTAAAAATTTCAAGATTTTTTGTAACTCCAACTTCATGTAAATGAATACAGCATCTAACAGACCAATGTTTTGAAAATTCTAAGTATCAGTTCTAAGATGTTAGAATTATTATATATGGGGTAAAAAATATTGGCTTACCATTAGTGCATATGGGGGAGGGGGGTAGAGAATTTTTAACTCAAGGAAATCAAGTCTAATATAATAGGGTGTGGTGATTTTTATAACAATTTTTATCTACTTGAATACCATAGACAAATTTATATCAAATTCATTTTTATTTGAAGAGTAGTTTGGATTTTGATAATTTAAGATTAGAGAAACAATAAATATTATAAAAGTTGTGACTATTATGGAGAAATATGTTGAAATAAAAATAGAAATTAATATTAGTTTCATTAATATTCAACAAGCATTAAAAGAGAATTTAATAAAATGTATTATTGGGTTAAATATTATAAAGAAAAATATATAGATTGAAAAACAACAAGCATTAAAAAGAGACTAAAATGTATTATTGTGTTAAATATTTTGAAGAAAGATATGTAGATTGAAAAGAAAAATAACTACTAGGAAACATGAACATGAGGCAAAAAAATTTTATAAAAACTTTATTTCAGAAATATGTGAACTGTTAGAGAATCAAATTCTTATTTTGATTAATATTTATTAGGTAAATTTCTAAATAAATGATCTTTTCATATGAATGAAGTTAAATCTGGGATTAGATAAATCAGATTCAATGGATCACATTAAATTTGCTCTTTATACGCCAGTATTAGAATGCACAAAATTAAGGGCTTAACATGTTAAATAATATTAATGAAATTTGTAAAAAGTGTGGAATGAACTTAAATATACATCTACTAAACTTAAAGCAATTAATACAGATAAAAATCATAAAGAATTAAGAACTGGAGAGGAAGTTATAAAGCAAGTTAATATATAGAATAGAAATAACAACAAAAATATTTAAGAGTAAGAACTGCATCGCTAAACAATTTTTATTAAAGATGGGTATACAGAGTTTAGAATGTAGCTTTAAAATGGGAAATTAATGATTAAGAAAAAGGATGATAAAGGATGGAGATCTTTGAGATATAGGTTTTGAAAGAAAAAAAAAGAAGGCTAGCAATATAGAAATGTCGAAATAGTATATAAGAAATTAATGAGAAAAATGTCAACATGGAAGAAATTTAATTGCATACATATACTTAAGAGTTAATACAATTATCAAAGATATATTAAAGAAATCTAAAAAAGTAGATCATATAGAAGAAATTATGTTTATAAAGAAGAGCAGGAAACAAAAAAAAAAAACACACTTTGATAAAGTAATATGATTAGTATGAAAAATCTAATTTACAAGACAAAACTAAAGATGACAAATTTTAATTTGAAAATTTTCATGTTTGGATATCTAAATGAAAAGCTCCATTAGGCAGTTGATATAGCTCTTAAATTGAGATATTAAAATAAATTAAGGGAAAGGGGAAATAATCAAAGTGTAACAGTTTGATTGCAAGAATTTATTGCCCTATACAAATAAATCTGTCTGCATATATGCACATTTAAATACACACAAATGACTCAAGAAATTCCTGTTGCTTAATTATCTCTAAAGTTAAACTAAAATTTACCCTTCTTTATTTTATCAACACATTTAAATAAATTTACTCTAATCCCTATCCCAATCAGGTAATTTTGAAATTATTAAGAGAGAAATCGTTTTAATGGCAAAATTCCAATTTAATCAAATGACAAGGCAGAAATTAAATCTTTTTTTTTTTTTAAATTTCTTGAAAATAATGGTAAACTCCAAGAATGCTAATAAATATTCATTAATTACTTATAATTAGAGGCAGTTTAGTAAATTCTGAGATACTAGATCTCTTTTTTTTCATAGCAATAACCTTGAAATTTTCAAAATCATTCTATCATTGAAAACAATTTATAACTTGCATTCTTGGGATGTCATTATTGACATTGCTGAACTCAATAAAATAAGACCGATTAAAACAGCATTATTAATAACTCTATACATTGAAGTGTCAATTTTAAGAAAAGAATATTCATAATACTGTATATAGATGTCTTGTGTTTTGATTATATATATGTGTGTGTGTGTGAATAGATTTGGCTGCCTCAATACACAGTGTGAAGAATACTAGAATTAAAGTGTATTGAAGTTCAATTTGTCATAAGTGGTGTTTAAGGGTCATATGGCCTGCCAATGATCTAACTGCTCCTCAGTTTATTATAATAGCTAGAGAATAATTATTGGATCCAGAAAATCTATTGTTTAAAAAACTAAATAATAACAAAAGGCACTTATGATCATATGAACTATGCTTAAGTTGTCACTTTAAAGTTTGAATTACTTTGTCTGTCAACAACTGACTATACTATTTTTTTTACTTAGAATGCTTGTAAAAAATAAAAATATTGTGCATGTATATATACATTATGTAATGTTTCGCTGAATCATGAAAAAGATACAAAATGGCATTCTGTCTATAATATTTTAAACTTAAAATATAGAGATTTTTTTTCTGCATTTGACTTTATAATATTCAACAACTATCAACATTATTCTAAATCATTGCTATTTAGTAGATATTAGGGTTAATATATTAAGAAATTTTTAAAAGATCATGATCCAAAATGTGAAAATGCTATAAATCATATGAATTTCCAACAACTGAGGTCACAAAAACATAGTTTACCAAAAGTAAATGTATAAACTCACTAAGTAAGTTAGTTGGAGTTCAAAATCTTATAAATGTTTCTATACTTTTTCACCATTTACCTAAAAAAACATAATAAAAGTAATGATAATGTCATCCAATCCTCTCTCCCTATTCTTTACAAACTCAATTATGCTTTTTTTTTTCTGAAATAAATTAAATGTGATCATCTCTATACAGTATTTTACTAAGCCTTGTTGGTGTATAATATTGAACATCTATATAAAAAAGTTTTTTTATTTTTTTTTTTACATAATGAGGACTAAATATACATATATACAAACTACTTAGGCAAATCTGATTAGTATAAATCTAAATAAAGTTTTCACTTCTTGTGTGTCTCATACTGTGTGAATATTTCTTGTGATATATTGTAATACTTATTTTTTTACAGATTAAAAAAATATCTTATTCTTCCTGCTGATTAACATTAAACATGCATCTAAAAAGAAAATATAATTTGTGTAAAAATCAACTTGAACTAAGTCACAAATTGGCTCACATATATGTATAAAAATGACAGCTGTTACTTTTAAATTCACTGCCTAAATTCAGATGGTGTAACTAAACAAGGTGCAATCACAACCATGTAATAAGTTTTTCATTGCTCACTGATTGATCCACAATTTATTTCAACATCTCCAATATTTAGATCATCCCCATAAATCACTATGATTCCTTTTGAATATTATACATATATAAATGTTAAATGCAATTTTTAAAAAAAAAGAAGTTTAATTTGACACTAACAATATCTTTAAAATTATCTTTCAATTAAAAAAAAACATTAGCTATTCAGATTATTGTTTAACTATTTTTTTATTTTAAAAAAAAAAAATTCTCTAACTGAAAAAATAAACGTTACTTGTCAAATTCTAAATAAACTATTATACTTTTTTTTTTTAATATAGCTAATACAAGCTGTACTAAACACAAACAAAGCAGTTTTTGAATGATGTTACAAACTCTTGCTTTTTTTTTTCTGAAGAGGACTGTAATATGTTAAATGAAATGATCAAATCTGGAAAAACTGTGATCATTTAATTAAACACAATGATGAGTGTTAGTAATATTAAATTGAATTCAAATCCTTACAACATCACATGATCACATGGTACTATGGAGAGAGTTTTGCCTATTCAAGTCCTTATATTATCAGAATCATATTTTTATAAAGAATGAAATAATATATTTAGAAATATGAATGTTACAAATATATACAGATATATAAGCAATTATAGAATTTCATAAATAATGGGAAATGTTGAAAAGGAAATAATAAAAGAAAAACACTGACCTGAAGAGACCATTCTTTCAGAATAATTCCATTATAACTATTTATTATTTGATATCTTAACTATTTGAAATATTTTTTTAAGCTAAAATAAATATGTTATTTGTAACAAAATATTTTCAGTGACCTTTTTGTCAATGGATAATATAATTTTTCAGTTATGTAAACACAAACTTTTCATTTTTTGTTTTTAGCTGTATAAATATTTACATGAAATTTGATATCAAGCATAAATGTATGTTTATATTTAATAAATGCATTTGGAAAGGAAGGGCACATGCTAATTGGCTCAAAAAATCCTAAACTATTATCCAAAGTTTACTTTCAACCTATTTTCCTTAACAGAACAAAACATCTATTCTCTCCATCTCTTAATTTCCTTTAAAAGTCTATGTTAATATAATCTTTTGTTATTTAAGCTTTTATTTTTTTCTCTACACAAACTTGCAAAAAAATTTAAGAGAAATAATTTCCTGAAAATTGTAGCATTCTTGTTCAAATCTAGACTGATTTTATTATGTAATTAAATCTAGACTGATTTTAAAAAGAAATTAGCAATCTTCTTATTATAGTTTATATTTCAAAAATAATTCTTGATGATACATCAGAAATTTTGTATACATTCTAGTACTACTACAAATCAAATCTGCTTTTTAGATCTTGACAATGTGCACAGTGATCCCTTAGATAAGCTAAATTTACTTTTGCTAAGAGGTGTGTTATTTGATCAAATTACTCAATGCATATCCATAATTGCAAAAATTACCTTCCAAAGATCTATACTTACTGCAGACTTATTTAAGATCTTTTTTTAATCTGTTAACTTAGTAACAGCCTAAAAAAAAAACACATCTAAGTAGCTTGATTCAAGTTTAACTGATATTAACTCTAACTCAGTTTTGAAAAACAAAACATTACCCTCTATTGATCAGAAAAATATATTATGTTTTCAATCTATGGCAATTTTGCCTTTAGTTTCCTAGCATTAAATAATAAGTATCCATTAAATTAGGCAAAAAAAAAAATCAATCCATGATGCCCTTGTTGCTATAGATATTAAAAACAATGAGATTGCATGCTGGCAATAATGTTTAGGTAAGAGAAGTATAAATAATAATAACGACAAATGGTATTGGTAGTACTTAAAAGCAATAAAATCATATGCATTATATTATCAAGAAGCAAATATCGCAATTAGCAATATTTTGCAGTAACTGCTTATATAACTGCATAAGCCTAAATAAATACAAATCTTAATTAAATACTATTATATCAATAATTCTTATTTGTTAACCAATATGGCTGATTAAGTGACTCAAGATGAGTGTTTCACATTTCTGAAAGATTTGCGACAATGCTGCCAAGTCACAGACATTAGTAATGTCATAAAATTATATCTGTAAATCATATTGTTCCATTAATATAAATAAGGCTAGTATATTAGATGATTAATCTACAAAAAAAAAAAGAAACTTGTTTCGTTTTCCTCAGTTAAAAAGTGAAGCATTTCTTTATTCTTAAGTTCTTCACTCTTACCACTGGTATAAAAGCATGTTAAAATTTTATTATAAGCTTGCTTCAAAAACAGAATTTAAAATACAATGTGTTTTAAAGTCAACATAAAAAGAATATCTTCAATTATTCTAAATTTGTTGCCAGTATTTCTTATTCTATTAATACATCTGAAAAAAATATTTTTTTTACAAAAACAAATCCTCAACCAATTAAAAATAAAGGTAACCATGGCCTCAGCACCATAAAACAATGGCATTTCACCATTGGTGTAAAGACTGTCATATTACAATAGAATTTTTTTTTATTTTTAGTTAGTGCATTGCCAGTTATATGACCAATCTGGATTAATCAGGAATATTTATTCTCTAAGTAGATACCTATTTAGTGATTATAATTAGATGGTTAGCTGGGTTGACTATAAACCATCTACCTGGGAAAATAAAAATAAAAGCAAAAATTATATGATAATAAAAGCAAATGTATTTAAAATTAAAACAAATATATTAATAATCATAAAAAAATTATAACTGTGAACTGACAAGAAAAGTTATAGAAGAGAATAAATATTTCAAAAGTATAAAACATTTTGGTATTGAAAGAAAAATAGTTTTAGCAATAAAAAGAAGATAACACTATTACTAAAAAGACATATATTGACATGAAATGTGTGGAAGAGTCCTACAAAAAAATTATATAGTGACAAAGAACAATAATTATAATACTAATAAAGTAACCTCTACAATTATATCTTAATCATTAACCATTTTAAATATAAGAAGAACTCAGTCATGTAACTAAATATACAAGGGGAAAAGTTCAAGGAAATGAAAAAAACATTATTGACATTTTAAAAGAAGCAGGTAAGGAAATAAAGACATTGTTGCCAAAACTGTGTACAAAATGTTTAAATGATAAACATGTATCAGATGATTGGAAGAATGCAGTTGTATTAAGAAAAATGAAGATATTAAAAATTACATTAATCAGTCTTTTTATCAGGTTCTATACATTTTTATGAAAATTATAATATATTTACAATGGATTCTAATCAATAGAATAAGCTTAAAAATAATTTTGGCATGATAAATCATATCCAAGTATTAAGAGAAGTTATATAAAAGACAATGAATTGCCATTATGCTTTGGATTTATAGATTATCAAAAGATATTTGACTCTATGAGCATTTCCATGATAATTAAAGCTTTGGGTCATCTAGATATAGATCCAGATATTGTTATAATTTGAAAAATGTCAAAATGATTCAATGATGATTAAATATACTAATAAGATTAACAAAAATGATATAGGACATGATCATTTCATAACTCTAAAACTTTTTACAGCAGTTTTACAAGAAGTATTTTATGAATTAAAATAGAAAACTAAGAGAATAAAAACAAATGGAGATTATTTAAGATTTCTAGATTTTGCAGATAATGTGGAGTTTTTTTCAAATAATGCTTCAGAACTTCAGAATTGCAAGAGTTATCAGATGAAATAGAATTAATAATAAATGCTAAAAAAAATAATGTTCAACAATTTTTTACTAAGAAAAAAAAATAAAGATTAATAATCATAAATTAAAAACTAATAACTGCAAACATCTTGAACAGATTATTAATATAGATAAAAGTATAATGAATAAAAATAATCATAGAATTTAAATTGGAAGGAGTCTTTTGAAAAAAGAAAAAAAATATTAAAAGAAAATATATGTTTGAATAGAAAAGCTTTTAAAAGATATAATTTACCAATTCTTACATATCAATATGAGATTTGGAACACTTAACAGAAGAATATATGCTTCAAAGCAGACAACTATAGAGCAATGTTGGAGTAACAAGGAATGATTTGAAATGGAATAAACAGGTATCAATGTCATCCTTAATAGAATTAAGATGTTGAAATGGATCTGACTGGATATATTGCTAGAAAACATTATGATAGATGAATAAATTTAGTCTTAAAATGGATCGAAAGAGATTATTAAAAAAATCTAAAAAAAAAAAGACACATGATGAATAGATGAGATATGGGAATTTTCTGAAGTGGATTTGGATGGATTAAGCTTGAAAAGATCATCTTACAATGGATCAATAATGATTGAAAATTTATAATTTTTCTTTTAAAATCTTTTTTATTACTAAATTATTCTCATATAACGCATAAATACATCTGACATGGAACAATCTCAATTTGCATTTATTTTCAATAAAATTGGTAAGCTATATATATAAATCACATATACATTTGATTGTAAGCAGATTTATTAACTCAAAAAAAGCTTACTAAAAAACAAAAACCATGAGAAAACTAAAAATTTATGTACATAGTTGGAATGTGAAATTAGGTAATACAATCAAGATTCTAATCTAAATTTTCAGAGAACAATATATTGAAATACATATTTTACACAACTATGAGACATATAAAGTATATCATTCATAATCTCATTTATCTATTAAATATTTATGAATAAGTAATTAAATAAATAACATTCCATAAAACAAACTTCACAGTGAAAATGAATAAAATAAAATTATTTCATAGCTATTTTCTGCCAAGGTGATCATATTGATAGAAGCTAAAAAAAATATTTTAATTATATTGTATAGTAGCTTTGTGTGATTTACTATAATTAGCACCAATAAGTGCTGCATTATATATATTTTTAAATAAAATTTTTATTTCACTAATATCAGTTATGTAAAGTAATGGTAAAATAACCAAAGGCAGGGCAAAGGCTTCTCCAACAATTCTTCACAGAGAAATATTAAAATAATTTCTTTTTTTTTTTTTGGTCACATAATGAAGTATAGTTACTTTTGTTTTTATCAAAAAAGACTGATACTGAAAGCTTTTCCAGCTTTTACTATCAAAAAAAATCAATTGAAAGTGGATACTTTTGGCAGCATATATATATATAACTGATCTCTCAAATGAGGAGTAAAAAAAATATTTTTACAGTTAGTAATCAAAATTTATACACCCAAAGATGTTTTTTTAATAATTATTTTTAAATGTACAAAACCCTCCCAATGCACATATAATACAATTATTTTTTTAATTTATAAATTTTGGACATCACAAAATACTTAACTAAAAAAATAAAACAATATAGTAATGAAAAAGATAATACCGTAATACATTTAGAGACAAAGAGAGATAGATCAACCTATAGCTGACAGAGTGAATGCAAAAGCCAAGGAAATGGTTGAAGGATGTATAATTATGGAGTTCATATCAACAGGAAAGTATACATTTGACACTTTTTCAAATCAAAAATAACTAAAACTATGGATAGTAAATCTACAGATATGAAGAGTCCCTTTAAAAGATGTTAATTAAAATAGAGATAGAATATAATTAATCATGTTCTTTTTGTTACTAACTATCATTCAAACAAAATCACATCATTTTAATTTTTACAACAGCCAAATTTAATTATTTTAAGAGTTATGATTTATTATGTATATATATATAATCTTGAAAACACACTTAAAAATAAACATAATACAATAAATAACTTACTATCTGTATATATCACATTTTAAATAACTAAAGAAAAAAATCAATAATTGTAAGTAAATTTACTTATAAGTAAATTATTAAATTATTTTAAATAAATATTACTTGTAATGTCTAATCAACATGAGTGTATGTATGTTACTATTTTATACTTTTATAATAAAAAAAATTCACTTGTAATCTTTTCTGAATTGGAGAGGAAAATTTATTTCTGAATCAATTAATATGCACTTTGCAATATTTTTAAAAAACAGATTTGAGTCAAGTAGAAAAATATATTTACTAATAAATGAATGTAACACAGTATATAATACAATTAATATACTGGTAATATATATTTTATTCAAGATACATATATATTTTATTTAATGTATATTTAAATTTAAAATAAAATATGCTAATTATATTGCTGAATTATTCTTAATTTGGCAAAATTATTAAACCAATAATTAAGGATACCAGCTTAAAAGAATTACTTGTATTTGAATAAATTATATTTATATAAATATTGAAATTACAACAGCAATTTCCTTGTATTTATCTAGAAATATTTCAGCTATGATGTAACTAGGCAACTTAATTAACTAGTAATGCTTGCTAAAATTAGAATAGTATTTTTAGTCTGGCTCATCTTTAAAACAATTTAATTTCAATATTTATATCTATAAAGTCCATGAAATCTGCTAATTTTAATATGTATATAAACTAATTAAATATTATTAACATTATTCTTATGGTAATTTTGTGCTGTTTATCAAATTCATCACACTATTTTTCTGGAACTAATTGATCTTGATGAATGAGGATCTCCTTTATATATCAATAACAAATTTTCAGATTTAATAAATACTGCAATAGTGATGCATAAATAATTTTTTTCTTAAAAAAAATTATAACTTACAGTAAATATTTTATAATTCAAATTTATTACTATGACTATATGGAAAATTTAAAAATAGAAATCCTGTCATACACAAAAAAAAAAATGTTAAGATTCCAAAGAAATAATAGCTTTTAGCATATTTATTTGTAGATCCTTTAGTGATCATATAAACAATAAATAAAAAAATTAATTATTTAATTTTTAAGATTCAATTATTTAACTTTAATTGCATTTGTATATATTTAAAAAATAGAAATATTAAAAATATCTCCAAAAATTCATAACTGATATAAATTATCAAATCTGTAAAACACTAATAAAAATGAATAAAATGACAACTTACATCATGCTCTTATTTTTTCAAAAAATAATAGTGCAGTCTTTTATTAAATAACATGTAATTATCAGTTACCTGGCTAAAGCTCAGTTCATGCACAATATTCTAACAACTTACTTTAAAAGCCCTCGAGTGTCTTGTTCTTTCCTTTTAATAATCATAATTATGCCATCCTTTCTTTAAAACAACTATTAGTTTATTCTTTCATCTTTTACTCACTTATACTTTTTTTAATTCTAACCTTATAAACATGTCCAACATAATTCTTTTTCCAGATTACTTCAAATAAACTGAATTCACTTATGATTATCCACCAAGCTCACATCTCAAAAATTCTAATTATTTTCTCTATCTTATCTTAACTGTCAATCCATACAAAACAACATTCCAAACAAATATTTAATCTGAATAGTCTTCAGAATATTATAGTATTTTATTAAATACCTATCTAACAAGTTCCTGTTCTAATTTTATTTTCAGTCATCAATATTATCTCTTAATCAAATTCCTCAATATTTAAAACACTGATTTGTTTCTTATCTTATCCATTCAAAATACCAAAGTATTTTTTTTTTCTTTTTTTTTTTATATTTTTCATTAATTCTATTAAAATTAATATCCTGTATATTATTTAATTAATAACTTTTTTTTCTCCTTTATTTGTTATGAACCACTGGGGTTTCCAGTATTCTTAATTACATTTTTTTTTTTTTTTTTATAACATGTAGTTCGTTTTTTTTTTTTCTTTGCTTCAGTATAATTTTTTGATTATTATTTAAATTAAAATTGTTAACTTTGCAGTTTGCTAAAAGTTCTTGAATTTATTTTAATTTGACTAAGGGAAAAAAAGTATGATTGGTCAATTGAATCAAAGTGTTGTATTCCAATTCCACAAAAATATTTGAGCATCATATGATTTCTTGAGCAATTAACCATTTTTTTTATTATTAACATGTTTAATTTTAGATATTATTAATGTTTCAACATTTTTAGATTTATATCATCCCCAGATAAATTCTTAGAAAATATACAAATATGAAAATTTATAGTAAATGTATATCAATATTAATATTTATTCATATTATGGTGCTTGCACATACATTATTTATATTTTCACTTTTTCTATAATATGACCTCTTAAATTCATGTGACATGTTAACTTAAAAGACAATATGAAAAAAAAAATAGCATGCATAAACAAAAATAATCAATTACTCTAATACATGTATGTGTAAATTTCTGGAGGTTTTTTTCACTACTTATTCAAATGCCTTTAGTACACTTTCCAGTATACCTTTCCTCATTAGATAGCTATGGTAATCCAAAATGACTATCAGCAGCCAGATATATAGAGATAGCAGGTCTAGTAAGATTCTAAACAAGGTTGAAATTCAATACATTCCAGATATGGCTACAATGTATTTTATATAACAGCTTAATTCAAACCTATATGGGAGAATTCTATTATTCTTCATTTTAATGCTCATATAAGTAAAGAATTATACATCAGATAAACTTTTTTTCACCATTATATGTATTTTTTTTTGACTTAATAAAATGATATTGGTACACTTTTCAGCATATCTGTCCTAATTATTTGATTGCTAAGTCTGATGGTGGCATTAATGCAAATGCTCATTTTGCAGTAGCATATGCAATTCTAATACCAATATTTTTTTTCTTCTACAGATACAATTTTAAATAGATAAGAAGTTGATATTAATTTATAAACTTGTGATATAAAATGCTGGATTTATATGAGGAGACTGGAAGCAAATTGATTTTTTTTTTTTTCCAAAATGGACAATTCCTAATAGTGATGTTTTTATTCACTAAAAATGGGTGAATAAAACCTACAACCCGTTGTAGCAAATCCATACTTACTGAAAAAAAAAAAAAAGTATACAAGAATACAGTCAAAAAATATACATAATATTGAACAAATTTCTGCAGAGATCATAACACATGAGCACTCTAGTATCTATTTAACAATTCCTATAAATTCTACAATGAACTCATTTAAAGTTCTGCTTTCTGTTTTAGTCACTATTTTCTTTGTTCATATTGATATTGAAAAAAAAAAATTAAATGTTGCCTTGATTTTTCTCTTGTTAACAATTTAGCTACTCTTAGCATAAATGAAAGATATTTTCTTTTTAATTTATTTAATTAAAGGGGATTTGAACTCAGATTTTCAAGTTCATAGTCATCCACTCTATTCAATACAACTGATACCTATGATCACATACATATGAAAAAGATAAATGATCTCCAATACATGTAATTCACACTGAACCAGCACTCGGATCATATGGATGACTGAAAAGTTGGATAGTGGAAAGGATTGAAGTCTAGCCATTAAAGTGTATAGATTTGCTATCTTAATATAAACCAAATACTGATTATATATAGGTATGATAGATGATGATCTGGACCAACTGATGAGTGCTGGTTCAGCATGACACATAAGTTGGAGATCATTTACCTTTTTCACATGTATGTGTTTATATGAATTGGTTGTATTCACAGAATAGACGATCCTTGGAAAGTCTGAGTTCAAATTCCCTTTAATTATATCTTTAAGTTAAGTATATACAGTATACTTGTGTTTCAATATTTTTAATTTATTTCTATTACATCTAAGTTAAGTATATATATTATACTTAGGTTTCAATATTTTTAATTTATTTCTAAATAAATGATAATAAATATTTAAGTAATTTTTTTTCAAGGTTTTCAAATTTGTAGATTAAAATCAAACTACTTTTTTTTTTAATCACTATATACTCTTTTATCTTTTTAATGATTTAAAACTACCAAGTCGCCCCCCCCCCCCCATTTTGAGGTCTATTATAAAAATGAAATTAAGAAAGTGTTTAGATATAGGTCCACATCATGTAGTTTATAACAATCAAATCATTTAATTGTCAAATAGGGGTAACAACTGTGTCACTTCATTACAAGTATATTTATCATTAGGCAGTTAGTAATTTAAAATACATAACATGCTGTATAATACAAATAAATACAATGTATATGATACTCATATGAAATTCACTTTATTTATTTAGAATGTGTCATTATACTGTCAGGCCATAAAAAATTATCTGATCTTAAAAAACAAAAACAAAAAGATTTAAAAACACTATTATAAAGGATCAGACTTTGTATATTTGCTTAGTGGGCTGACAAATTTTTAACAAACAAATGACAAAAAAAAAAATGTATAAATCTGTTACTAATTAGTAAATACATCATAAAAAAAGAAAAATATGTCACATATATTTATTAAAATTTTACCAATTGATTATAATTCAAAATACACTTTAAGCAAAAATAAAATATTCATTTTTACTAGCAAAGCATCATAACTTTCTCATATGCTTTCTATAGCAATTTTCTTCAATCTTTTCCCCAGTCATTTAATTAAGTTCAAGTAATCAGAAACATTAGATGGGAGTGCTATATAATATCCATATTCTCAAACAGATTTCCATTTGAATTTTAATATCCATATTCTCAAACAGATTTCTGCTTTGAACTTTTTGATTTTCTGATTGTTAGCTTGCATAATAAAAAAAAGTTAAAAGGGGCTACAAATGCAAAAACAAATTAGTTTTATTTTTGAATATTCAAAAGCCAGAAATGTGGACATTGTATAGTCTATCTAGTATTCATTAAATATTCAGATTCTCATGTTTTTATTAACTTTCACAAAGCTCTAACATTCATAATATAATTGTGACTCAACTATGATTTGAAAAATGAAATTATGTCAGCTCTTTTATCAATAAATTAATCATTAGTAATCCAAATGTGACTTATTGCTAAGTCTCATAAATTTTATGTTTATTATATTGAAATCTATTTCATTTTTGATACTAGTGATGAAACAGTATATCTTTAATTTTTTAATCATATATTTTTACATACAAAATTTCAAAAAATATTTAAATTATTTTCATATTCTAAAAATAACAAATCTGTAAATAAATAATAAGTGGCTGAGATCAATCAATACATTCAATATAAATACTGTGTTGTTTTAAAAATACACGCAGAATAATTTTTTCAAAACCTTCAAATTTAAAAACTTCTAATATTCAAGACACTTTAGCACAATTATCATAGCATATCAAAAATATACAATTTCTATAGCAAACTCTTTTATAAAAAGTTGAATTGCTAAAAAATCAGATCAAACTGGCTGTTATCCATATGTTATTTGAATAGCTTAATATATATCAATTCTCAATTATGTATGATATATAAAAGCAAAAAGTTTGCAACTCTATATTAAAAGTTTATTCTCAAAACAAATTATAGCAGAAAAATTATTGATGGTTTAAGCTTATCATCTGAGTAATTTATATCACTATATATGCAAAAATGATTTTGTTTAGCACTATAGGACTTGCTGGATGATTAAATCAAAAGGAAGCAGAGATGAACATTCATCATGGAGCAAGAAATGATGGGTTTTCATCTATTGCAAAAAAAAAAAAAAAATGCTCTGTGAATGAATCAAACACATGTAAAACATTACTTAGTAAAATGTTTATCAAAATAATGAAAAAAGTCAAATTGTTCATAATCAATTTTTACATTAATTAACAATTTTTATGCAAAATTTAACATATAATTTTATTCAGTTCAATATAGTACATAGTATATGAAGCAATTTTGTTTCAAACAAATGTTGGCAATATTTTTTTTTTTAATTAATAATCTTTTTAAAACAACAAATAGAAAAATATTTTTAGGTATATTCCCGTTTTTATTGTTATAATTATTTGAATGACTTTTTTTGAAATTTATAAAATTTCCTAATCCAAACAGTTCAGGACCAAAGATTTTGGAATAACATAGTTTTACCTATAATAAACTTAAAAATACATGGAAATATAAATCAGCACTCTTCAAAAGTTTAAAAAAAAAACATGTTTTATTACAATTTAGATGAGTAATTAATTCAATTTTGATTATAAATGTTCTTCAATTACTGTTCTGTAATCTTGAAGAAAAATAGGTGGATTGATTGGTTTTGTTGGATTTTTTACTTTTTGTTTTGAAAAGCCTAATAAGTATTTGTCAAAACATTCTTTTGAAGATTGACATCAGTTGAGAGTGTATATGTGGAGCTCTTATTGGAAAGTCATTCTACTCGCATCTCGCACAGCATGGCTCAGAAAGGTTGGTTTTGCAGCAGTGAAAGGTACCTCCTTTAAAGGCCTTATTTTGCTGCTAAAATACTCTTTCATTCACTAAAGGTCAGTTTTAGTGAATTTTTAACACAATTTCCTTATGTCTATCTTGTGCTTATCAGCATTTAACTACGTCATTTCCCCCATTTGGTGGGTGGTTCAACTGTTTCATGGATCATAAAAGGCTTTATTCCCTCTTAGACTCTTAAATATTTCTCCTACTCCAATTCCCTATCACTCAGAACTTGTTTATTAAGTTTTTTGTGTGTTGTTCCAGTTATTTAGGCCATTTTTAACAATCTTTTTTTCCAGACCCTCCCCCCTCTGGGGTAACCACCCGCCTAAAATTCCATTCAATCTTCTCATTATTCAACTAAAATTATTAATTACAAGTTTTCCAGTGGCTTTTTTGCTTTTACATCAATATATTTAATTTTTCCAGTTCAAAATTGTTTTCTTCATTTTACTTTTCATTCTTTCATGTGATGTGATGTATTTGGCTTCCCCTTAAACGAAGTCAAGAACATCTCAGCAATTATGCCCAGATAAACATGTTTGCCATTTTATTCTCCATCCCCCACTCTTAGGTCTTCCCATATTCTGCCCCATCCCATTTCCACAACATAATCTTTGTCAACTCTATGGCCTTTATATCTAAATCCCCCTTATCTCTTTGCAAACTCAACATAAAAACTAATAACTCACTTTCTGTATAGTCACTTTGTTCATACCTATTCTCCTATAACTTCATTATCTGTACCCTTTCTGCTTTTAAGCATTTACATTCAATCAACAGGCGCCTAATATTTTCTATACCTTCCTTACACAATTTGCACACTAAATTATCCATGGTTTTCCATTTACATATATATTCTCTTGTTGCTAAAGATCCCGTTCAAGCCTTAAATAATAAACTACTTTCCTTACTATTATCATAAATTAACTCGCATCCAATATTCCATTTACTTCTATATATATTTTAACTCTTATTACCCTCCATACTAGTTCTCCATCTCTCCAACTCCCTATTTTTTATTAATACTTCTATTCTTTTTTCCCATTCCTTACCACTATAACACTCAACAATCCTCCTAACACAATCATCCCACCTTTTATACAAGTATACTGATATAAATTGTTTAATCTTTCACATACCACATTACCTTTCTCACCCATCTTGTTATCTGCCCTTTATTCATAACCCAATTGAACACTATTTTTGCTATTCTTTTACTATCCATAAACTGCAACCTACCAAACATTTTCATTTTACTTTTTGCATCTCTCATATAAAAACTTGACCATCCCATTTCTCCTTGAATTGCCTCCTTTCCTGTCCACATCTCTGCATCTAATGCATGTCTTCCTACTTCCCTTTGTACTTTCTCTAAATAATCTAAAACCCTTTTACTAACACATAATGCATCATTACCATATGTTAATTCTGCTACTGCAACTCCCTTCCATACTATTCTAGCTACATCATATTTATTATATGAAAATACTGTTAGTTTCTTTACCAAACCCTTTCTTTTCTTTGCTTCATTTACCAATTTTTTCTCCCATTCATCCAAGCAATTTTCCTGATTACATAAGATGATTCCCAAATACCCATATCTATCCACCACACTTAACTTTATATCCCCCAATAAAAATTCTACATCTTCTCTTTCCCCAGTATTAACCATCATTATATTTGATTTTTCTTCACTAAATTTAATCCCCATCTCTTTACCCACCCTTGCACATGTCCTCAACATAATTTCCATATCTTCTCTTCTTTCTGCACACAAAAAGATATCATCTGCAAAAAAAGACCTGACAAAATATATACTCCCTTGCCACCTATTAATGGTATCTTTACCCCTCTTGGCTACTGCCTGTAGCAGAAATTATGTGCACAGTCCTAAACTACATGAACTAAAATCTTCAAAATTAGGCAAAGTTTATCCAAATCGAATTTCAAACAAAACTTGACTAAAAACATCACCAAAGAAACAAGTACAATGAGGCAAACTAAAGTTACTCATCTACAAAGGACAAAAATCAGCCTATTGCAACTAAGCAAAATTCAGAAACCTCCTCATTCATCCCTGAAACCTCTAAAGACTTAACATATAGCAATTCCTTTAAAGTTAATGTCACATATGAATACTCTTATTAATCCACCAGGGAGAAGCCTATCAACATTGCCCCTTACCAAAGATTCTTCTTTGCCTGGACTATACACTCTATCCATATCCCTTCCCATTTCATATGCATCCGCTTCCCATCAACCTTTTAACTGTTGTGTATTTGTCTTTTTGATGAATAAAAGCTTTCATCACTGAGGGAAAAAAAAGATTGACATCAGTTAAAAATAAAAAAAGTTGGAAAATAACAAATCAGCATCAGCAAATGTAAAAGGAAGAGCAAAACAATTCAGAATAAAGTCATAACTAATGTGAGATATGTTTACTTCTGAATATACAATACAAAAGGTGAATAGATAATTTCAAACTCATCCATTGACAAAGTAAAAAAAGAAAATAATCTGAGAATAAAGTTTTTATCTATGTTGTATAATCCTGTAGTGTTTACTATATTTGAACTTATTGGATTCTGATAAATATAATGTGCCAAGGCCAAATTGGCACATGTATATAAAATAATTTTGTCGTAAAAAAATTATTAAAACAAAAAAATCTTTCGCAAAAGAGTTTGAAATAAAAGTTGAAAAATCATTGATTTAAAGTGGGAAGGGGTTTTTCTTAAACTGAAGGTTTTATAAAAAGGAAGTAAAGAGTTTATTATTATTAGTGAAATACAATTTAAAAGCTTTAAAAAAATATATAAATCT